>LR738715.1:74489821-74603273 GCA_902687465.1 Secale cereale | reverse complement strand
CACCCACCCCCCCTCCCTCCCGTGACCTAGGCTTCCGGCGATCAACCAATCCCGCCGGTGTCTTCTTGATCTTCTCCGCTCATTGGCTCCGGCGTCCTCTGATCTACACGTCTATATCCATCTCCTATGGGTTCCTCCCGTGGATCTACGTTGGATCTGGACTTTTCGGCGGGTCTGGACTTTGCATCTAGGGTTTTCAATGTTTGTGGACAAACGATCCATCCTTCGGACGACACACATCATTTTGTTATGGTGGTGTCTTTCAGCAGGCATATTTTTCGTCTTACTGAGGATTCAGTTGCGGCTGCCCTTGAATCTGCTCTAGGAGGTTCTGCTATTGACTTCATGGTCTCTCATATTAAGGACAAGGTATTTTCATTCTTTGTTTCATGCAAGAAAGTTGGGCTTTATATCCTGCAGTTGCGTTCTTTTGCTTGCATGCAATTCAAATGCTTTTTCCACCTCTGGGGACATGGAGGCCCGAACTGGCGACGTGAGTTTGAGATCTGGAAGAAAGAATGTGATGCAAAATGGATTCTTGTTAGTCCTTCTAAAAAGCGGGCTACCCTTGGCCTTCTGGCCATGCATAAACCCCCCACCAGATCATCTTTACGTTCGGGTGTTTCGTCGGGGAAAAGGATTTCGTTTGCTACTTTCCAGCAATACCCAGCTTGCAGGGGTTACAGATATCCTGCTACCCAGGTCTGTATTGATACCGTTGCTGAGGCCGGCTATGAGATTAATCCTCGAGAACGTGTCATCATCCCCTCGCCGCCGGCGAGCAATCTTCAGTGGACGGTGGCCACGCCACCCATCTCTTTTGGAACTATCAACATTCCGGCGAAACTTACGCCCGTCATTTCTGGATCGGATCAATCTGCACCGTTCTCAGATTTTCTTGCTCCACAAGTCACGGCGGTCACGGCTGTTTCGCCGCAGACAACCCCACCATTGGCCCAGTCGGACAACTCGATCTCGGGCTCTCAATCGGCCCATCCACCGGCGGCCCATGGAAACCGTACTCCTCCGGTTCTTTCCATTGCCTCATCGGAGACTACCAACCTCAATTCTCCGAGCAGTAATTGCCTATCTGTTACAGATGAGGATTTCATTAATGAGATGGTGTTTCAAGTTTGGAAGTGCAAAAATTGTCTCTCAATGAAACACGCAACGGTAACGTGTTCTAATCAAATCCGTTGTAGAAAATGTTTCCGCTTGGGCCATCGAGAGAAATCTTGTTCGGACTCTGCACCTTCCCCCGCCTACAAGTGGGTCCCCCGGGTCAATACTGCGGCTCAAATCCAGTCTAAGGATTCTTTATCGCCTGCCGCTTCGATTTCCCTCCCAGCCGGCCTCTCTGAGCCCTCGTCCAGTCCCATCGCGTCTGCCACCCCATCGCCTCCACCATTGCCATCCGAGCCGCCGCCCACTACTCCACCGCAACCTGCATCAGCTCCGCCGCCAACACCTCCACCACCAAACACTTCCCAGCCGCCACCTACACCTGCCATGGCCAACTTCGAGCTCGACCCAATGGATTTCCTCCCGCAGGGCTTTGACATCGTCGACGGCGGTCCCCTGAGACTTCCACGAGCTTTCTTCTCGCCGGCGGTTGCTCCAGACCGGCAAAACGAGGCTTTTGCTATCGCCATTGTGGAGCCTGCACCTCTCCAGGCCGAGGTTCCTCTCTTCCGCAATCTCGTCAGTGATTTTGTAGTCAATCAGCTTGGTCGCGCTGTTCTGGATGCACAACCTTGGATTCAGGGGGTAGGACTTTTCCGTTTCCGCAGTGCTGTTGCCAGACAAACCCTTGTGGATCACCCCCCGTTTGATCTTGGTAATGATCGATTCGTCCGGTTCATACCCCATGATGAGGGCATCAATTACCGGGCTGTCCATGGATTCCGACGAGGTTGGATTATGCTTGTTGGCATCCCGCTCGACTACAGAAGAACAGCCTACATCGCGGATGCCATTGGCTCTTTTGGAAGATTTCACTACTGGCATCAAGAGGATCCTGTTCTTGGCCGCACTTTGGCATATGTATCTTTTCCTGCTCCCTCCCTTGTGCCGCGTGATATTGTCTACAGGGAATATTCAGATTTTGGTGGAGCACGCGTCTCTTGGACAGTGCCTGTTTACATCCTCTCTGCAGACTTTGCGGATGTTCTACCTGCTGATGAAGATCCTATGCCAGCCAACGGTAATCCACACCCCCTGCCCGGACAGATGGTGGTTGATAATCTCAACTGGATGGTCTTGCCTGAATTTCCGGAACTGGGTTGGAACGATGTGCCTCCGCCAGTCAATGAGCAACACCAAGGATTCCATCAGCAGCCCGAGGACATCTTAGAGCAGGTTGATGACAACCAGCACGATGAGGAGCCATCCCAGGAATCCATGATCCTCCAGCTGTCTGAAGATTCCATCAACAATGATGATATTGCTGTTGCTGTGAATCAACCCCCGCTTCACATTGGTATGGTCCTGACCCTTTACGGACCTGAATTACCACCTCGTCTGCAATGGCAGCGTAGCTTCGAGCGCTTGCTGCCGCTTCAGTGGGTTTCAGAGATTCCAAGACCTCTTCAACAACGGGAGTTTCTGTCTTTTGAGTTGCCTCTCAATGTATGGGACTTTAACTGCACCTTGTCTGGATTCGATATCGCTTTGAGGACGGACTGCAACCCCGCACTATCTGGTCCTGCGAAGAAGCCGGTGGCCCGCGCGCTGTGCTTCGATGACATCTCCTGCCCGGAGACGGAGGCCTTCCAATTCTCTGCCAAGATGCCAAGGAAGCGTGGCCGCAAGGCGGCTACACCCCTCGTGGTCTCCGAGGTCCGCCGCAGCGCCCGCCTCTCTGCTCTCAAAGGTGGCTTTCGCCAAGCCCCTGTGCCTGAAGAATTGCGTCAACACTCTGCTCCGAAGAAGCGCAAGACGAAGGCGTCAGCGCATGGACTGCCACCTCCTCCTCTCTGCTCGATTGCTGATCTACAGCGCATTGGCGCCCGTCTTCGGATTGCTCCGGAGAAAATGACCAAGGAGAAGCTTACGGCGGATCCGTCTGTCACCAGCAGCACGAGTTCTGATGATCACTAAACCTCTCACAAGATTGGGTCTCTGGCGTACCCCCCAAACCGCCATTTATCTTTATTTTCTTTGCTCTGTTCTGAACTTTATGGCTCGGTTATGTAATATGCTACTTGATGGATCACTGCGTGATTCATTCTGCTTTTGCTTTCGTCTTGTTCCCCATGAATCAAAACATCTGTAGAGCTTGGAAGGTCTTTTGCTGGAATGTTAGGGGTCTTAATTCGGAAGCACGCCAACTTGCTGTCAAACAAAAGATTGATGAGAGTGGATGCTCAGTTATTTGCCTTCAGGAAACTAAGTGCATGCATATTGATCATCGTTTTCTCCGTAAATTCTGCCCCAGGCGTTTTGATAATTTTGTGTATGTTCCTTCAAACGGGGCCTCTGGTGGTATTGTAGTCATTTGGAATTCCTCTTTCTTCATCGGCAAGCTAATCGTGGCTAAACCGTTTGGTATTGTCGTGGAATTCTGCTCTGCTCACAACTCTGAAGTCTGGACACTTGTGACAGTTTATGGACCTTGTCAGGGCCCTACCCGAGATGAGTTTGTTCAGTGGCTTTATAATCTTAATATTAATGTGGATGCAAAATGGCTTCTTCTCGGTGACTTTAACTTCATGCGATCTGTGGACAATCGTAATCTCCCTGGGGGCAATATTAATGATATGTTCTTGTTCAATGAAATCATTGGGCATCTCGGCCTCATTGAACTCCCAATAAAAGGCAGACAATACACTTGGTCCAATATGCAAGCACAGCCACTGCTAGAACAACTTGATTGGTTTTTTACTTCAGTTGCATGGACGCATGACCACCCAAATACCTTGGTCTATCCCCTAGCCAGAACTGCCTCGGATCACGTGCCCTGTGTAGTCTCGATTGCCACAAGCATCCCCAAGGCCAAAGTTTTTCGCTTCGAGAATTACTGGATTGATCTCCCTGGCTTCTTTGAGTGTGTCTCATCGGTGTGGAACAGAAACTTCAGACAGACTAATATTGCATCACGAATATCGGCCAAATTCAAAGCCCTACGCTATGCACTTAAGCAATGGCATATTCGGCTGGCTACAGTGAAGGCTCTTATTGATGATTGCAACAAGGTCATTCTTTTCTTCGACCAACTTGAGGACTGTCGCCCTTTAAGTTGGCCTGAAACGAATTTTCGCCGCATTGTTAAATCACATCTTGCAGATATCTTACACATGCAGTTCATATATTGGAAGCAGCGCTGCACAATCAGATCCATCAAAGTTGGTGAGGAGAACTCCAAATTTTTCCATGCCATGGCCACGGAGAGATACCGTAAAAATACCATCTCTTCGCTTAGAAATGCAGAGGGTGATGTGATTTCTGATCATCAACAACTTGCGGCTATGTTTTGGTCTGATTTCAAGCAGCGCATGGGCCATGCTAAGGGGATTCAGATGGATTTTGACCTTGCCTCCCTTATTGCCAAGGTGGATGGCCTTGAGGAACTGTCTCGGCCTTTTTCTGACAAAGAAGTGGAGGAAGTGATCAAACATATTCCCCCTGATCGAGCCCCGGGCCCTGATGGGTTTTCTGGTCTGTTCATGAAGAAATGTTGGCCAATTATTAAGCAGGATTTCTTATCCCTTGTCCGAGACTTCTATGAGGGCAATTGTGACCTCGAATGCTTGAACACCTCCCTCATCACCCTCATTCCTAAGAAGCTGAGCCCTGAGGTGGTGGGAGACTTTCGGCCTATCTCTCTGACCAACACCTGTCTGAAATTTCTGACGAAGCTACTAGCTAACAGACTGCAACAGGTAATACTCCGGTGCATCCATAAAAACCAATATGGTTTTCTACGTTGCAGATCAATCCAAGACTGTTTAGCGTGGTGTTTTGAATACATTCACCAATGCAAAGCTTCCAAACGGCCCATTGTTCTTCTCAAACTTGATTTCACGAAGGCGTTTGATACTCTGGAACATGCTACCATTCTTCAGATGTTGCATTATAAGGGTTTTGACAAGCGTTGGATTGGCTGGGTAAATTCTCTGTTATCTTCAGGCTCTTCTTCTGTGCTTCTTAATGGTGTACCTGGACAACATTTCCACTGCAGAACTGGGGTGCGTCAAGGGGACCCTTTGTCACCGCTTCTTTTTGTCATTGCGGTGGACCTTCTCCAATCGGTGGTAAATGATATGTGCTCTAGAAACATTCTTCAAATGCCAATTCCTACCAGTTCCAATGATTACCCAATTGTCCAGTACGCTGATGATACCCTGATCATCCTGCCAGCCGCTGATGATCAGCTCCTTGCCCTGAAACAGATGCTCCATAAGTTTGCTCAGGCCACCGGGCTCTGTGTTAACTTCAGCAAGTCTTCGTTGATTCCTTTAAACTTATCTGAGGAAGAAGGCTCCCGTATTGCATCTCTCCTTGGCTGTGAGGTGGGTACTCTCCCCTTCACATACCTTGGTTTGCCTATGGGCACTTCTAGACCAACTGTGGCAGAGTTAACTCCTCTTGTGGATCGTCTGGAGAGGAGGCTGTCTGCTTCATCCTGTTTGCTCAACCAGGGCAGTCGCCTTCAGTTGCTACAATCGGTCCTAGCATCCATGCCGATTTATTTTTTGTGCTCTCTGTCCCTCCCAAAAGGCATTCTTAAGCAGCTGGAACGAATCATGCGCCAATGTCTTTGGAGAGGAAATTCTGAGACGCCTCGTCAATCTCTCGCTGCCTGGGACCTTATCTGCCGGCCCAAGAAACGTGGTGGACTTGGTATCACCCACCTGGAAACTCAGAATGAGGCTCTGCTCAAGAAACATCTATATAAATTCTTCAACAAATTGGATATACCTTGGGTTCAATTGATCTGGGACACTTATTACGTCTCTTCTCCACCCCAAGCAACCCGCAACTGTGGTTCCTTTTGGTGGAGGGACATCTTTCAACTCTATGATCAGTTCTGCTCCCTCGCTGTCCCTTTTGTTGCCTCGGGTGACACAGTCTTGTTTTGGACGGATAAATGGCATATTGATAATAGGGTGATTTCTCTACAGACCAGATTTCCACATCTATTTTCATTTGTGATCAATGAGTTTATCACTGTCAAGGATTTCTTCCTGGATTCATCTGAACCACAGAACTTCCACTTACCCCTGTCCATCGAAGCCTTTGAGGAATTGCAGGTTCTGCAGTCTCTTTTGACTTCTATACACCTTGATCCCGCAGCCAATGATACCTGGAAATGGCCCTCCAAATCTGGCAACTTCATCTCCAAGGTGTACTATGACTTCCGGTTTTCTCATATTGAGGCGGACCCCATATTTAAATGGATTTGGAAATGCTCTTGCACACTGAAGATCAAAGTTTTTGGCTGGCTTCTTCTAATGGATCGCCTCAACACCAGAGATATGATGCAGCGAAGGCACTGGCGTGTTGATGATGCTCATTGCTCCATATGTCTACTGCCCCATCTTGAAGACCGGGCACACCTCTTCTTCGTCTGCAATTTCAGTCAGCGCGTTTGGAACTATCTTGGTATTTCTTGGGCAGCTACAGGACACTCCTCCACTTACTCCATGGCCCTAGCAGCACGTCAAGACTTTGGACAACCTTTCTTCACTGAGGTGGTCTTCACTGCTGCTTGGAATATCTGGACTCAGAGGAACGGCAAAGTTTTCAGGAATGAGCAACCTAGTTTCAGATCCTGGAGAAGAAACTTTGTATATGATATTTCTTTGCTTGCACATAGAATTAAATGTAAATATAGAGATAGACTCTTAGCTTGGATAGCCTCACTCCAGTAGCATAGATGTAAGTCCCTTCCTACCTCTTCTCTGTATTTATTTAGACCTTTGTATTTCTTTCCCTACATGGGTTTTTATTAAGGTAATAAAACACTGTGAGGCTGTTGCCTTGCAGTACATAGTCAAAAAAAAAAGCCTCGACTACATGGTCTTATTTGCAAACCTGTGTTTTTGTGTTTGTGATTTTTTTCACGTGTTTTTATGGGTTTTTTGATCCGGAGCTGGCCAACTTCAAAGTTGACCACATATCTACAAAGAAAAGTCTGGGTCATGAACACCAGCATAAGTTCAAAGTCTGGGTCATAAACACCAGCAAAAGTTAAACCGGCGTTCATCGTAACCCGGATCGGCCTTCATGATGAACTGACAAAGAGCCAGAAAACATATTGGCAGTACATGATCAATTATAATGACCGTTGTTCATTAAACCGGCCTGGCTTTGACTATAAGTCGCCAGTATGAGACAAAATAATGACCGGTGTTTATTAACCTGGCCTGATTGTGATCAAACACCACTGGAACCGGTTTTCAAACCGGATTATATTATTCAAACCTTTAATAGCCAACATGGCTGGATTTTTACTATGGTTATCAATATTATGATTGAGGTTTTCAAAGTCGCTTTAAGCGCAATGGATAGTATTTCATCGACGGAAGTGATTTATTCTACAAAGGAATAGTCTCGAGTTGCTGCAGGCTTACAACCCGGCACTTGGGGGCTACATTATTCAAGTTAAAGATTACATCACATATGCAAGTCTCATGTCGCTGCAAGCATGCACCATGACACTTGGGGGCTAATGCAAAGTCATTTTTACTGGCCTTATTGAAGACCCGACTCATCACATCATATTGAGCCGGCCCTTGGGGGCTACCAATCGCTCATGTCAACAATTCAAGGTACATAAGTATTCATCCATTATATTGAAGGGTCTACTGCTCAGTTGGTAGAGCACAAAGCTCTTAACCTTGTGGACGTGGGTTCAAACCCCACGATGGAAGTTACATTATATAATGTTCTTTTCAATGATTATATCTACAAAGTCCCTGCTCATTATTGCATAATAACCCGGCACTTGGGGGCTACATGTTGCTATTCAAGTTTACATGATCATATTTTCAAAGTCCCTGCTCATTATTTCATAATGACCCGGCACTTGGGGGCTACGTAATATGGAATATTCAGTTTCATAGTGATTGGGATGAACAATCCGGATCTCTTCAAGATTATACTATGCTATTTTCAATGAAGTATATACAAAGTCCCTGCTCATTATTACATAATGACCCGGCACTTGGGGGCTACATATGTGGAATATTCAGTTTTGACTAGTGACTGAGATGAACAATCTGGGTTTCTTCAAGATTGCAACCATTATATTCAAACAAGTCTTAAGATATCACTATGTTCTCCTCTTAAGACTTAGGGGCTACATCCCGGCATCTATAAACAGTCATGACCCGGAATTATCAGTTTTTTATAAACCGGCAATGGTGGTAATCATAAACCGGCATCCTCAAGCCGGCTTGACATCAATTGAATATTTGAAGACCAATATTTTTATCAAGTCAGAGCATTGAAGGCCGAGTCAAATGGATTCTTTATTTGCAATATCTTTTCTACAAACAAGTTGATTATGAAGCTAGTCTATTGACCCGGATTTTCTAGAAGAAGGAAAGGACAAGGACTTAAGGATGGTCAGATGCCGGTTTACAAGAAATTCTTAACCCGGAGCACAACCTGTCAGATTTGTTCTTGTGTTTATTTTGCAGCATAAGTTTACCATGGATAAATCCAAGCTAAACTTGGGGGCTAATGTCGGGGATATACCCCGCGGTATGAACCGGCCGGAAATATGACCCGACCGGACTTGGTGGTTTACTTGACGGTTTACACTTGATGATTCACTGGCGATCCGTCCTAACCAGACGGTTTACAAGCAACCTGCCTAAATAATACCACTCACTGGTAACCCGGCTGGCGGGTCACGGATGACAAGGCCCAAGGCCTAGAAGGCCGGTTCACGTTATGGTCGGCCGGTTTATGAAGAAAGCATAAGGAATATCCTCTACAAAGGAAGCAAGAATAGGAATCCTTATATTAAAGCAATCCTAATCCTACTAGGACTCTACATGTAACCCGCCCCTTCAACACATATAAGGAGGGGCAGGGCTCCCCAAGAGGGACAAGTTTTAGACGAGTTAGAAGAAACAATCTCTAGGGCTAGACACAGAGAGCTGGTTTACCGGTGATACCATGAGGATCATAATGAGATCTAGCCTCAAATAGCACGTAGGGCTATTACCGGATGATGTTTCCCGGGGCCCGAAGCTGTCTAAATCTTTGTCTTGCGTTGCCTCTCTCGATTCCTCTCAACCCCTCTCAAGCTACCAAATAGATGCGCGGCCTCACGACTAAGTCCGTTGAACCGGACATCTGACGTGTTAATTCCACGACAATGACCCTCCACCAGGCACCCCCCCTCCACTTCGTGGTACTCTATCTCCGGCCATTGAGGTGGATCGACGGCGGCTACTGCATCTGGTAAAAAAATTGGAGCCCTGATGTCACGCCGAGTATGCGGTACTATCCTCAACGGACTCGAAGGTCCCACCAAGGATAGAAGTGCATATTGAAGACACTTTGCAAGGTGGATATCATTACGTCGTACCATGTACAACACAAATGGGGATACATACAAAGGCGTACAATCGCCACATGAATACATCAATACATAGAAAACATCATAAAGAAGAGCAGAATCCGACTACAGTGGCTGGGCTCGTTGCTTGGACCAGACTGCTATTGTTGGGCCAGCTAGAGGAAGGAGGCCCAAGCTAGGCTGCGGTAACTGTAGGGAGGTCTTTTCCCTTCTCTTAAAATCTTTAGACTCAAATTCCCAAATCAAGAAAAGGAAAAGGACATGTTGTTATAGGAAGAATGAGAAGGAAGTAAAAATATACTTGAGCTCCTCGATTTATGAACAATTTGAATAAAATGGTTTGGACATTTTTAGAGATAGAAAAATAATCCAATTCAAACTTGAGCCATTTTTTAACCCAATCAAAGCAAGTCCAGAAGATATGAAACCTGGTAGAGAGGTTGTAGGCATGGTGTAGGATTTGTAGGCAAATGGCGAACATCAAATTGGGGTAAGAAAGAAAAAACCACAATTTAAATGGACTAAAGAAGAAGGAAAAGAAGATGACCAAGCAAGGTTATGGGTGTAGAAGAAGATGAAGTTGAGAAGGAGACAATGCAGGGGTTGACCACACACACAAGCACACAACCATAACAACCAATCAGTATGCCTATGCATTAGAATCCAAGACAAGAATGTCAATTGAATAATAACAATGATGCACATGATGCAAGAACAAAATATATGACAATGAACTCAACATCATCATGGCAAAAAAAATTGAAACACATGACGTCAATGAAAATAAATGAAAGGCATCTGGAGCATCGGTTTTGGGGTATCAAAACACTCCCCCACTAATAGAAGATCTCGTCCCAAGATCTTAGGAATGGGATGGAAGAGGAATAGGAAGAACATGACAAAATGAAAAGGAATTGACGAAAAATCCCGACGAACACAATTGACTGATATGAATTCACTCTCACGTCAAACTCAGAAAGAATTTGCAGATACTCCAAAAAATTAGAAGAGTCACGTAGGATCCTGGGAAAAACTTGTGGGTTATGTGCCCTCGAAAGAAACCATTGGAACAATATTTTGAAAGAGAGATATTGCACCAGAGGATTGAAAGACTTGAATGAGGTGGCAATCTCGAATTAATTAGAACACAAACAAGAATATTCTAAGATGTCTTCAGCACTCCGGAACGATTAAATGGAGAGAGGCAAATGAGCAAGGAAAAACATGTGAGCCAAGGGAAAGAATACGATCAACACCGAAAACTTGAAATTGGATCCACCGGAGAAGAAAACAAGAAAGAAGAATGTCGAGTTAGACGAGAATTTGCCAGTTGAAACAATTGAGGGAAAACGAAGAGACTTCACTAGGAATCACTGGTTAAGAACGTTGTATGAGAAGAATGCAGGGATTACACATGAATAAAATGGATACTCGATATGATAAATCTGGCTCTGTGAGGAAATATGGTGGGTGGGTGGGAAAAGAAAAACAACTTTGGACAGGGAAACGACGAATCCTGAGGCTTCTCAACGGTGCTCGTATGGAATAACTTGAAGAGAAGTGCACCTGCTGAAAAAGGATGGATATCGCACGATCGAAAATAACCGCATGATCCTAAAAACATTGAAGGGGAAGGGGACTAGCATCAAAAGACTTACATCACAATTCCACACCAGAGCAACGATGGGGATAAGGAGTGACAAGTGCTCCTACTCCTCGACATAACTAGACTCTGAAAATAGTTTTTTTTCTAGACTCGACAACAGCCAACCTACGATCAATCAAGGGGGATCCTATGGTCGGTCGAGGCTCTGATACCAACTTGTCACACCCAATATGTAGTACTATCCTTGAGGGACTTCAATGTCCCACCAAGGATAGCGCATATTGAAGATGCTTTGCAAGGTGGATATCATGACATCATACCATGTACAACACAAATGGGGATACATACAAAGGCGTACAATCGCCACATGAATACATCGATACATAGCAAACATCATACAGAAGAGCAGAATCCGACTACGGATGAAATCAAATGAAAAACACTAACGACATCCACCCTCCTGGCCCAGGCTGTCGACCAGGAACCTATCCCCTGATCGAAGAAGAAGAACTCCAAACGGAACAAACATCGCTCTCACGTCAAATAATCGAGGCAGTCGACGTGGCTCCGATGGATGCTCAGCCGTACAAGAAGAAGGGGATGATGAACAGGGGCGCTTGGTGGCTAGGCTCACTGCTTGGAATCAGCTGTTGCTGCCGGGCCAACTAGGGGAAGGACGCTCAAGCTGGGTTGTGGTGGCTACAAGGAGACATTTTCCATTTCCTTAAAATATATAGATTCAAATTCCGAGATGAAGAAAAGGAAAAGGTCATGTTGTTACATGAAGAATGAGAAGGAAATAAAAATATACTTAAGCTCCTCAATTTATGAACAATTTGAATAAAATGGTTTGGACACTTTTAGAGATAGAAAATAATCCAAGTTTTAATTAAATTCAAACTTGAGCCATTTTTGAACCCAACCAAAGCAAGTCCAAAATATATGAAATCCGATAGAGAGGTTGTAGTCATGGTGTAGGATTTGTAGGCAAATGGTGAACATTAAACTGGGGCAGGAAATAAAATACCATAATTTAAATGGACTAAAGAAGAAGGATAAGAAGATGATCAAGCAAGGTTATGGGTGTAGAAGAAGAAGAAGAAGTTGAGAAGGACACAATGCAGGGGTTGAACACGCACACAGAACCACACAACCATAACAACCAACAAGTATGCCTGTGCATTAGAATCCATGATAAGATTGGGAATGCAATAATAACAATGATGCACATGATGCAAGAACAATATATATGACAATGAACTCAATATGATCATGGGAACAAAGAATTGAAACACACGACGTTAATGAAAATAAATGAAAGGCATCTGGAGCATCAGTTTCGGGGTGTCGCACCTGCATTCTATCAAGACAAACCCACCCAAATTGTTCGAAAATCTATACCTATACTAATTCTAGACTCCCTAGAAACTCCCACGTAAATTAGATTATACGAGCCGTTAATCTGGGTGTAGATCGACTCATGAATTCCATCGAAAAAAAGCTCAACGAAAAAAACTATAGAAACCAATCTCAGGTATATCTCTCTCTGTCACGTCTCTCTCTGCCAATCTCTCACCACTATTAAGAAAAAAAATCTGTCTCCATCTCTCTCTCACGTCTTAAAAAAAACAGTATGTATCCATCTCTCTCAGGGCTCTTTCTTTTTTTTTTGCATAGTAATACGTGTCTCATTCATATCATAAAGATTAAAGTACAAGTCACGTAAGGACCGACATGACAAAACTGAAAAGATAGGAGAACATGTCTGAGCTTGACACCAACACCCGTCACGTGCCTCCATCACCACCACAGCAGCCACCGAAGAAAATAATGACGGATTACCTCCTCATCCGAGCTCGACGCAGCTCCATCGCTGATATACAGCTTTGCGGATCTCCAAGGTGGCTCACCAAAAGTGAAGCCATTGCCGTTAAACGAATCAGACCGGGACAACACCCCGGACACGCCATCGAACTCCAGATCTGGCACACCACCACGACTAAGACGCCGAAGGAGGAAACCATACCTGCCATCCACGAACCACGAACCTAGCACAAGTTCCTTTTTCCAGATGTCGTCGGTGCAGATCACAATCTGCATCCGCTCCTGGACTACCTCCCAAGCTCCGCGCCGACGCTGGAGCAAACGTCATCGCAACAGCGGAGCTCGAGGACACATGTCCACCACGAGGATGCCGCCGCCGCCACGCCATCCTTGTTTGAGCGGACTGGTGTCCAAATCCATCCTCAACCATAGAACCGATGGCCTCGTCAGGAAAGGATCCGAAGAATCTTTATTCAGCGCCGTCATTGTCGCCGTCGAAGCCAAGATGATGAACAACCTAAAAATCTAAACTACGAGAGAGTAAAAACGATCCACGCGCGTGGATCCGGCGACCCCCCTCTCTAGCAACCTCTCACGCTCCTGCTTCATGCGTGTCCAAAAAACGAATCTATCAAAATCGCTCTTCTCCCAACCCCTCAAGACTTCTACTCTAAAAAAACCTGCCGTGACTCCTCTCCTTCATCAAGGTTTCAAAAAGGGTCGTGCTCTCCTCTGCTTATCATAGGCGACGCTGCTCAAGTGCTTTTGTGCGCGCCTCACCAATGGTGACGAGGGCAGGCTCCTTTTTTGTTTTGAACAATCTGCACTCCAGAAATAGCCCCCCCTAAGAACATGTCATCCAAACAAATAAATGAAAACCAAATCTCAAAATAGCGTCTCTTCTGCAGGCCCATCAGATCGTGCTTATTAAAACGTCTAGGTGGTGGCGACGGGCGAATAACTCATGCTACACTACTACTCCCTCCGTCCCAAAATAACTGTCTTGAGCTTAGTACAAATTCACACTAGAGTTAGTACAAAGTTGAGACACTTATTTCGGGATGGAGGGAGTACGTCGCACGATGCACAGGTGCGCCAGAGCATTTTTTTTATGTTTAGTGCGAAACAACTAGATGTGCAAATGAGTGTTGTTCGATGTCCTTTGTCTAGTAACATGATTTTTTCAAGCATTATAAAGTGTGGAGTTTTTACATAGACTTCAGCAGAGGTTACTGGATATGATGTTCGCTGCAGGAAGAGAACCGGCAACTGGAAGAAACGGAACTATGGATGGCATTAACTGGTGATTATGGTAGCATGGGTAGTGACATAGCAAGTGAAAAGAAGCAGGCTTCATGTGCAATGCTGTTGAACAGACATTCATGGAGAAGACGCTTCCTCTATCCTTTATTTTCTCCCTTGTTCTGTGGGTGCACAATATCTGTGCACATTTATGAACTACCGTTCATGCTTATGAATCAATTTCTTAGAATATCCTTTTTGTGAACTGAAAGAAGTTAGAAGTTTCAAAGTGAAAAATAAGAAAAAATATCAGGAATTAGTTTTCTTACGAATACCGGATAGATAATTGCTGTGTGAGCAGTTAAGGTTTACTTCTGATTTAAGGAAGCATTCGCTTGATAAGCCTATGTACTAAGGGCTTGTTTGGGACTGCTCTGCTTCACCAAAATCAGTTTCACTCCAGCAAATTCACTTTGGAGCAGTTTCAACTAGAAGTTGTAGCACTACCAAAGAGAATGTTTGGCTTCCATCTAGCTCCAGCTTCACGAATGAGAAATTTGGTGGAAAGAATCTATTTGATTGGTTGAGGGCGGAGAAACGAAGGGGTATCCACTTACTGGTGGCAGTGGTGGGTAATTTCCACCCAACTCCAGCTTCTACAGTTTTTTGGAGCACCCCTTGAAGAGCTTCATAAAAAGTTAGGAGTTGTACCCCAGATTCTAGTTTTTTGCGGAGCAACATATCGTGGAGCTACCCCTGTTTGGCTTGTGTTTTCTGGAGCAGAGCTGAATTTTAAAGAGTAGAGCAGTCCCAAACAGGCCCTAACTACTCCCTCCGTTCAGAATTACTTGTCGCAGAAATGGATGTATCTAGATGTATTTTAGTTTTAGATACATCCATTTCCGAGACAAGTAATTCCGAACGGAGGGAGTACTTGCCAGGTCTATGATTCGCATAATTGATGTGCCGAGTCAACATTTTATATGAATTGCAAAATTGACACCCCTGAACAACCAGTTAAATTAAGGATGGAATATTTGACATGCAAGGTTCTATCATCTCCGTACCTTATTGTGCAGATCACTTTGGCGAGAACGACACGCATGCCCTCAAGTGTTTCTCCCAATTTGACATGAAACCAAATCGTATGGTCCTTCCAATTTAGTGTAAATTTAATCTTAAATTCAGATATATCTGGTACTATATGTTTGTTGCAATTAGGTTATAGGAGCATACCAAGCTCTATGATCTCACTGCCCTTTAAATGTAGCTATTCTCAATTCTAGGCCACATCATTTTTCTGAAGTAGATAAGCTGGCATCTCTGTACATATTGTTTCTTATTAACTTCTGCTCTCCAGATTTTATAATTAGCCACATCGTTGCAGAAATATTGAACTTCTTTTCTCCGAAAAGCCTTGGTTTTATAATTAGCCACATCATTACAGGTTTGAACTTTTATATGGAATATTAGTGCATTACCCTATTCTTATAGAAGCTAGAATGATTGTTCTCCATGTAAATATAAGCATCATTCATTTTGCTGTTTGATTACGAATATATCACATATATGCTAGGTCACCATATGCTTTGTTGTTTTAGTTCTGGTAGTTCAAAAATAATGTTAACTTCATTAGTGTTAGAAGGGAGAGAGGGACTGGTGGAATAGTTGTTTTTATTGCTTGAGCCTCGTGGACATATATATAGGACTACAATGATCTACTTGGAGTACAAGACAAGCTAGAACAAACCTAGTCCATCTCGTCTTTCCTAATAATCAGTATACTCAACACCCCACCGTAGTCACAACAGTAGCGACGCAGACGGTGAGACTGAAGAAGAATCCGAAGGCAAGCCGATGGACACCCCCCCACACACAGTCATAACGGTCGATGCATCGCGGAAGTCGTGGCTGGAGTGAAACCCGACGGGGTTGCTCAAGCAAGGCGGTAGCCCTTTGTGCTGTTTGTCGAGGTAGCCGAGAGCGTAGGTGGTGTAGTCGTAGTCGAGGTAGCCGTGCGAAGAACACCGTGGTCGGTGTCGAGTCGGGGGTCGCCGGTGTCGAGGTAGTCGCCGTGGAGTCACGGAAGAAGAGTAGCGGCGGCGGCGGCCTAAGGAGAAGGCGGCGGCTAGAGAAGGAGCACGACAGCGGTGCTCGAAGTAGGCGATAATGAACCCGACAGCGTGACGAAGACCGGCGCGGACGGTGACGTTCCCGCGCCAAGGGAGGCGGCGCGACACATATCACGTGGAAGTCAACGCGCGTGGACGACGGTGGACCGCGGGCCGCAGCGTTACGGCCCAAAGGGGCGACGCAACGGCTGCGGGCAGGTCGGGGCGACGGCGGAGAAGACCTCAGGTCAGTTGCAGGGATCGCGTGCCACACTCGCTACGGCCCGACGGGGCGACGCAGCGGCAGCGCGAGGGTCGGTGCAGCCTCGGGGCCTGGCTGGAGCGGACGGCCTCGGTGCGGCGGATGACCGCGGGCCGCGGCACTACGGCCCGAAGAGGCGACACATCGGCAGCGCGCGAGGTGGTGCAACCACGGGAACGGCCTCAGGGCGGCGGCGGGAATCACGTGCCATGAAACTACGGCCCGAAGGGGCGACGCAGCGCCGGCACGGCTCGGTGCAGCCACGGGGAGAACCACGGGACAACGGTGCTGCGGCCCGACGGGACGACATCGCGGTAGCCTGTTGCTCGATCGGAGAGGGTGCTATAATCGGGGTCGATCTTCACAAGATGGTATGCGGGCGGACGTAACAGACACGTGCGACCAGACTCCTTGCTGACGCATCAGGGACGCGAATAACCAATACGGACGCAGTGGCATGCAGCCATCGACGCGTAGATCGGTTATCCAGTTAATGTGCGTTGTGTGGAGTCCAACACAGATGGGGTGCACATGTTGTGCCACCCAACCAGGTGCAAGCCAGGGGCACTGTACGCACAGGGGCGCCTCTGTACACGAAGCGTAGCGAGGCAGCCAGTGCAGACGCGCGGATGTATGCACGTGAACGACAGGCGTTCTTTCGAACGCCGCATGCTGCACCAGACTGCACCGTTGAAGATGACCTGAGTACAGGCGCAGTGTAGATGACGAACGGCGGCGGGTGACGCAAGAAACCAAAAAGAACCGCCGATCAAGACGACCGGCGAGAGAGAGAAGAATCCGGATCAAGCGACCGGCGAAAAAGACTCTCTAGGCCAGCCGGTCAACACGACCGGTGGACGAACCCTAGGTACGGGCGGCGCGGCCCCCGCTGGCGGTCATGGAGGCCGATCGCCCCCGGGGGCGGCGCGCAGAGCGGAAGCGGTGGGTTGGACCGGTTAGGTTGATACGATGTTAGAAGGGAGAGAGGGATTGGTGGAATAGTTGTTTTTATTGCTTGAGCCTCGTGGACATATATATAGAAGTACAATGATCTACTTGAAGTACAAGACAAGCCAGAACAAATCCTAATCTATCTCGTCTTTCCTAATAATCAATATACTCAACAATTAGCACAAATAAAATTCAAATGTAATGTTTCATGGATAATGTTACCTTCTAGAATTCACATATATTCTGCCTTTGCGGTTTCTACTCTTTGTGTCTTGAGCCCTATCTTAAAAATTTTCCAATGGTATATGTAAGGTCAAATGATCTGCAAGCATTCTGACTTCAAAAGTAGGTTGCCACCTCTAATTTCAAAGAGAAGCAAGAGGCACAAACATTTAAATAATGTTTATTTTCCTTTCAACTGCATCTTTTTTAAACTACAAATCCCTTTTCTTGATGTACAAGATTAAACCTGATGGTGCTCTCCTGAAAAATTTGTGTTTCATGATGCCCGAGGGAGGATTTAGCAGAAGAACAACCTGTATGTATCGCTTTACATGCTTCTATTGTCGCACCATGGAATGGATGAGATACAGGTAACAATGCTTATATCGATAAATATAGTTTTTTTATCAAAAGGGGTTTCCGCCCTCCCCATTTTCATTGAAAAATGGGGAACAACAATCCAGGTGAAACTAGGAGCTCTTAGGCCTAGCCAGAGTAACATGCCAGATTACATGAACTAAGGCCGCACAGGGCAACTACAGGTTTTCAAAGATCTCGGTACCATACCGCGCGGACTACGAATGAAAAGTAACTAGCTTATTACATAAGTTTTGTTCCTCTCGCAGGAGGCATCAGCCGGAGTGGGCTTTGAGCATGAAGCCAACTAGTCCCCCGTTCGCACCAGCCCTCATCTTCCCTACTCAGGCATGGATCGGTTGGTGGTGATCTTGATGGCTTCCTCGATGTTCTTACTCCCCCGATACCCTGGAATGCCAACTCAATTTTCCATCAGACTGGAAGCAATAACATATTGATATCATCCATATTTTTTTGCCTATGGTCCGACCCTGTCTATGGATTTGCTGACAGATCCATGGGACTGTACTTGATGTGCACCTGTACGTACTATAGACGGGTCGACTGCCCTACTTTACTCTGCATGACTATATGGTAGAAACTAGGGTTCTACCGGGTCTATATCGGAGGTTGTAGGGGAAGGATGGAGGAGGACGAGGGCGAGGGCGCGGCAGCCGGCGGCTGGGCGCCGTCCTTGCGTGTTGGAGGCGGCGGCTGCTGAGGCTAGCGGCGGGTAGGGTTAGGTCTCCCGACTCCCTAAGGAAGGCGAGAAAATATGGTTGCTTCTTGCTTAATCTCAAAATGGGTCCTTACATGAGTTTATATAATCCTCCTAATGATATAATTGGGCTAAGCCCCTAACATAATAAGATAACTGGGCCAGGCCCCTAACTGCCTGGCTGTAGCATGTGTTGCTCATAGCATTTCTCCCCGCCTGCACAAACAGCATGTCCTCGAGCTGGAAGGCGGGGAAACTCTTGCGGAACTCCTCGAGGTGATCAACCGTCGCCAAACACCTCCGTGGTAGCTGGGGTGGGCAGGTCGCCGAGCCCGGCGGCGGCGGCCTCCTCAATGTAGTCCGTAGCCTCCAGGTAGAAAGTCATGAGCAGACATGGCCGGGCATGTAGGGCTCGTCGTAGTTGAAGCACAACCCTTGGCGGCGAGGCTGGAGTTGCTCGGCCGGGGTGAGCCAGCGGAACGGGCGCGCCGCGGTCGCGACGAGGGGTGCCGCGGAAGCCTGAGCATGCCGACCTTGCGCGGGAACATCCGGCCGGGGTGGTGGTCTAGTAGTCCGGGATGGTGACGCCTCATGTATGGCCACCGCGTGGCGCTCAAACACGCGGGCATAGTACTTGGCCTTTTGGAGGTCCTGGGGTCCCTGCAGCTCCACGTCCACATGGATATGATTCAGCAGACCACCGACGAAGAGCTCCGCCCGCTGGCGAGCCGTCACGCCTGGCGCGTGGCATGCTAGGGCCTGAAAGCGGTCGGTGAAGTCTTGCATCGTAGAGGTGAAGGGGAGATGGCCCAACTCTGCCAGGCGGCTCCCGCGTATTGGCGGCCCGAAGCGAAGGAGGCAGAGCTCGCGAAAACGCTCCCATGGAGGCATGCCGCCCTCATCCTGCTCGAAAGCGTAATACCAAGTTTGTGCGGTGCCTCGGTGGTGATAGGAAGCGAGCCAGGTACGGTCCGACGCGAACGTGCGTTGCCCCCGGAAGAATTGGTCACACTGATTAAGCCAGTTGAGGGGGTCCTCGGTGCCGTCGTGTTGGGGAACGTAGCAGAATTCAAAAAATTTCTACGCTTTCACCAAGATCAATCTAAGGAGTCATCTAGCAACGAGCATAATGGAGTGCATCTACATACCCTTTGTAGATCGCGAGCGGAAGCGTTCGAAGGAACATAGATGAAGTAGTCGTACTCTTCACGATCCTCATCACCGATGATCCCAGCGCCGAACGGACGGCACCTACGCGTTCAACACACGTACGGTACAGCGACGTCTCCTCCTTCTTGATCTAGCAAGGGGTCAAGAGAGGTTGACGGAGATCCAGCAGCACGACGGCGTGGTGGTGGATGCAATAGGAAAACCTGCAGGGCTTCGCCAGCGCCCTGCGAGAGGAGTAGGAAGTGTGACGGGAGGGGGAAGAGGCGCCAGAGGCTTGGGTGCGGCTTCCCTCTCCCCCCCCCAATATATATAGGGGCCAGGGGGGCACCGGCCCTAGGGAGATCAGATCTCCTAGGGGGCGGCGGCCAGAGGGGGGATACTTGCCCCCCAAGGCATAGGGGGCGCCCCCTCCACCTAGGGTTTCAACCCTCGGCGCATGAAGGAGGGGCCCATGTGGTTCGCCAGCCCACCAGGGGCTGGCCTTCACCTTTGCGGCCTACGGGACCCACCGGGATGGGTGACCCCACCCGGTGGACCCCCGGGACCCCTCCGGTGGTCCCGGGACACTCCCGGTGACCCCCGGAATTCACCCGGTGATGGTCGAAACTGGACTTCCTATATATCATTCTTTACCTCCAGACCATTCCGGAACTCCTGTGATGTCCGGGATCTAATCCGGGACTCCGAACAACATTCGAGTTTCCATGTACATGTATCTCTACAACCTTAGCGTCACTGAACCTTAAGTGTGTAGACCCTACTGGTTCGGGAGACACGCAGACATGACCGAGACGACTCTCCGGTCAATAACCAACAGCGGGATCTGGATACCCATGTTGGTTCCCACGTGTTCCTCGATGATCTCATCGGATGAACCACTGTGTCAAGGATTCACTCAATCCCGTATGTTATTCCCTTTGTCTATCGGCACGGTACTTGCCCGAGATTCGATCGTCCGTATGCCCGATACCTTGTTCAATCTCGTCATGGCAAGTCTCTTTACTCGTTCCGTAATCCATCATCCTGTGACTAACTCCTTAGTCGCTTTGAGCTCATTATGATGATGTCTTACCGAGAGGTCCCAGAGGTACCTCTCCGTCATACGGAGTGACAAGATCCCAGTCTCGGTTCGTACCAACTCAACAAACACTTTCGGAGATACCCGTTGCGTAGCTTTATAGCCACCCAGTTACGCTGTGACATTTGGCACACCCAAAGTATTCCTACGGTATCCGGGAGTTGCACAACCTCATGGTCTAAGGAATAAATACTTGACACTGGAAAAGCTTAAGCATTACGAACTAAACGATCTCGTGCTAGGCTCAGGATTGGGTCTTGTCCATCACATCATTCTCCTAATGATGTGATCCCGTTATCAATGACATCCTATGTCCATGGTCAGGAAACCGTGACCATCTGTTGATCAACGAGCTAGTAACTAGAGGCTTACCAGGGACACGTTGTGGTCTATGTATTCACACATGTATCGCTGTTTCCGTACAATACAATTCAAGCATGAATAACAGACAATTATCATGAATCGAACAGTCTCCTTTTATTATTGCCTCTAGGGCATATTTCCAACAGTCTCCCACTTGCACTAGAGTCAATAATCTAGTTACATTGTGATGAATCGAACACCCATAGAATTCTGGTGTTGATCATGTTTAGCCCATGGAAGAGGTTTAGTCAACGGGTCTGCAACATTCAGATCAATATGCACTTTACAAATATCTATGTCTCCATCCTGAACATAATTTCGGATGGAGTTGAAACGGCGCTTGATGTGCTTGGTCTTCTTGTGAAACCTGGGCTCCTTGGTAATGGAAATAGCTCCAGTGTTGTCATAGAAGAGAGTCATCTTGCTTGACGCGCTTGGAATGACTCCTAGGTCGGTGATGAACTCCTTCATCCAGACTCCTTCTTGTGCTGCTTCGCAAGCAGCTATGTACTCTGCTTCACATGTAGAATGCGCCACGACGCTCTGCTTGCAACTGCACCAGCTGACTGCTCCACCATTCGAAATATACACGTATCCGGTTTGTGACTTAGAGTCATCCAGATCTGTGTCGAAGCTAGCATCGACGTAACCCTTTACGACGAGCTCTTCGTCACCTCCATAAACGAGAAACATATCCTTCGTCCTCTTCAGGTACTTCAGGATGTTCTTGACCGCTGTCCAGTGTTCCATACCGGGATCACTTTGGTACCTCCCTACCAAACTTATGGCAAGGTTCACATCAGGTCTGGTACACAGCATGGCATACATGATAGAACCTATGGCCGAGGCATAGGGAATGACACTCATCTTTTCTCTATCTTCTGCCGTGGTCGGGGATTGAGCCTTGCTCAATGTCATACCTTGCAAAACAGGCAAGAACCCCTTCTTGGACTGATCCATATTGAACTTCTTCAATATCTTGTCAAGGTATGTGCTTTGTGAAAGACCAATGAGGCCTCTTGATCTATCTCTATAGATTTTGATGCCTAATATGTAAGCAGCTTCTCCAAGGTCCTTCATCGAAAAACTCTTATTCAAATAGGCCTTTATGCTCTCCAAGAATTCTATATCATTTCCCATTAGCAATATGTAGGATCGAAAGTATGTCTAGAGGGGGGGTGATTAGACTACTTGTAAATATAAAAATTCTGCCTTTTGATCATGAACAGTTTTTGGTAGATTCTCAGTTATGATCAATTCAAGCATCACCCTACACATGCAATTCTAGAGTATAAGCAGCGGAAAGTAAATTGCACATGTAGTAAAGAGAGGTGGAGAAGATCAAACGCAATTTGGAGACGCAATGATTTTTCCCGTTGTTCCGATAGGTAGTGCTATCGTACATCCACGTTGATGGAGACTTCAACCCACGGAGGGTAACGGCTGCGCGAGTCCACGGAGGGCTCCACCCACGAAGGGTCCACGAAGAAGCAACCTTGTCTATTCCATCATGGCCTACGCCCACGGAGTGCTAGCCTTACTCGGGGTAGATCTTCACGAAGTAGGCGATCTCCTTGCCCTTACAAACTTCTTGGTTCAACTCCACATCTCGATGACGGAGGCTCCCAAGCGACACCTAACCAATCTAGGAGGCACCACCCTCCAAAAGGTAATAGATGTTGTAGATGATGATGAACTCCTTGCTCTTGTGCTTCAAATGATAATCTCCCCAACACTCAACTCTCCTCACTGATATGGCTGTGGTGGAAGAAAGGATTGAGTGGAAAGCAACTTGGGAAGGTTAGAAATCAAGTTTCATATGGTAGGAATGGAGCAACTTGATCTCAACACAAGGGTAGGTAGTTCTCTACTCAGAAAGTGTAAGGTAGGAGTGGTGGTACTTTCTGATGGCTCTCTCCACGAATGAAGAGGGGGTGGAGGGGTATATATAGCCTCCACACAAAATCCAACCGTTACACACATAATTGAGCAATCTCGGTGAGACCGAAGTTGAAACTCGGTCAGACCGAAAGTTCAAATATAGTGAACATTGGGGTTTTTGGTGGGACCGAAAATACCATCTCGGTTTGTCCGATTTGAGTAAAGATAGGAACTTGCCAGTTTCGGTGAGACCGAAATCATCAACTCGGTTATTCCGAAATGATGACAACTGTTACAGAAGCTTAGCAGCCCATGTTTCGGTGAGACCGAACTCAAACTCGGATTGACCGATTTTTCTAGGGTTTGGCTTATGGCTGAGGTGGTTCATCTCGGTGGGACTGAGTTTGGAAAATCGGTTTGTCCGATATTACTTATGAGTGTGTTTGGTAGTGAAAGTTGCTGATAGTTAAGGAGATATATCACTAAGCACTTGAGCAACCAGATCATCAACACAACCTCATCCCCTTTTAATAGTATTGGCTTTTCCTATGGACTCAATGTGATCTTGGATCACTAAACCAAAAATGGAGTCTTGAGCTTTTGCCAATGCTTGCCTTAGCATTTTGAGGGGTCCACTTCTTCAGTCATTTCCATACCCATATCACTGAACTTCTCTGAAATGATTCTCAAGTAACTATTAGTTCAATGATATATATGTTGTTATTAATTGCCAAAACCACCCGGGGATTAGTTGCACTTTCAATCTCCCCCTTTTTGGTAATTGATGACAACATATAGATCAAAGCTTCGACAAAAGATATAATCAATGAATAATATCGTCGCTTTGAGAAGTATGTGATAAGCAAGAGCTCCCCCTAAATTTGTGCATTATTTAAAATTTGCGTTTGAATGCAAATGCACAATCGATTAGGATTATGGGTCACTCTTCCATGTCACATACATCTTGGTGGAGCGCACAAAATGATAAGAATGAATAACATGCACCCAATCACCAAGACATGAGTAAATGATCATACAAGATATGAAAAGCATATGATAAGCATTAAGCACACATTAAAGCATAGTATGACCAAGCACTCATTAAGGTAGCATCAAACGTAGTATCAAGCACACTGAAAGTTTTGAAAGACCAAAAGAACCAAATGTATCTCAAAGAAACCGCAAAAGAACGAAAGAGCACTCTCTCTCTCGAAGCCCTATGATCTATACAATTTCTCCCCCTTTGGCAACAAGTTACCAAAAAGTTTGAAAAAGCATAGAGCTAAACGTCACTGTGGGCTCTGCTGGCGGCTCCTGTCTGGGTAGATGTCGGAGTAGATATGACGGCATCGGCGAAGACTTCAGCTGATGTCTGCGCTGGAGGAGTGGATGCTGGAGCTGTGGCTGGAGTGACTGCTGGAGCTGTAGGAGGTGCTGAAGTGGTAGCCCTGGAGTCAGTCACTGGGATAGCTGCTGATCGGGATCCTCTGGGAACCTGAGCAGTCTGGCGATGAGAGTCCTGGACTAGATCATCCTGCATGAGCTCTGCTCTGTCCTGCCTAGCTTCCTCCATGTCTGCCTCAAGCTTGTTGACAGTCACTTGAAGTTCATCAGCTTCACGTCCAGAGCGTGGATCTTGTCGTCAACAATCCTCTCTAGGCTCTCCTGAGATTGTTCAATGCTGGCCAGGCGTTGTTCAATCCTCTGGGTAGCTTCAAGAATCTGCTCTCGGAAGCTCTTTGGTTTAGCTGCTGCTGCTGCTGCCTCTTTATCAGCTTTGGCTTTCCTAGCAGCTTCAATCTTGGCTTGACCTTCAACCGAAGTTGGATCCTCCTCGTCCATCACAACAACATTATCTTCATGCTCTGGCTGCAGTGGTAAGTGCTTCCTATCCAACATGAATTTGCCCGTGCCAAACTTGGCATTGATAAGCATCTGAATCTGCGGGGCAAATCCACATGACCTCTTTTGGTCAGCTGCAGTCCTCTTAATGGTCTCTACCATTAAGTCCATCACCTTGAAAGGTGCCTTCTCATCAAGTATGTGCAGCATGTTGATAGAATAGCCTCTGATCATGCGATGGTCTCCAGACTTGGGCATCAAGGTATGCCTCAGAATAGTGTTAGTAGTAGGTAGACCTGCCTGGAGATAGTACACTGAGCCAAGCTTCCACACTTCCAAATCTGCTGCGGGGATCTCCTTGTACATGTTTTTCATGGAATCATGGTTCTTCTTAGGAATCCCATAGACATCAATGTCGTCCTCTCTTTGCACTGGAGCATTCAGAAGTTCTGCCCATTCTTCAACAGACGAAGAAAACCTTTGACCTTCAGTCATCCAGGTGATCTTCCCATCAGGATAGAAGTGGGCTGTGGCATAGAACTGCATAATCATCTCGTCGTTCCAGTCTGTCAGCTTCTGACCCACAAACTCATCAACTCCACATGCAGTGAAGCTCTCATGCACATGGGGAAAGAAGTCTCGGTGCTCTTCACTGTCAATGTACTTCCAGTCAACGTACCTGGTGTCTGCAACAATAGGCTTCTTGTCCATCAGCACAGTCTCATAGAAGTCCTGCTGCTCTCTGGTGTGGAATCTGGGGTCCACAGCAGTCCTTCTCCTCACGGCATATGGATCAGACTGTCTCCATAGCCTGAGACCTCTATCTTTCCTTGCCTTCATATCCTCGGCTTGAGGATGAGCATCGTTGTGGAGCGGCAGTTTTGGACGGAGCTTCAGCAACACATGTTCTTCTTCAGACTCAGACGGTGGCACATCACCTTTGTTCTTCTCAGAAGCTGGAATGTTCCTGGTTGTCCTCTTGGGCTTGGCAGTAGGCTTTGCTGGAGCTGCCTTAGCTTGAGCAGGCTTGTTGGGCTTTGAAGTGGCTTGATCCCTAATAGCATCACCCATGAGCTTAGCCTTCTGAGGAGGAGGCTGGGGTGCTCCTTCTTCTTCTTCATCCACTGCTGCATCTGCATGAGGTTCAGCATACACTACCCTCTTCCTCTTGGAAGTTTTCTTCACTTTACTTGGGGCTGGCTCTCCCAAGTTTAGCTTCTTGGCAACAGCTGACTGCTTGACCTTGCTGGTGCCTTTCTTTGACTGATGCCCTTGGTGCTCTTTGGCAACAACTTTTCTCTTAGGCTTGGAGGTTACTTCCTCAGCAATGAAGTCAGAGTCCTCATCATCAGAATTTCTCTGCTTTCTGGTTCTGGTGGCTGCAGGAGGCAAGCCACTAGGTGTACTCCTCTCACCATCATCAATAGGACTACTAGCCTCAGGACTAGTATCTGCCTCAGGAATCTCTGCAAAAGGTGACTCTGACCTGTTCTGGCTGTCACTGGCATCTGACATGGCTGACAACCTGTGAATAGATAAGGTATAGGCAGAGTAGAAGAGTTATCACAAACTGCAGAGGTTTTAGCAAAAAAATGAGTTCAAATCTTAGTTTTGAGTTTTCACAGAATGCATTTCGGTCAAACCGATTTTCAGTTTCGGTGAATCCGAAGTGTATACAGAGGCTTACCACACCACTTTCGGTCAGACCGAAGTGGGTTTCGGTCCTGCCGAAACACTAGGGTTTCACTAAGACTCAACTTCGGTCACACCGATTTGCACGACTCGGTTAGACCGAAAGGTGCAGTGCAATGGCCAGAGGCCAAATCGGTCATTCCGAGTTTTCAAAATCGGTTTCACCGAGATGTGTTCCGTGGAAACCTAAACCTAAGAATTTTGCTCGAAACTAGAAACAATCTGGTGTAAAGGAATTTTTCAATCGTGGCCAGAAATAGGGCAAACCAATCGTGCATTGAATCAGATGGGGAGCACGAGAGGGATCGAGACTCACCCTAACTTGGTGGAGTCCCTCTACGGCGGCAACGGCGCGGAGGAGAAAACCGTTGACGGCGGCGGAGACCTGCGGCGAGGGCGCACAGGCGACGACGGCGACGATCCGAAGATCAGGGCGACGGCAGCAGGGGACTTGGGGGCGAAAACGTTTGAAGGAAAAATCGCGCGCTGCCCTCAGTATTTATATCCCCTTGCTGTCGGTGGGACCGAGTTGAAAAACTCGGTGACACCGAGATGGATAACTGCTATGCAGTTACGCATATCGGTCACGCCGAGATTTAGAACTCGGTTTCACCGAGATGAAACCTAGATCAGTCTAAGCGTTTCGGTTGGACCGAGTGGGAGAAGTTGGTCTGACCGAAATTGACTTAGAAGGTTTTGGAAGTCAGCCTTAGACGGATCGGTGGCTCCGAGTGCTCCTCACTCGGAGGGTCCGAAAATGACTTGTTCAAAGTTTGTGATTTGAGCATGAATAGAATTTGAGACAAGAAAGCATAGATAGCTAGGGAAGGTGCTTAGGCATTCTTGTCCATCCATTTGGCCAGAAAAAATCAAAACAACCAAAACAACAAATGGATGTCCTCGAATGGATAAAATCATGCATTCAACATGCTCACACAATAAGATAGCAAATGAAATATGTGTCAAACATGCACAACCAAAACTCTAGCTACTAGCACACAATTTGTCGATGACTAGGTCATCTATATATGAGTATTTTGACTTAGGAGCCAAATGAGAACATTTGATCATAGGTCATACTCATCGTTTAAGCACAAGTGGGGTTACCACTTTTACATAAAGCATTGATGTGTTCACATCATTTGAAGATGCTTTAGCTCAATTTTTAGAGCAAAGCTCCCCCTAGATGTGAGAACCCCTTTTAAAGGGTCAAACTAACCTTGGGTTGTCGTAGAAGACTTCATGTAGATGTTGAAGATGTGGATGCTCAATGTTGATGTAGATCATCAAGAGTTGGGAGCTATCCTTTGGATTAGGGCACTTTCAATACCTACATGGGTTAGTCCCACAAGGAACAAACAAGGATATCCATAGACATAGATTGAAGTTCACAAAAGATGATGTCCATGAAATCAATGATTACCTTGTCCTTTGACTTACCAACAAGAGGGTTTGTGACTCCATGAACTAGTGCATGATGTGGAAGTTGATTGCACAAGTTGCCAAAATGAATGTGAGTGAAGTATGTTGGTGGAGTCACCCTCAAGAACCTTCTAGTTCTTCTTCTTTGGGATCCACATCATCTTGATGGGAATCCTTGGGGTTGTAGTTGAGCTTGACGAAGTAGAACTTGATGTGTCCTTGGGAACCCACTTGACCATGGCTTGAGGTGCTTCAATGAATGCATCAATCTCCTCTTGAAGCTTGTCCTTGGCTTTTAGCTTGTGGTCTTGTGGTGGAAGGTCACTTTGAGCTTGTTCCACATTGGAAGAAGTAGGATCATACTTCTCCTTTTGAGAAACAAACTGTGGAGTAGGGTATTGACCTTCTTCCCACTCAACACCTTCGGCGTTGAACTTTCGATCCAAACCAATCCCTTGATTCTTCCGGTGCCTTCCTTGTTTGCGAACAATTTCCTCAAAGTTCTTGCTTCCGGCAAGACTCTTGTAGACACCTTTCTCTATGATTTCCTTCAATAAGCTATTTTCTTGCTCAAGTGTAACTTGGCTTGAAACATTGTTAGTGGAATCAAGAGAACTACTACAAGTAACAACATTAGATTTAACGTGGTTATTGTTACTACTAGAGGAAGAATTTTTCTTATGCTTGTCATGCTAACTCTTAATAGGTGGCAAGAAATTAGACAAGAGAAGTCGTTTGGCAAGATATGAAGAACTCTTCTTTCGAAGATCGTCATTGATCGCTTTTAGAAACTCATGTTATTGCTCTAGAGTGAGCTTCTCGAAGCGTAGCTTCTCATGAGATCTTAGGAGCTCTCTATGATCTTCTTGAGTTGTTTCATGAGCTAACTTAAGAGTGTTTAGTTCTTTAGTTAGACGCTCAATCTCCTTCATAGCATTGTCATTCGACTCTTCTCGACTATAAAGACTACTAGCATTTTCATCGTTACTAAGCTCACTAGATTTATCATGCAAGAGCTCATCTTCACCAAGTAAGTCATCCTCATCACTATTGAAGTCAATGAATTCAGGGTGTGATACCTTGGGGCCTTTAGCCATGAAGCATCTTCCAATTCCCTCATTTGGTGAATCAAATAAGTCGTAGGAGTTGGAGTTGGAGGATACGAGTGCAAGACCGGCAACACCTTCATCTTGACTGTAGTCGGAGTCGGAGTGATAGCTTCCATCGGATTGATTGTCGGAGTCGGAACCGGAGACCCATTCACCTACAAGAGCTTGATGTCTTCTTCTTGTGTAGCTCCTTGATGACTTGTCTTTCCTTTCCGAATCCTTGCTTCTCCGAGAGGGTCTTCGTTCATAACGATCATCTCTACTCCTTCTCTCTCTCCGAGGTGACTCATCTCTTGCTCTTCTTCTTGGAGATTCTTCTCTTCTCTTGTGGGGAGCCGTACACTCATTTGAGAAGTGTCCGGGTCTTCCACAATTGTAGCAGTTTCGATCACGGCTAGCAGATCTCTTTTCATCATATGATCTAGACTTTGAGCTTCTCTCTTTGCCTCTATTCTTATAGAATTTGTTGAAGTTCTTAACCATTAGGCTTATCTCTTCATTGGAAATTAACTTGTCACTTGAGGTTGTGGGAGCATCACCTTGTAGCTTTGTAAGCACCACTTGACTTGTTGTGAAGCTCTTCCTTATCCTTAAGTGTCATCTCATGAGCAACAATTCTTCCAATGACTTCAGTTGGCTTGAGAGTCTTGTAGTTTGGCATCATTTGGATCAAAGTGCACACGGTGTCGTACTTTCCATCCAAATCTCTGAGAATCTTCTTAATGATGAATCGGTCGGTCATTTCTTCGCTTCCTAAGCCGGCAATCTCATTTGTGATGAGAGCAAGCCTAGAGTACATTTCAGCGACTCCTTCACCATCCTTCATCTTGAACTTGTCAAGTTGACCTTGAAGAATATCTAGCTTTGATTCCTTCACAGACTCGGTACCTTCGTGCATTTCAACCAAAGTATCCCAAATCTCTTTAGCATTCTCAAGATGGCTGATTTTGTTGAACTCCTCGGGACACAAAGCATTGAAGAGAATGTCACAAGATTGAGCATTGTTTTGCAACATCCGCAACTCTTCCGGTGTAGCTTCGCGATCCGGAACTTTTCCTTCCTCGAAGAATTCACCTTGCATACCACCACAAATAATGCCCCATGCGGCTGGGTTATGACCAAGAATATGCATTTTCATTTTATGCTTCCAACTAGCAAAATTTGTACCATCAAAGTAAGGACCTCTACGATAATTACCCTCACTAGACGCCATACTCTCCTAGGTTGTGAAACCAAGCTTATGGAGTCCAATGCAATGGAAACCAAAACAATGGAGACCAAAGCTCTGATACCACTTGTAGGATCGAAAGTATGTCTAGAGGGGGGGTGATTAGACTACTTGTAAATATAAAAATTCTGCCTTTTGATCATGAACAGTTTTTGGCAGATTCTCAGTTATGATCAATTCAAGCATCACCCTACACATGCAATTCTAGAGTATAAGCAGCGGAAAATAAATTGCACATGTAGTAAAGAGAGGTGGAGAAGATCAAACGCAATTTGGAGACGCAATGATTTTTCCCGTGGTTCCGATAGGTAGTGCTATCGTACATCCACGTTGATGGAGACTTCAACCCATGGAGGGTAACGGCTGCGCGAGTCCACGGAGGGCTCCACCCACGAAGGGTCCACGAAGAAGCAACCTTGTCTATTCCATCATGGCCTACGCCCACGGAGGGCTAGCCTTACTCGGGGTAGATCTTCACGAAGTAGGCGATTTCCTTGCCCTTACAAACTTCTTGGTTCAACTCCACATCACGATGACGGAGGCTCCCAAGCGACACCTAACCAATCTAGGAGGCACCACCCTCCAAAAGGTAATAGATGTTGTAGATGATGATGAACTCCTTGCTCTTGTGCTTCAAATGATAATCTCCCCAACACTCAACTCTCCTCACCGATATGGCTGTGGTGGAAGAAAGGATTGAGTGGAAAGCAACTTGGGAAGGTTAGAAATCAAGTTTCATATGGTAGGAATGGAGCAACTTGATCTCAACACAAGGGTAGGTAGTTCTCTACTCAGAAAGTGTAAGGTAGGAGTGGTGGTACTTTCTGATGGCTCTCTCCACGAATGAAGAGGGGGTGGAGGGGTATATATAGCCTCCACACAAAATCCAACCGTTACACACATAATTGAGCAATCTCGGTGAGACCGAAGTTGCAACTCGGTCAGACCGAAAGTTCAAATATAGTGAACGTTGGGGTTTTCGGTGGGACCGAAAATACCATCTCGGTTTGTCCGATTTGAGTAAAGATAGGAACTTGCCAGTTTCGGTGAGACCGAAATCATCAACTCGGTTATTCCGAAATGATGACAACTGTTACAGAAGCTTAGCAGCCCATGTTTCGGTGAGACCGAACTCAAACTCGGATTGACCGATTTTTCTAGGGTTTGGCTTATGGCTGAGGTGGTTCATCTCGGTGGGACTGAGTTTGGAAAATCGGTTTGTCCGAGATTACTTATGAGTGTGTTTGGTAGTGAAAGTTGCTGATAGTTAAGGAGATATATCACTAAGCACTTGAGCAACCAGATCATCAACACAACCTCATCCCCTTTTAATAGTATTGGCTTTTCCTATGGACTCAATGTGATCTTGGATCACTAAACCAAAAATGGAGTCTTGAGCTTTTGCCAATGCTTGCCTTAGCATTTTGAGGGGTCCACTTCTTCAGTCATTTCCATACCCATATCACTGAACTTCTCTGAAATGATTCTCAAGTAACTATTAGTTCAATGATATATATGTTGTTATTAATTGCCAAAACCACCTGGGGATTAGTTGCACTTTCACAATATGTCATCCACATATAATATGAGAAATGCTACAGAGCTTCCACTCACTTTATTGTAAATACAGGCTTCTCCCCAAGTCTGTATAAAGCCAAACGCTTTGATCACATCATTAAAGCGAATATTCCAACTCCGAGATGCTTGCACCAGCCCGTAGATCGAGCGCTGGAGCTTGCATACTTTGTTAGCATTTTCTGGATCGACAAAACCTTCTGGCTGCATCATATACAATTCTTCCTTGAGGAAGCCATTGAGGAATGCCGTTTTGACGTCCATTTGCCATATCTCATAATCATAGAATGCGGCAATTGCTAACATGATTCGAACGGACTTTAGCATCGCTACGGGAGAGAAAGTCTCGTCGTAGACAATCCCTTGAACTTGTCGATAACCTTTAGCGACAAGCCGAGCCTTATAGATGGTCACATTACCATCTGCGTCTGTCTTCTTCTTAAATATCCATTTATTTGCTATGGCGTGCCTATCATCGGGCAAGTCCACCAAAGTCCATACTTTGTTTTCATACATGGATTCTATCTCGGATTTCATGGCTCCAAGCCATTTATTGGAATCCGGGCCCGCCATCGCTTCTTCATAGTTCGAAGGTTCATCGTTGTCTAACAACATGATTTCCATGACAGGGTTGCCGTACCACTCTGGTGCGGAACGTGTCCTTGTGGACCTTCGAAGTTTAGTAGTAACTTGATCTGTATCTTCATGATCATCATCATTAACTTCCTCCCTTGTCGGTGCAGGCACCTCAGGAACAATTTCCTGCGCTGTGCTACTTTCCGGTTCGGGAGGGGTGACTGTTACCTCATCAAGTTCTACTTTCCTCCCACTCACTTCTTTCGAGAGAAACTCTTTCTCTAGAAAGGATCCATTCTTGGCAACAAAGACTTTGCCTTCGGATCTGTGGTAGAAGGTGTACCCAATCGTTTCCTTTGGGTATCCTATGAAGATGCATTTTTCCGATTTGGGTTCGAGCTTTTCAGGTTGAAGTTTCTTGACATAAGCATCACAACCCCACACTTTTAGAAACGATAGCTTAGGTTTCTTGCCAAACCAAAGTTCACATGGTGTCGTCTCAATGGATTTCGACGGAGCCCTATTTAAAGTGAATGCGGCAGTCTCTAAAGCATAACCCCAAAAAGATAGCGGTAAGTCAGTGAGAGACATCATAGATCGCACCATGTCCAACAGGGTACGATTTCGACGTTCGGACACAAAATTCCTTGAACTTTTCAAAGGTCTCAGACTTGTGCTTCATCAAATAGATATACCCATATATACTTAAGTCATCTGTGAGGGTGAGAACATAACAATAGCCTCCGCGAGCCTCAACACTCATTGGACCGCACACATCGGTATGTATGATTTCCAACAAGTTGGTTGCTCGCTCCATTGTTCCGGAGAACGGAGTCTTGGTCATCTTGCCCAAGAGGCATGGTTCGCACGTGTCAAATGATTCATAATCAAGAGACTCTAGAAGTCCATTTGTATGGAGCTTCTTCATACGCTTGACACCAATATGACCAAGGCGGCAATGCCACAAGTATGTGGGACTATCATTATCAACTTTACATCTTTTGGCATCCACACTATGAATGTGTGTATCATCACGTTCGAGATTCATCAAAAATAAACCATTGACCAGCGGGGCATGACCATAAAACATATCTCTCAAATAAATAGAACACCCATTATTCTCGGATTTAAATGAGTAGCCATCTCGCATCAAACGAGATCCAGATACAATGTTCATGCTCAAAGCTGGTACTAAATAATAATTATTAAGGTTTAAAACTAATCCCGAGGGTAGATGTAGAGGCAGCGTGCCGACGGCGATCACATTGACCTTGGAACCATTCCCGACTCACATCGTCACCTCGTCCTTCGCGAGTCTCCGCTTATTCCGCAGCTCCTGCTTTGAGTTACAAATGTGAGCAACTGCACCGGTATTAAATACCCAGGAGCTACTACGAGCGCTGGTAAGGTACACATCACTAACATGTATATCATATATACCTTTGACGTTGCCGGCCTTCTTGTCTGCTAAGTATTTGGGGCAGTTCCGCTTCCAGTGACCCGTTCCCTTGCAATGAAAACACTCAGTTTCAGGCTTGGGTCCATTCTTTGGCTTCTTCCCGGCAACTGGCTTACAGGGCGCGACAACTCCTTTGCCGTCCTTCTTGAAGTTCTTCTTACCCTTGCCTTTCTTGAACTTAGTGGTTTTATTGACCATCAACACTTGATGTTCTTTCTGGATATCCACCTCAGTTGATTTCAGCATTGAATACACCTCGGGAATGGACCTCTCCATCCCCTGCATATTGAAATTTAACACGAAGCTCTTGTAGCTAGGTGGGAGCGACTGAAGGATTTTGTCAACAATCGCTTCGTCTGGGAGATTCATTCCCAACTGAGAGAAACAGTTGTGCAACCAAGACAACTTGAGTATGTGCTCGCTGACAGAACTATTCTCCTCCATCTTACAACTGTAGAATGCGTCGGAGACGTCATATCTCTCGACTCGGGCATGAGCTTGGAAAACCATTTTCAGCTCTTGGAACATCTCATATGCTCCGTGGTGCTCAAAACGCTTTTGGAGCCCCAACTCTAAGCTGTAAAGCATGCCGCACTGAACCAGGGAGTAATCATCACAACGCGACTGCAAGGCGTTCATAACGTCTTGGGTCGCTGGGAGAACGGGTGCATCACCTAGCGGTGCTTCAAGGACATATGATCTCTTGGCAGCTATGAGGATAATCCTCAGGTTACAGACCCAATCCGTATAGTTGCTACCATCGTCTTTCAGCTTGGTTTTCTCTAGGAACGCGTTGAAGATGAGGGCAACTTGAGCGTGGGCCATTTGATCTACAAGACATATTGTAAAGATTTTTAGACTAAGTTCATGACAATTAAGTTCATATAATCAAATTTTGAAGAACCCCCACTCAGATTGACATCTCTCTAGTCATACAAGTGATACATGATCCGAATCGACTAGCCCGTGTCCGATCATCACGTGAGACGGACTAGTCATCAACGGTGAACATCTTCATGTTGATCGTATCTTCTATACGACTCATGTTCGACCTTTCGGTCTTCCGTGTTCCGAGGCCATGTATGTACATGCTAGGCTCGTCAAGTGAACCCTAAGTGTATTGCGTGTGTAAATCTGGCTTACACTCGTCGTATGCGAACGTTAGAGCCTATCACACCCGATCATCACGTGGTGCTTCGGAACAACGATCCTTAGCAACGGTGCACAGTTAGGGGGAACACAATTCTTGAATTTTTTTAGTGAGAGATCATCTTATTTACTACCGTCGTTCTAAGTAAACAAGATGCATAAACATGATAAACATCACATGCAATCAAATAAAGTGACATGATATGGCCAATATCATCTTGCTCCTTCGATCTCCATCTTTGGGGCACCATGATCATCTTTGTCACCGGCTCGACACCATGATCTCCATCATCATGATCTCCATCATCGTGTCTTCATGAAGTCGTCACGCCAACTTATTACTTCTACTACTATGGCTAACGTTTATCAATAAAGTAAAGTAATTACATGGCGTTATTCAGTGACACGCAGGTCATACAATAATTAAGACAACTCCTATGGCTCCTGTCGGTTGTCATTTTCATCGACATGCAAGTCGTGATTCCCTATTACAAGAACATGATCAATCTCATACATCACATATATCATTCATCACATCTTCTTGGCCATACCACATCACATAGCACATGCTGTAAGAACAAGTTAGACGACCTCTAATTGTTGTTGCAAGTTTTTACGTGGCTTCTATAGGTTTTCTAGCACAACGTGATTTGTCAATTTCTATTTACCCTTCATAAGGACCCTGTTCATCGAATCCGATCCGACTAAAGTGGGAGAGACAGACACCCGCCAACCACCTTATGCAACTAGTGCATGTCTGTCGGTGGAACCAGTCTCACGTAAGCGTACGTGTAAGGTCGGTCCGGGCCGCTTCATCCCACGATGCCGCCGAATCAAGATTGGACTAGTAACAGTAAGAAAATTGAGCAAACTCAACGCCCACAACTTGTTTGTGTTCTACTCGTGCAAGATGCTACGCAAAGACCTAGCTCAGATGCCACTGTTGGGGAACGTAGCAGAATTCAAAAAATTTCTACGCTTTCACCAAGATCAATCTAAGGAGTCATCTAGCAACGAGCATAATGGAGTGCATCTACATACCCTTTGTAGATCGCGAGCGGAAGCGTTCGAACGAATGTGGATGAAGTAGTCGTACTCTTCACGTTCCTCGTCACAGATGATCCCAACGCCGAACGGACGGCAGCTCCGCATTCAACACACGTACGATACAGTGACGTCTCCTCCTTCTTGATCCAGCAAGGGGTTAGGAGAGGTTGACGGAGATCCAGCAGCATGACGGCGTGGTGGTGGATGCAACAGGAAAACCTGCAGGGCTTCGCCGGCGCCCTGTGAGAGGAGTAGGAAGTGTGACGGGAGGGGGGAGAGGCGCCAGAGGCTTGGGTGCGGCTGCCCTCTCCCCCCCACTATATATAGGGGCCAGCGGGGCGCCGGCCCTAGGGGGATCAGATCTCCTTGGGGGCGGCGGCCAGAGGGGGGATACTTGCCCCCCAAGGCATAGGGGGCGCCCCCTCCCCCTAGGGTTTCAACCCTAGGCGCATGGAGGAGGGGCCCATGTGGTGCGCCGGCCCACCAAGGGCTGGACCCTTCCCCTTTGCGGCCTACGGGACCCACCGGGATGGGTGACCGCACCCGGTGGAACCCCGGGACCCCTCCGGTGGTCCCGGGACACTCCGGGTGACCCCCGGAATTCACCCGATGGCCGAAACTGGACTTCCTATATATCATTCTTTACCTCCGGACCATTCCGGAACTCTTCGTGACGTCCGGGATCTCATCCGGGACACCGAATAACATTCAGGTTTCCATGTACATGTATCTCTACAACCCTAGCATCACAGAACCTTAAGTGTGTAGACCCTACGGGTTCGGGAGACACGCAGACATGACCGAGACGACTCTCCGGTCAATAACCAACAGCGGGATCTGGATACCCATGTTGGTTCCCACGTGTTCCTCGATGATCTCATCGGATGAACCACTTTGTCAAGGATTCACTCAATCCCGTATGTTATTCCCTTTGTCTATCGGCACGGTACTTGCCCGAGATTCGATCGTCGGTATGCCCGATACCTTGTTCAATCTCGTCATGGCAAGTCTCTTTACTCGTTACATAATCCATCATCCTGTGACTAACTCCTTAGTCACTTTGAGCTCATTATGATGATGTCTTACCGAGAGGGCCCAGAGGTACCTCTCCGTCATACGGAGTGACAATATCCCAGTCTCGGTTCATACCAACTCAACAAACACTTTCGGAGATACCCGTTGCGTAGCTTTATAGCCACCCAGTTACGTTGTGACGTTTGGCACACCCAAAGTATTCCTACGGTATCCGGGAGTTGCACAACCTCATGGTCTAAGGAATAAATACTTGACACTGGAAAAGCTTAAGCATTACGAACTAAACGATCTCGTGCTAGGCTCAGGATTGGGTCTTTTACATCACATCATTCTCCTAATGATGTGATCCCGTTATCAATGACATCCTATGTCCATGGTTAGGAAACCGTGACCATCTGTTGATCAACGAGCTAGTAACTAGAGGCTTACCAGGGACACGTTGTGGTCTATGTATTCACACATGTATCGATGTTTCCGTACAATACAATTCAAGCATGAATAACAGACAATTATCATGAACAAGGAAATATAATAATAATCCTTTTATTATTGCCTCCAGGGCATATTTCCAACACGTCGTAGGTGGCGAATGCGAGCTCGGCGAAGCGCGGTGCCATCTGGTTATGACCTCCGTGTGGGTACCATTCGGCAGTGCGGAGTAGCGGCGCCGGGCCGGTGACTACATGCCCCCCATGGAACGACGGCGCGTCGAGGCCAACATAGGGGCCCGCGGAGCTGGAGGACCCGCCATACTGCGACTACTGCGACGTCACGTGCGGTGGTCCCGAGGCCATCATGTAGACCGGCTAAGACAACTACTCGGTCAACCAAGTCGGTAGCGGGGATCACTAGGGCGGAAACCGGACCTGGTGGACCGGGACTCCCGCCTGGGCGGTCGATGCGGGGTCGGGACTGACCAGGGAAGTTGCTGCAGGGTCGCACCGGGCAGCGGCAGCGGCTGCTGCGACGGAGCACCGGGCGCGGCCGAGGCCGCCTAGAGCGGCGGCTGCCACTGCAGCCAGGATGGGGTGGTGGTGGCGGTGGATGGCAGCTGCAGCGGCCCGGCAAGCGCGGCGGAGGCCGCCTGCTGCGGCGGCAGCCACAGCAGCCACAACGGCGTGGTGGCGGCCATGGACGACGACCAGTGCGGCCACTGCGGGTTGGTGGAAGGCGGCGGCTGCAGCTGCAGCTGCCAAGCGAAAGCCGTGGAGGCCGCCGAGTGCGGCGAGTACTACGACATGGCCGGCGGGCGGGTGGCGGCGACCGGCGGCGGGGGTGGCGGCAGCCCGTAGGGGCTGGCCAAGTACAGCCTGATCTCCTGGACCGTAGTAACAAGGTCGTGGAGGACCCCGATGACCTCCTCCGGGGTGTAGACTCCGGCGCCCGGCACGACGAAGGGAGGCGACATCTGTAAGGTGGGGGCGCCGGTGATGGGGGCAGTGGCGCGGTGGTGGAGAGTAGCGGCGCAGTGGTGGTGACGGGCAGCGGCAGGGGAGGCACTTTGGTCATGGTGGGCAGCGGGATGATGGTGGCGACGGTGGGCAGTGGTGGTGGCGGCTGCGATGACATGATCGAACCCGAGCTATATGATACCAAACTGGTAGAAACTAGGGTTCTAACGGGTCTAGATCAGAGGTTGTAGGGGAAGGATGGAGGAGGACGAGGGTGAGGGCGCGACAGCCGGCGGTTGGGCGCCGTCCTTGTGACGCCCCCGATTTGACCGTACACTAATCATGCACGCAAATGTGTACGACCAACGTCAAGGACTCACTGGAAGATATCACAACACAACTCTAGACACAAATTAAAATAATACAAGCTTTATATTACAAGCTAGGGATCTCGAGGGCTCGAATACATCAGCTCGAAAACACAAGAGTCAGCGGAAGCAATAATATCTGAGTACAGACATAAGTTAAACAAGTTGCCATAAAATGGCTAGCACAAAAGTAGCAACGATCAAAAAGGCAAGGCCTCCTGCCTGGGTCCTCCTAACTACTCCTCGAAGCCGATCTTCACGTAGAAACATCCTCTGGATCCTCTGGGTCTTGGACTCCATCAATCTGGTTGCAACATCCGAGAAGCGAGAGAGAAGGGGGAAAAGGGGGAGCAAAGCAACCGTGAGTACTCATCCAAAGTACTCGCAAGCAAGGATCTACACTACATATGCAATGATATAAGTGTAAAGGGGGAATATCTATGGGCTAAACTGCAGAAAGCCAGAATAAGAGGGGGATAGCTAATCCAATCGAAGACTATGCTTCTGGCCACTTCCATCTTGCAGCAGTAGAAGAGAATAGATGGAAGTAACAAGTATCCTCGTATCTCGCAGCCTCCGTCTTGCAGCAGTAGAATAGAATAGATGGTAAGTTCACCAAGTAACATCGTATAGCATAAACCTGCACGGCGATCCTCCCGCACATCACCCTGTGAGAGAGCAACCACCGGGTTATATCTGGAACTTGTCTGGGTGTGTTTTATTAAGTATCCAGTTCTAGTTGTCATGAGGTCAGAGTACAACTCCGGGTCATCCTTTTATCGAGGGACACGGCTATTCGAATAGATTAACTTCCCTGCAGGGGTGCACCACATAAGCCAGCACGCTCGATCCCATTTGGCCGGACACACTTTCCAGGGTCATGCCCGGCCTCGGAAGATCAACACGTCGCAGCCCTACCTAAGCACAACAGAGAGGTCAGCACGCCGATCTAAACCCTAAGCGCACGGGGGGTCTGGGCCCATCGCCCAATGCACACCTGCACGTTGCGAGGGCGGCCGGTAAGCAGACCTAGCCTCTCCTAATACCAGAGTAGGCCTTCCGGTCCAATCCGGCGCGCGCCGCTAAGTCGCTGACGTCAAGAAGGCTTCGGCTGATACCACGACGTCGAGTGCCCATAACTATTCCCACGTAGCTGGTTAATGCGTATAGACCAAATGGCCAGACTCAGATCAAATACCAAGATCCCGTTAAACGTGTTATTATGAAATAACCGCGGACAACGACCAGGGCCAGGCCCACCTGTCTCCTAGGTGGTCGCAACCCGCCCTGTCGCTCCGCCACAAAGTAACCATCAGGGGGCTGTCGGGAACCCAGGCCGACCACTACCTGGGTGGAACCACCTGCCCCTTCAGCCCCCATCTCCGAATCATCATCATGTGTATGTAAAGTATGTATATAGTATATACCCGTGATCACCACCCGAGTGATCACGGCCCGATGGTATAGCATGGCAGATGGACAAGAATGAAGGGCCACTGATGGAATACTAGCATCCTATACTAAGCATTAGGATGGCAGGTACATGTATCAACAGTTGTAGCAGCAATGACAGGCTATGCAATAGAATAGGAGTAACCAAACAGTAACATGCTACACTACTCTAATGCAAGCAGTAGAAAGAAGAATAGGCGATATCCGGTGATCAAAGGGGGGACTTGCCTGGTTGATCTGGCAAGAAGGAGGGGTCATCGTGGATGTAGTCGATCACCGTGGCACTGTCAGCGGTCTCAGTCCCGGTGTCTATCGGAGAGAAGAGGGGGAAGAAACAATAAATATAAAAGCAAGCATCGCAACACAAAGCATAACATGGCAAAACGTGGTGCTACGTGTGACCTAACGCGGTATCGGGTGCTAATGGCGAAGCGGGGAAACATCCGGGAAAGTATTCCCGGTGTTTCGCCTTTTTGGACAGAAGAAACGGAGGGATATTGTTGCAGGTTGGATATGCTAGAGACGTGTGGTGAACGAACAGAATGTGTATTCAGATTCGTATCGAAATTCTGAGCAACTTTCATATATAGATTATTTTCATCCGAGTTACGGTTTATTTTATAATAATTTTCAAAGTTTTAAACATTTTCTAGAATTGCAGATTTAATTTAATTCAAAATACAAATATGACGTCAGCACGACGTCAGCAGTCAACCAGTCAGTTGACTGAGTCAAACTGACGCGTGGGGCCTACTGTCATACACTAAGACTAACTAAACAGGTTAATTAGTCTAACAGTAATTAGGTTAATCTAATTAAGATTAATTAAATTACTTAATACTTTAATTAACAAATTAGTTAATATTATTATTATTATTATTGTTTATATTATTTTTATATTTTTATATTTTTTTAAAATCTCTTTTTTTTGTAAGTTTCTGGGGGTGGGCCCCGGCTATCAAAGGGCCAAGGGCCCAAGCGGGTGTGGGTTTTACGGGTGCTAGACCTGGGGCGCCCGAACGGAGCCAACCTCGAGCGGAGCCAACCGGGGCGCCGCGGTTGGCTCGCCGGAGCGCGGCCACGGCGAGCAAACGAGGGAGGAAGCGCGGCGCGGGGTGTGCACGGGGATGCAGGTGGCGGGCGTTGGTCGCCGGGGCGGAGTACGGCGATTCGGGCACGGGGTTACGCGCGGGGCGCGCACGGCGCGCAGTGGCTGCAGCCACGGTCGCGCAACGGCAGGCGGGCAGCAGAGGCGGCCAGCGACAACGGCAGAAGGGGCCGGGGTCGCGCGAGGTCGCGGCGGCTGGCGCCAGCTGAGGCGGAGCGGCGCGGGGACCCGTGGCGCCGGCGGCGGCAGCAGCAGAGCAGCGGCAGAGCGGGGCGTCGCAGCGGGGCGCGCAGGGGCGCCGGAGGCGAGCGCGCGCAGCGGCGGCGCCGGAGCAGCAGCATAGCACGAGCGCATGTTGAGTGGCGAGGCGGAGCCGTAGCAGCAATGACGGAGGCAGAGGCGGGGCTGCGACGGCAGTGGCTAAGGCGGAGGCGGCGAGGCCGGGAGGCCCAAGCACTCGAACGCGGGACGACGTGGCCAACGGGGTGAGCTGGGACGGGGAGAGAGGAGGGAGGTGCTCACGGCGGGCTGTAGGGGAGTGGCAGCGGGCTCGGGGAAAAGCCTGGGTGATCCGGCGAGGCGGCACCGACGACGGCAACAGGGTGGAGCAATCGGATCTGTTCGGGACGGCAAGGGCGCCGAAGAACGTCTGGTCTTGGTCGTTCGGGTGTCGGAGGTTGGGGTCGAAGGACAAGGACGGCGGAGGAGTTGTGAGCAGCGGCGTCGGGCACGGCGTCGATGGTGAGCGCTGGCGGCACCCCTCTCCAGATCGAGAGAGGGAGGTGGGGGCACGAGGGGAGAGTGGGGATCGGGATTTAGGGTTTGGGGGAGCGCCGCCCTGGTCTTGTAGACGATGGGGAAGGCCGTGGATGGCCGGCACCTGGCCGAGGTGCCATGGATGGCCTCCACGATCTCCTCTGCTCCCTGTAGCAGGAGGAAGGGGAAAACAGGGGTGGGTTGGGCCAGTTTTAGTTAGGTGGTCAATTGGCCCAGTAGATTAGGTTTCTTTCTTTCTACTAGTACTTTCCATTTACTTTACTGTTTTATTCATGTAGCTACTGTTTTGTACTTAATTTAGGTACTAAACGATTTTAGTTAACGTTGAAACTCCTCACATAATTACCTACTGATATTTTGGGTGTTGTCCAAAAAAAGTTTGGGGTCATTGGGAATTGTTGTAAAATAAGTTCATATTTTAAAGGGCATAATAGCTGCTGCTTGACCACTTTAATTATTTCTAGGGGAAACTTAAAAATCCATTTAACGTTGGTTCCTACATATTAATTACCTAGTGAATATTTGTAACCGACCGAACATTTTTGTTTTACCGTTTGAAGAAATAATAATTTGACTTTATTTTAACTTTGAATTTGAATTGGGTTTGGACCAAAGTGAGGTTTATCAAATTAACTGTGATGACATGGCAACATTAGGAGGGGATTACTGTAGCTTGATTATCCGGGCGTCACAATTCTCCTCCACTACAAGAAATCTCGTCCCGAGATTTAAGCGGTGGAGTAAGGGGGGAAAGGTGCTGGTAGTGAAAAGCTAACGAGTCTTCTCGGTCTTGGCTGCCCTTTCGAAGAGGTTGATCCCTTTCGTTGATGTCTTCATTTCTGTGCTTCAAGTCATCGTGATCAAGTCGTGATCCTTTCTTTGGGATCTCCATTGTCCTACGAATGCGATCAGGGGGATTTTTTTATTTTTATTTTGGAAGAACGCATCTCCACAAGGCTGGGCATCTGACGGTGAACCCAATGGGAAATACACAAGGTACCACACGAGTTGTATTTCCGTGAATCCGTTGAGTGCAATATAAGATGGTACCCAAGTTTCAAATGGGTAGGCAATCATTGGATGCCTAGACAGAAGCTGGAATGGGGGCTTGAACAACGAGAATGACATGATGTCTGATTCCAGGATGGATAATGGTATAGAAGTTAGCTCGTGAATCACATACGAAGCCAGGTGCAAAGGATTCATTAGAATCCGGGTTGTAAAGAAGAGTCAGGTTTCGATCCAGTGGACCTATGGGTTATGGGCCCACCATGTGGGTTGAAAGTAGGATTGCAGTGACGTCTTGCACGATCTGGTAAGCAAGGTATGTCAGAGGATAATCTGTCAGCTAAGTTGGCAACAATGTCGGTACCAAGGACGAGGGACGAAGAGAACCATTTTTTTCTTGTTGAAACGAGGCGGACCAATAGGCAAAGTTCTCGCCCATCGGTGGTTACCGGAATGTTATGAACAATAGTAACAGGTTCTTACTGACAGAGTTGTACAACAAGTTGTTTACATAAGCAGAAAATTATTACTGCTTAGATTATATGTAGATCAAAGAAAGGTTAAACAAACAAATGGAAATGAAAATTGTGATTACACACAATTATTAGGAGTATATCCTTCCCAACGATAAGCAGGGCATGGCATACAGGGTAGGAGAGCAAGTACCCAACCATTCAGAACAAAAAGGGCAAGGATTAATCAAGATGTTACCCATACAACGGTGTTTGGATAACTGACCAAGAAACATTTAGCATCGCGCCTCCAATGTTCTTGTTGATGAGCGGGGTATCATAGTCATGCTTCGAGGTAGCAATGGTATGGTTTTTCAATCAAGGGTCAGACTTTGGATACAGAAATGATCCATCAGGAGCAACTTATAAGATAAGTCTTACAATGTCCTCCTGGAAGAATGGTTATCCTTGCAAAAGAGATTATAATGATAGGTCCTTCAGCCAGGGGTGCTAGACATGACATCATATTACCGAGTCATCAAAGGACCAATATTATAACTCCTGGAAAGTTGTCCCAACCATCATATCTGACCGAGATTCAGATCTGATTGGTGTCATGATACCTTAGACTAAGGATGTTTGAGAAGAAAAGGTGCAACACAAATCGACGAAATGGCATTGCAAGATTCTCGGGAAATGAACTATGGGAGCGGGTTCCCGAAACAATAGTTCATCATTAAACCAAGGAGAGGATGAGGAGGTGGCTGATGGGCTCAACGACAATTCATCGAGAATTCCAAACGGATGGATTTCCACAATCAGGTGAACAAGAAGATGACATTAGTCAATTCAAATGATATAATGTTGTATGCTCGAGAAAAACATACACCATTAATCATTAGTTGAAAAGATGTGCCCGAAATATGACCTTAGGCGGCAAGATCAATGTTTAGAGTGATGATTCAATAACCAACATTCTAAGAACGAATTGTCGATCGTTAACCTCAAAGCAATAGGGTTGCTAGAAGTACAGAACTCAACCAGCATCGCTAGCATATTGGTATCCCGGTTAAAAAAAACAACACGGGGACCAAGAAAGAATGGTGATGGTGAGAAGTATCATCATACCGAGAATTTCTAAGAGGTGGAGCAATCCCCACAACATTCTCGACATAAAAGTCAGAAATACTTCAATGCAGAACACTGATACGTCCAAAACGTATCTATAATTTCTGCTTGCTCCATGCCTCTTTTGTGTGATATTGCTATGATATTTATGCACTTCCATACACTTTTGATCATATTTGGACCAACCTATTAACTCAGTGCACCCCAGTGCCAGCTTCTGTTTTCTGTTGTTTTTGTATTTCAGGTTTTCCCATTACTTAAATTGCCAGAAAAATTCCTGGAAAAATATATAAAAAATCAGCGCTCCGGAAGCTTCCATGCGCCAGAAGTGGGGCCAGAGGGGAGCCAGGGGCAGCCCAGGCGGCCTGCCCCTGCGGCCCCCCTCCTGGCCGCGCCGGGGGGGGGGGGGCGCCTGGGCCCCCCTTACCTCCTCTGGTGACCCCCTTTGGCCTATATTTACATCGCGTCCCGAAACCCTCGAGGACGGAACCCTTTTTCGCGATCTCATCTCTGTTCCGCCGCCGTCGCGCTTCCAAGATTTGGAGCACCAGGAGAACTCTTCCCGGCACCCTGCCGGAGGGGAGAACCACCACCGGGAGCTTCTCCACCACCATGGACGTTTCCCGGATGAGTTGTGAGTAGTCCCCCTTGGACCATGGGTCCATGACCAGTAGCTATGTGATGTTCTCCTCCCCTCTTTGTTCTTCATCGATTAGACCTCATGAGCTGCCCTACATGATCGAGGCACATATGTAATCCTTATGCTGTTGCTATGATGAGTTTGCTGGGATCCGATGGATTATGAGATTATGTTCAGATTGTGTGTGAGTAATATATTTGATTCACCTCTTTTATATTTATGTTCTTGAGTAATTCTTGCATGTTCTCCGTTGCTGTTTATTGCTTTGGCCAGGTAGTAGGTAGTAACTCCAAGAGGGAACGTTATGCTTGATTGTGGGTTCATGCCCCTCGATGACAAGCTTGAGTGACAGAAACATGAGTCTAGGGGATGTGCTATTGCCACAAGGGGGAAAACAACGGTGCTTGTACTTGCGGGTGCAAGGATTGTTTACTTTACGCAAAGTTCTTTTAATGAAGTTGTCTGTTGCTTTGAGTTTACACTATGGGTGGGACTCGCAACTTAATACCAGCGAGATGTTCTGGATAGATATCTCAAGGTGGATGATTAGTAGTAGATGCAGATGGATTTCGGTCTACTTGCCTTGGCGTACCGCCCATGCTTTTGAGCCTCTACCTTTCTTGCAGCATAGTTAGCATTGGTTTGCGCACATAATCCTGTCAATTGCCCAACTGTAATTCGTTTACCTCGCTTAGCTGTTTTATCGTCTTTTGGGAGAGAGACATCACTAGTGAACATCATGGGACCCCAGTCCATATTACCATCACTGATCACACCCGCTATTTACTTCCTGTTCTTACTTACTAGCTGCAGTCATACCTATCACTATTATCTCTTGCGTTTGATCCATTGTAAACGACAAGGCCGGAGGGATTGACAACCTCTCTGTACTTGTTGGGAGCAAAGTTATTTGTATCTGTGTGCAGGTCCTGTCAAGCGAAAGTCTCTGGCGCTATTGACACCTTCTTGTCAACCCTCGGAGTCTCACGGGATTCGATCATTGGTATCTTTGCCAAGGGAAAACTACCGCTACGCTACATCTCAAACCTTCCACTTGGGGTAACCAACGAGGGGCGAGAAGCCATCAAGCAAAGATTTCTGGCGCCGTTGCCGGGGACTCCACTCTTCAAGATAGGGGAGTTGCACGTTATCTTTTACCTTTGCTTTTTAGTCTTGTTAGTTTACCTTTGAGTTTTTGCTTCAGTGTCTTCTATCAAAAATCACAAAAAATAGTTATCTTGATTGCTGTTGCTATGGGTTCCACCGAGAACACCAAGTTGTGTGACTTCACTAGTCATAACAATGATGACTTTATCTGCACGCCTATTTCTACACCTGCCACTTCAGCACCTTCTTATGAAATTAAACCTGCTTTACTGAATCTAGTTATGAAAGATCAATTCTCCGGTGCTGGAGATGATGCTGCTTTGCACTTAAATAATTTTGTTGAACTCTGTGATATGCAAAAGTACCAAGAAATAGATGGTAATATTGTTAAGCTTAAGCTTTTTCCTTTCTCCTTGAGAGGAGGAGCTAAAATTTGGTTTCAATCCTTGCCTAGAAATAGCATAGATTCTTGGGGCAAGTGCAAGGATGCCATTATTGGGAAATACTATCCACCTGCTAAAATTATCCAACTAAGGAGTAACATAATGAATTTTAAACAATTGGATAATGAACACGTTGCCCAAGCTTGGGAACGCATGAAATCTCTTGTCAAGAACTGCCCTACTCATGGTTTGACTACTTGGATGGTTATCCAAACTTTTTATGCAGGCTTGAACTTTACCTCGCGGAACTTGTTAGATTCGGCCACGGGAGGAACCTTTATGTCAACTACACTTGGTGCTGTCACGAAACTTCTCGATGAGATGATGACCAATTATTCCCAATGGCACACCGAACGCGCTCCAACAGGTAGGAAGGTAAACTCTGTCGAGGAGATTTCCTCCCTAAATGAAAAGGTTGACTTGATCATGTCTCTACTTTCCAAGAAATCTTCTATTGATCCTCGTGATGTTCCTTTAAATTCTTTGATTGCTCAAGATCAAGTAGATGTGAACTTTATCTCTAGAAACAATTTCAATAACAATGCTTATAGGAGTAATTTTGGTAGCAATCCTAGACCGTTCCCCTCTAATTCCTATGGGAACAACAATGCTTATCCTAGCACCAAGAACTTCACTTCTGAACTAGAGATTATGCTTAAAGATTTCATCACTACCCAAAAAGCCTTCAACAAGAATGTAGAAGAAAAACTAGCCAAACTAGATAATCTCTCTTCGAAGGTAGACAATTTAGCCCATGAGGTAGAGTTGCTTAAAATTAGAACTTCTCCTCTTGAGCAGAGGCAGACCACTCCTATGAATGCTATTCAAGTGCAAATTAATGAAAACATTAGGATGTTGGCTAAACTTAAAGAGAGATGGGCTAGAGAAAAGGAGGAAGAAGATAGAATTAAGAGCCTTCCTACCCACCACACTGTTGCTACTACCCAAGTTGTTGAGGATATTCAAACTCTTAGCACCGAATGCACTCCTAGTCCCATTGGACCTATTAATGGTGATGCTATGATCTCAACCGTAGAAACTCCTATGACCATAGAAGCTACCAAACAAGTGAGCCTAAAGGACACCACTACCACTTTACTTGATAGTAGTGACCTTGACTTTGATAATTGCACCCTTTCTGAAGGTATTGATTTCCTTCACAAGATGTCTAGAGATCCCCACACTAGCACGCTTAATCTTGCCTTCACGGAGCATATCACTAATGCTCTCACCAAAGCTAGGGAGGAGAAGCTTAGGGTAGAAGCCTCCATACCTAGAAAGCTAGAGGATGGTTGGGATCCTATGATTAAAATTAAGTTGAATAACTTCTCTTGCTATGCTTTATGTGATGTTGGAGCTAGTACCTCCGTTATGCCCAAAAGAATATATGATATGCTTAAATTGAAACCTTTTGATTCTTGTTCTTTTGGTGTTCGTCTTGTTGATTCTTCCATAAAGAAACCTTTGGGGAGGATCGACGATGTTCTTATCATTGTCAATGACAATTATGTTCCCGTTGATTTTACTATTATGGATATTGAATGTGAACCTTCTTGTCCAATTATTTTGGGACGTCCTTTTCTTCGCACCGTTGGTGCTATCATTGACATGAAAGAGGGGAATATAAAATTCCAATTTCCCCTCAAGAAAGGGATGGAACACTTCCCTAGAAAGAAGATTAAGTTACCTTTTGAGTCCGTTATACGGGCTAGCTATTCTTTTACTCTTGATAAAACTTGATCTCTTTGCATTATGCCTAGCTTAAAGACATAAAAGAAAGCGCTTTGGGGAGGCAGCCCACAATGAATAAAGTTTTATTTTGCTTTTGTTGTGTCTTGATGTTTGTTACTACAGTAGCATCATCATTGTATCTTTACTTTTCAGCTTGGTGCCAAGTTTAGCCTCTGATTGCAAGAAAGTTCAAAAGTTGTGACGTGCTGTCCAGGAAACAGATTCTGTCCTTGGACAGAAAAATTCGTATAAAATCACCAGGTCATCTTTTTCGTCTGAATTTTTTCGACAGTGCGCTCTATACAATTGGCTTTCGGGCGTCTGTTCTGAGTTTTTTGATTTGAGTTGCAGAAGTGCCCCAAAAAAATTATTTCCTACCTGCTGGTCTGTTTTTCACAGATTCTGTCCTATTTTGCCTTTTCTTCGTTTTGCAAACCTTGAGCTTGCTTTTTCTTTGCAAAAACCTTTTGGCAATCTTGAGAAACAGTAGATCTTCAATATTATCCTTATTTCCAGCAAGGAAAAATTATTTTATTATGGGTACTAACCTCGCTAATCAGATTATGATGAGTTATGTATGAAGGGAGTTTTCAAGTGTGCGAGGGAAGATGGTAAAAAGATTCAGGAGGGTCAAACGCTCAAGCTTGGGGATGCCCCCGTGCACCCCCAAGAAATATTCAAGAAGACTCAAGCATTTAAGCTTGGGGATGCCCCCGTGCATCCCCTTCTCCATCAACAATTATCAGTTCGTCTTTCGTTCCACTATATTTTAATCACTTCATGCGTTTTGTGCTATGCTTGGAGCGTCTTGCTTTTAGTTTCCTTTTTAGTTTTCTTTAGCTTTGCTTGCTGTTCATAACGAGTTAGAACCCAGCTTTGTTTGTGTGGGAGAGAAACACACTCCACTTCAAACCTAGAACACAACATATGATTTTCATGTTTTTCTTTGCTGTGTATGTTCTTTGTCTTTTAATAGCTACTGTCATGTTTAGCTCTTAGTTTTCATGCTTTTATTTTTAAAGAGCTTATGTTTAGTTGGTTGCTTCTGGAACTCTCTTGAGTTATCATGCTTATCTTGTTAAGAGAGTTGGCTTCTGTGGCACTGGTTGATATGTCTATGATAAAAATGCTATGTGCATAATGGTGCTTAGTAGTTCATGTTTTCTTATGGTTACTCTCAAATAGCTGGGGGCTCTTAATGTGTTATTGAAGTACCAGCATGATTTGTTTGCCTATGATGTGGTATGGTTTAGTGATATCTTCCTCCAAGAATTTATTTTGATTGACTTGGCCTATGCTCACGCATATTTAAGACTGTAAAGAAAGTCTATCAAGCCTTGATGATCTTTAATTTCTGAGTAGCAATATAACTTCCATGCCCGATTCAATGTTGCTTTGTCGCTCTGCATGATTATGGCCGTCATTGCTCTCTTAGTTGGTCGCTCCCAGTCTTTTGCTAGCCTTCACCTGTACTAAGCGGACTGACTGCTTGTGCATCCAAAATCCTTGAAACCAGTTATGCCATATGAGTCCACCATACCTTCCTATATATGGTATTTACTTGCCATTCCTAACGAATACTTTCTTGTACCATCTCGAAATTATTCAAAAGCATTTCTCTTTCGTGCCTCTGGTTTAGCTCATGAGGAAGTAGTAGTTAATTCATGATCTTTTTAAGTTGGACAAGTTTCACCCCGGGATTGCATGTCTAATCTGCAAACCCCTAATACGAGAAGGAACTGGCATGAGTGCGCCCGGCTCATAAAAAAATACAACAAACAAACCCTCCTTCATGCTTTGTTCATGAGAAATCAGAAAACTTTTGGCAGTGATAAACAAAGGAGATTAAGGGGATGTGATCGTCCCCGTGCGGGAGCCGTTCCTCGAAACTTGTCCAGCTCGAGAAGTAATTGAGTTATCTACTAGCATTCGTTGACGAAATATGCATCTCCCAAAAATCATTTTTACCTCTGTTTTTAAAAACCAAGAGCTCTAGTACATGTTTAGTCTTTGCTTCCAACCACGGGTTTTCAACCTTGCCATCAAAATCCACGGTTCGAGAGTCTCCACCTTCTTTCTTCAAAGCACCAACTATTGAGAGCATGATTGTCATTCTGAGTGTAATGTGCATTGTCCCAAAGTACCATTGTCTTCTGCATGATTATGATATCGTTTATTCTGAAATCATTGTATCTAGTCGTCACTTAAACTTCGGACGTGCTCCTGCATTTATGTTTTGCTTCACTAAAGGGGGCAAGCGAGGTATCACTTTGTCATGTTTGCACACCATGCTCACTACAAATCTATTGGGTGTTTTCAGTATCATATTGTAAAACTTTCAGTTCTTTGTGATATTCTCATGAGGTAACTTAATTACTAAAGATTCATTATCTCAGTAAGCATTTGTCATGTGATTGTGAAAAGTTCTTATATGGTTGGTAGAATGTCACCACAGAAATTATGCTAGTTATCATTTACCTACTCGAGGACGAGCAGGAATTAAGCTTGGGGATGATGATACGTCCAAAACGTATCTATAATTTCTGCTTGCTCCATGCCTCTTTTGTGTGATATTGCTATGATATTTATGCACTTCCATACACTTTTGATCATATTTGGACTAACCTATTGACTCAGTGCACCCCAGTGCCAGTTTCTGTTTTCTGCTGTTTTTTGTATTTCAGTTTTTCCCATTACTTAAATTGCCAGAAAAATTCCAGGAAAATATATAAAAAATCAGCGCTCCCGAAGCTTCCACGCGCCAGAAGTGGGGCCAGAGGGGAGCCAGGGGCAGCCCAGGCGGCCTGCCCCCGCGGCCCCCCTTACCTCCTCTGGTGACCCCCTTTGGTATATATTTACATCGCGTCCCGAAACCCTCGAGGACGGAACCCTTTTTCGCGATCTCTTCTCTGTTCCGCCGCCGTCGCGCTTCCAAGATCGGGAGCACCAGGAGAACTCTTCCCGGCACCCTGCCGGAGGGGAGAACCACCACCGGGAGCTTCTCCACCACCATGGACGCTTCCCGGATGAGTTGTGAGTAGTCCCCCTTGGACCATGGGTCCATGACCAGTAGCTATGTGATGTTCTCCTCCCCTCTTTGTTCTTCATCTATTAGACCTCGTGAGCTGCCCTACATGATCGAGGCACATATGTAATCCTTATGCTGTTGCTATGATGAGTTTGCTGGGATCCGATGGATTATGAGATTATGTTCAGATTGTGTGTGAGTAATATATTTGATTCACCTCTTTTATATTTATGTTCTTGAGTAATTCTTGCATGTTCTCCGTTGCTGTTTATTGCTTTGGCCAAGTAGTAGGTAGTAACTCCAAGAGGGAACGTTATGCTTGATTGTGGGTTCATGCCCCTCGATGACTAGCTTGAGTGACAGAAACATAAGTGTAGGGGATGTGCTGTTGCCACAAGGGGGAAAACAACGGTGCTTGTACTTGCGGGTGCAAGGATTGTTTACTTTACGCAAAGTTCTTTTAGTGCAGTTGTCTGTTGCTTTGAGTTTACACTATGGGTGGGACTCGCAACTTAATACCAGCGAGATGTTCTGGATAGATATCTCAAGGTGGATGATTAGTAGTAGATGCAGATGGATTTCGGTCTACTTGCCTTGGCGTACCGCCCATGCTTTTGAGCCTCTACCTTTCTTGCAGCATAGTTAGCATTAGTTTGCGCACATAATCCAGTCAATTGCCCAGCTGTAATTCGTTTACCTCGCTGAGCTGTTTTATCGTCTTTTGGGAGAGAGACATCACTAGTGAACATCATGGGACCCCGGTCCATATTACCATCACTGATCACACCCGCTATTTACTTCCTGTTCTTATTTACTAGCTGCAGTCATACCTATCACTATTATCTCTTGTGTTTGATCCTTTGTAAACGACAAGGCCGGAGGGATTGACAACCTCTCTGTACTCGTTGGGAGCAAAGGTATTTGTATCTATGTGTAGGTTCTGTCAAGCGAAAGTCTCTGGCGCTATTGACACCTTCTTGTCGACCCTCGGAGTCTCACGGGATTCGATCCTTGGTATCTTTGCCAAGGGAAAACTACCGCTACGCTACATCTCAAACCTTCCACTTGGGGTAACCAACGAGGGGCGAGAAGCCATCAAACACAACACTAGCTGGAGAGCAAGTGGTATTCATAATGTGGACAATTTCACGATGAAAGGAAGTCAAGGGTGTTGCCGATGATAATAAAAATCATTGAGGGCAAGGAGAGTATTTCTCATCATGAACACAGTTGACATCTCGGAAGAAGTCAAAGTGTTGAAGGTGATCCGACACATTTGTCGGGAAGTTTCAAGAGGATGCAATCAAACAACAATGGCAACAAGCAAGAGAATGACGAAGTGGCAAGTTATAGGATCAATATAAAAGATGCAAGATCGGAACCAACGTTGCCTTTCGAGACAAGCAACATGATGTAGAAAACTCGACGTAAGTCGTGCTCACACACTGAAGAATTCTTGCACCAGAGAAGGACGAGGTAGCACGGTCAAAGATAGCAAGACCAGGATGCAGCCGATAGTCTAGGAGGGACCAGATTGAGTTCAAAATTTCCCAGTAAAATACTAGGGTTATTTGATTTGTAGTGCAAAAAAATTTCACTAGTCGGTGTCCTTGGTTGACAACAACCCAGAACCCGTAGAGTGATTACGACAAGGAAAGACATTACTTCAACTAAGTTAGTAAGATGTGGTGCAATGGCAAGGCATCTTTGAGATACCAGGGGGTAATACTCGAAGGTATAACATGATAGAAGTAGAACCGGGTCATTGACCTATGACAGTAGATAGTTCAACCTTGCCAAAAATAGACGAGGCACTGGAATGAATTCCCATCAGATATATCAGATCAGGACAGCATGGTCGGAACCATAACTGTAAGGAATCAATTCAACAATACCGAAAGAATCATACAGCTGGATAATCATTTTGCAAGAAGCTTCCGCGAAGATCTACATCATTTTCATGGGCATGAACACAAAGTTCAAGGTCGACTCCCACTTCTTTAATGCATATCATTTCATTCACCTCTCGCTTTGATAAAACTGTAGTGTTGGAATTTTATCTGGTAGAACACCGGAAGAGTATGACTTGTGAAAACTTTCCGGTTCTCACGGATTAGGGGAAGGCATAGATTCAACCCATCGGGCATCTTAGTAATACATACCACAAGTTTCAAAAGTGAATGCTCAAGCTCGAAAGCAGAGCAAGGTTGTCCAAGCATAGGATAAATTTACCAAAGGCATTATGAATCAGGGGAAGAACTCACAAGGTGATTGAATATGAAGGACACTGTCGGATAACAATCCAACAATGGATCGGGCGATCCACAACGGAGCTAATGTGAGTATCGGTACTCACTCAGAGGAAGAAGAATACAGAGGCATCAGATTCAAAAATCACCTTATTAGTCTGATGTTAAAATAGAAGAAATTATGGTTTCCAAAACGAAGGATCAGAAGCAGAAGCTCTCATCAAGGATAGATAAGTTGAAAGCACTTAGTTGGACATTCAATAAAGGTTTGAATTGCCGAAAACCAACTCATGTCCGGAATGACGTCTGAGCCGGAAAGATAATTTTAAAAAGGATAACCTGATGACTGCGTGCATACGCACACATTGAATCAATAGGCTCAAAATGGCTAAGACAAGGGATATGAACAAAGACTACTAATCATATGAAATTAACCATAATGCAAGCAGGCAAGAATTTCAAGAGTAACAGGCTGCAGAGGATTCTCGAAAGATCGAAAGTATTCCGAAGAATTTTGTGAGACATATGACAATTGAGAAGAACGGATCCTCGATAAATGTGAGGAAATAACCGTAAGGGTTTTCATGCGAAATAAAACTGCAAGACAGTAAACTCAAAGGATCTTCGGGACAACGGAGAATATTTCGAGGCATCTTGTAACGACAAGAGCGACGAGGAATGATCATGAGAATGACATGTGCATGTAGATATCCATAGGGATATATCGGTGGCAGTGGATTGCAAAGGCTTTGAGCACAAGGGTCTCGGGAAATTATCGAGGAATATCCTCAGAATTCTTCTGATGAAGCAGGTGATCTTCCGGAATGGGGACTCTCCGGGAGAAATAGTTACGAGAACCTAGAGTCAGAGTTAGTAAAATCTTTTTACCCGAATAAAAGAGAGATCAGAGTCCCAGAGTATAGATGAGGAGTAAAAGATCCTAATACCACCCATTAGTGTTATGGGCTCGTAAGCCACACAACAAGTTAGGAAATTTGTTTTTCAAAGACTAGACTCAACTTCGGCCAAGGAGTTGGAAAGGGGGATTCCTATAGGCAGTCGGCTCTGATACCAACTTGTGACGCCCCCGATTTGACCGTACACTAATCATGCACGCAAATGTGTACGACCAAGATCAGGGACTCACTGGAAGATATCACAACACAACTCTAGACACAAATTAAAATAATACAGGCTTTATATTACAAGCCAGGGGCATCGAGGGCTCGAATATATCAGCTCGAAAACACAAGAGTTAGCGGAAGCAATAATATCTGAGTACAGACATAAGTTAAACAAGTTGCCATAAAATGGCTAGCACAAAAGTAGCAACGATCGAAAAGGCAAGGCCTCCTGCCTGGGACCTCCTAACTACTCCTCGAAGCCGATCTTCACGTAGAAACATCCTCGGGATCCTTTGGGTCCTGGACTCCATCAATCTGGTTGCAACATCCGAGAAGAGAGAGAGAAGGGGGAAAAGGGGGAGCAAAGCAACCGTGAGTACTCATCGAAAGTACTCACAAGCAAGGATCTACACTACATATGCAATGATATAAGTGTAAAGGGGGAATATGAAAGTGCAACTAATCCCCGGGTGGTTTTGGCAATTAATAACAACATATATATCATTGAACTAATAGTTACTTGAGAATCATTTCAGAGAAGTTCAGTGATATGGGTATGGCAAGGAATAAGAAGTGGACCCCTCAAAATGCTAAGGCAAGCATTGGCAAAAGCTCAAGACTCCATTTTTGGTTTAGTGATCCAAGATCACATTGAGTCCATAGGAAAAGCCAATACTATTAAAAGGGGATGAGGTTATGATGTTGATCTGGTTGCTCAAGTGCTTAGTGATACATCTCCTTTACTATCAGCAACTTTCACTGCCATATACACTCATAAGTAATCTCGGTCCCACCGATTATCCAAACTCAGTCACACCGAGATGAACCACCTCAGCCATAAGCCAAACCCTAGTAATTTCGGATATTCCGATTCTGAACTCGGTTTCACCGAAACATGAGTTGCCAAGCTTCTGTAACCTTCTGTCATCAAATCGGTGTCACCGAGATGATGAAGTCTGTCTCACCGAAACTGGCAAGCTCTTGTCTTTTGCACGAATCGGACTAACCGAGATGGTATTTTCGGTCCCACCGAAAACCCCAACGTTCACATTATTTGAACTTTCGGTCTCACCGAGTTGTCCACTTCGGTCCCACCGAGATTGCTCAAATATGTGTGTAACGGTTGGATTTTGTGTGGAGGCTATTTATACCCCTCCACCCCCTCTTCATTCGTGGAGAGAGCCATCCGAAAGAACTACCACTCCTACCTTACATTTCTGAGAAGAGAACTACCTACCCTTGTGTTGAGATCAAGTTGCTCCACTCCCACCATATGAAACTTGATCTCTAACCTTCCCAAGTTGCTTTCCACTCAATCCTTTCTTCCACCACAGCCAAATTTAAAGCACAAGAGCAAGGAGTTCATCATCATCTACAACATCTATTACCTTTTGGAGGGTGGTGCCTCCTAGATTGGTTAGGTGTCGCTTGGGAGCCTCCGTCATCGAGATGTGGAGTTGAACCAAGAAGTTTGTAAGGGCAAGGAGATCGCCTACTTCGTGAAGATCTACCTCGAGTAAGGCTAGCCCTCCGTGGGCGTAGGCCATGATGGAATAGACAAGGTTGCTTCTTCGTGGACCCTTCGTGGGTGGAGCCCTCCGTGGACTCGCGCAGCCGTTACCCTCCGTGGGTTGAAGTCTCCATCAACGTGGATGTACGATAGCACCACCTATCGGAACCACGGGAAAAATCACCGCGTCTCCAAAATTGCGTTTGCTCTTCTCCACCTCTCTTTACTACATGTGCAATTTACTTTCCGCTGCCTATACTCTAGAATTGCATGTGTAGGGTGATGCTTGACTTGATCATAATTGTGAATCTGCCAAAAACTGTTCTTTGTCAAAAGGCAGAATTTTTATATTTACAAGTAGTCTAATCACCCCCCCCCCTCTAGACATACTTTCGATCCTACAAGTGGTATCAGAGCCTTCGTCTCCATTGTATTGGTTTCCATTGCATTGGACTCCATAAGCTTGGTTTCACAACCTAGGAGAGTATGGCGTCTAGTGAGGGTAATTTTCGTAGAGGTCCTTACTTTGATGGTACAAATTTTGCTAGTTGGAAGCATAAAATGAAAATGCATATTCTTGGTCATAACCCAGCCGCATGGGGCATTATTTGTGTTGGTATGCAAGGTGAATTCTTCGAGGAAGGAAAAGTTCCGGATCGCGAAGCTACACCGGAAGAGTTGCGGATGTTGCAAAACAATGCTCAAGCTTGTGACATTCTCTTCAATGCCTTGTGTCCCGAGGAGTTCAACAAAATCAGCCGTCTCTAGAATGCTAAAGAGATTTGGGATACTTTGGTTGAAATGCACGAAGGTACCGAGTCTGTGAAGGAATCAAAGCTAGATATTCTTCAAGGTCAACTTGACAAGTTCAAGATGAAGGATGGTGAAGGAGTCGCTGAAATGTACTCTAGGCTAGCTCTCATCACAAATGAGATTGCCGGCTTAGGAAGCGAAGAAATGACCGACCGATTCATCATCAAGAAGATTCTCAGAGCTTTGGATGGAAAGTATGACACCGTGTGCACTTTGATCCAAATGATGCCAAACTACAAGACTCTCAAGCCAACCGAAGTCATTGGAAGAATTGTTGCTCATGAGATGACACTTAAGGATAATGAAGAGCTTCACAACAAGTCGAGTGGTGCTTACAAAGCTACAAGTGATGCTCCCACAACCTCAAGTGACAAGTTAGTTTCCAATGAAGAGATAAGCCTAATGGTTAAGAACTTCAACAAATTCTACAAGAATAGAGGCAAAGAGAGAAGCTCAAAGTCTAGATCATATGATGAAAAGAGATCTTCTAGTCGTGATCGAAACTGCTACAATTGTGGAAGACCCAGACACTACTCAAATGAGTGTACGGCTCCCCACAAGAGAAGAGAAGAATCTCCAAGAAGAAGAAGTTCAAGAGATGAGTCACCTCGGAAAGAGAGAAGGAGTAGAGATGATCGTTATGAACGAAGACCCTCTCGGAGAAGCAAGGATTCGAAGAGGAAAGAGAAGTCATCAAGGAGCTACACAAGAAGAAGACATCAAGCTCATGTAGGTGAATGGGTCTCCGGCTCTGACTCCGACAATCAATCCGATGGAAGCTATCACTCCGACTCGGACTACAGTCAAGATGAAGGTGTTGCCGGTCTTGCTCTCGTATCCTCCAACTCCAACTCCTACGACTTATTTGATTCACCAAATGAGGGAATTGGAAGATTCTTCATGGCTAAAGGCCCCAAGGTATCACACCCTGAATTCATTGACTTCAATAGTGATGAGGATGACTTGCTTGGTGAAGATGAGCTCTTGCATGATAAATCTAGTGAGCCTAGTAACGATGAAAATGCTAGTAGTCTTTATAGTCGAGAAGAGTCGAATGACAATGCTATGAAGGAGATTGAGCGTCTAACTAAAGAACTAAACATTCTTAAGTTAGCTCATGAAACAACTCAAGAAGATCATAGAGAGCTCCTAAGATCTCATGAGAAGCTACGCTTCGAGAAGCTCACTCTAGAGCAAGAACATGAGTTTCTAAAAGCAATCAATGACGATCTTCGAAAGAAGAGTTCTTCATATCTTGCCAAACGACTTCTCTTGTCTAATTTCTTGCCACCCATTAAGACTAAGCATGACAAGCATAAGAAAAATTCTTCCTCTAGTAGTAACAATAACCATGCTAAATCCAATGTTGTTGCTTCTAGTAGTTCTCTTGATTCCACTAACAATGTTTCAAGCCAAGTTACACTTGAGCAAGAGAATAGTTTATTGAAAGGGATCATAGAGAAAGGTGTCTACAAGAGCCTTGCCGGAAGCAAGAACTTTGAGGAAATTGTTCGCAAGCAAGGAAGGCACCGGAAGAATCAAGGAATTGGTTTTGAGCGAAAGTTCAACGCCGAAGGTGTTGAGTGGGAAGAAGGTCAATATCCTACTCCACAGTTTGTTTCTCAAAAGGAGAAGTATGATCCTACTTCTTCCAATGTGGAACAAGCTCAAGATGACCTTCCATTACAAGACCACAAGCTAAAAGCCAAGGACAAGCTTCAAGAGGAGATTGATGCATTTGTTGAAGCACCTCAAGCCATGGTCAAGTGGGTTCCCAAGGAAACGTCAAGTTCTACTTCGTCAAGCTCAACTACAACCCCAAGGATTCCCATCAAGATGATGTGGATCCCGAAGAAGAAGAACTAGAAGGTTCTTGAGGGTGACTCCGCCAACATACTTCACTCACATTCATTTTGGCAAAGAACTTGTGCAATCAACTTCCACATCATGCACTAGTTCATGGAGTCACAAACCCTCTTGTTGGTAAGTCAAGGGACAAGGTAATCATTGCTTTCATGGACATCATCTATTATGAACTTCAATCTATGTCCATGGATATCCTTGTTTGTTCCTTGTGGGACTAACCCATGTAGGTATTGAAAGTGCCCGAATCCAAAGGATAGCTCCCAACTCTTGATGATCTTCATCAACATTGAGCATCCACATCTTCAACATCTACATGAAGTATTCTACGACAACCCAAGGTTAGTTTGACCCTTTAAAAGGGGTTCTCACATCTAGGGGGAGCTTTGCTCTAAAAAATTGAGCTAAAGCATCTTCAAATGATGTGAACACATCAATGCTTTATGTAAAGGTGGTAACCCCACTTGTGCTTAAACGATGAGTATGACCTATGATCAAATGTTCTCATTTGGCTCCTAAGTCAATATACTCATATAAAGATGACCTAGTCATCGACAAATTGTGTGTTAATTGCTAGAGTTTTGGTTGTGCATGTTTGACACATATTTCATTTGCTATCTTATTGTGTGAGCATGTTGGATGCATGATTTTATCCATTCGAGGACATCCATTTGTTGTTTTGGTCGTTTTGATTTTTCTGACCAAATGGATGGACAAGAATGCCTAAGTACCTCCCCTAGCTATCTATGCTTTCTTGTCTCAAATTCTATTCATGCTTACATCACAAACTTTGAACAAGTCATTTTCGGACCCTTCGGGTGAGGAGCACTCGGAGCCACCGATCCGTCAAGGGCTAATCTCCAAAACCTTCTAATTGATTTCGGTCAGACCAACTCACTCAAGCTCGGTCGAACCGAAAGCATTTAGACTGATCTAGGTTTAATCTCGGTGAAACCGAGTTGTAAATCTCGGCGTGACCGAAGTGCATAACTGCCTAGCAGTTATCCATCTCGGTGCCACCGAGTTTTTCAACTCGGTCCCACCGACAGCAAGGGGGTATATAATCCAAGGGCCGCGCGCGTTGATTTCTCCTTCAAACGTTTCGCCCCCACATCCCCTGCTGCCGTCGCCTTGATCTCCGGATCGTCGCCGTCGTCGCCTGTGCGCCCTCGCCGCAGGTCTCCATCGCCGTCAACGGACATCTCCTCCGCGCCGTTGCCGCCGTAGAGAAACTCCACCAAGTTAGGGTGAGTTTTGATCCCACTCGTGCTCCCATCTCCGATTCAATGCACGTTTGGATTGCCTAGTATCTTGCCACGATTGAAATTCTCCTGTACACCAGATTGGTTCGTTTGAACTAGATTCGAGTAAAAGTTTTAGGGTTAGGTTTCCTCAGAACACATCTCGGTGAGACCGATTTAAAATTTCGGTGTGACCGATTTGGCCTCTGGCCATTGCATTGCACCCTTCGGTCCAACCGAGTTGTGCAAATCGGTGTGACCGAAATGTAGTTTTTGTGAAACCCTAGTGTTTTCGGCAGGACCGAAACCCACTTCGGTCAAACCGAAAGTGGTGTGCCAAGCCCTGTTTAACACTTCGGATTCACTGAAACTGAAACTCGGTCTGACCGAAATGTCTTCTGTGAAAACTTAAAACTAGAATTTGAACTCACTTTTTTTGCAAAAACTTCTGCAGTTTGTGATGACTCTTCTTCTCTGCCTATACCTTATCTATTCACAGGTTGTCAGCCATGTCAGATGCCAGTGACAGTCAGAACAGGTCAGAGACACCCATTGTAGACATTCCAGAGGCAGACACTAGTCCTGATCCTAGTAGCCCATTTGATGATGGTGAGAGGAGTACACCAAGTGGCATGCCTCCTGCAGCCACCAGAGCTAGAAAGGAGAAGAATTCCGATGATGAAGATTCAGACTTTGTTGTTGAGGAAGAAGTGACCTCCAAGCCTAAGAGGAAGGTTGTTGCCAAAGAGCAACAATGTCAGCAATCTAAGAAGGGCACCAGCAAAGTCAAGCAGTCAACTGTTGCCAAGAAGCTGAATTTGGGAGAGGCAGCTCCAAGCAAAGTGAAGAAAACCTCCAAGAGAAAGAGGGTAGTGTATGCAGATGCAGCAGTAGAGGATGAGGATGAGGAAGCACCCCAGCCCCCTCCTCAGAAGTAGAAGCTCATGGGTGATGCCATTAAGGCCGGAGCCACTTCAAAGCCCAAGAAATCTGCTCAAGCTAAGGCAGCTCCAGCAAAGCCTGCTGCCAAGCCCAAGAGGACCACCAGAAACATTCCAGCGTCTGAAAAGAACAAGGATGATGTGCCACCAGCTGAGTCTGATGAGGAAGGACAAGTGTTGCTGAAACTTCGTCCAAAACTGCCACTTCACAATGATGCTCATCCTCAAGCCGAGGATATGAAAGCAAGGAAAGATAGAGGTCTCAGGCTATGGAGACAAACTGACCCATATGCCGTGAGGAGAAGAACTGCTGTAGATCCCAGATTTCACACCAGAGAGCAGCAGGACTTCTATGAGACCGTGCTGATGGACAAGAAGCCAATAGTCGCAGACACCAGATATGTTGATTGGGAATACATTGACAGCGAAGAGCACAGAGATTTCTTTCCACATGTGCATGAAAGTTTCACTGCATGTGGCGTTGCAGAGTTTGTGGGTCAGAAATTGACCAGTTGGAACGATGAGATGATAATGCAATTCTATGCCATAGCTCACTTCTATCCTGATGGAAAGATTACGTGGATGACTGAAGGTCAAAGATTTTCTTCTTCCGTTGAAGAATGGACAGAAATTCTGAATGCTCCAGTGCAACGAGAAGATGATATTGATGTATATGGGATTCCAAAGAAGAATCATGAATCCATGAAGACATGTACAAAGAGATTCCAGCAGAGGATTTGAAAGTCTGGAAGCTCGGCTCAGTCTACCATCTCGAGGCAGGCTTACCTACCACTAATACTATTTTGAGGCATACCTTGATGCCCAAGTCTGGAGATCATCACATGATCAGAGGATATACTATCAACATGCTGCATATACATGATGAGAAATCACCTTTCAAGGTGATGGACTTGATGGTAGAAACCATTAAGAGGACTGCAGCTGACCAGAAAAGGTCATGTGGATTTGCCCCACAGATTCAGATGCTTATCAATGCCAAGTTTGGCACGGGCAAATTCTTGTTGGATAGGAAACATTTACCCCTGCAGCCAGAGTATGAAGACAATGTTGTTGTGATGGATGAGGAGGATCTGACATCTGTTGAAGGTCAAGCCAAGATCGAAGCTGCTAAGAAAGCCAAAGCTGATAAAGAAGCAGCAGCAGCAGCAGCTAAACCAAAGAGTTTCGGAGAGCAAATTCTTGAAGCTACCCAAAGGATTGAACAACGCCTGGCCAGCATTGAACAGTCTCAGGAGAGCTTAGAGAGGATTGTTGACGAGAAGATCCACGCTCTGGACGTGAAGCTGACTGAAATACAAGTGACCGTCAACAAGCTTGAGGCAGACATTGAGGAAGCAAAGCAGGACAAGGAAGAGCTTATGCAGGATGACTTAGTCCAGGATTCTCATCGACAGACTGCTCCGGTTCCCAAAGGATCCCGATCAGCTGCTATTCCAGTGACTGGCACCAGGACTACAGCTTCAGCACCTCCCACAGTTCCAGCAGTTACTCCATCTACAGCTCCAGTGTCCACTCCTCTAGCACAGACATCAGCTGAAGTCTTCGCTGATGCCGTCATATCTACTCCGACATCAACCCAGACGGGAGCCGCCAGCAGAGCCCACAGTGACGTTTAGCTCTATGCTTTTTCCAACTTTTTGGTAACTTATTGCCAAAGGGGGAGAAATTGTATAGATCATAGGGCTTCGAGAGAGAGAGTGCTCTTTCGTTCTTTTGCGGTTTCTTTGAGATACTTTTGGTTTTCGAGACTTTCAGTGTGCTTGATACTCCGTTTGATGCTACTTTAATGAGTGCTTGGTCGTACTATGCTTTAATGTGTGCTTAATGATTATCATATGTCATTCCTATTTTGTATGACTATTTACTCATGTCTTGGTGATTGGGTGCATGATGTTCATTCTTATCATTTTGTGCGCTCCACCAAGATGTATGTGACATGGAAGAGTGACCCATGATCCTAATCGATTGTGCATTTGCATTCAAACGCAAATCTTAACTAATGCACAAATTTAGGGGGAGCTCTTGCTTATCACATACTTCTCAAAGCGACGATATTATTCATTGATTATATCCTTTGTCGAAGCTTTGATCTATATGTTGTCATCAATTACCAAAAATGGGGAGATTGAAAGTGCAACTAATCCCCGGGTGGTTTTGGCAATTAATAACAAGATATATATCATTGAACTAATAGTTACTTGAGAATCATTTCAGAGAAGTTCAGTGATATGGGTATGGCAAGGACTGAAGAAGTGGACCCCTCAAAATGCTAAGGAAAGCATTGGCAAAAGCTCAAGACTCCATTTTTGGTTTAGTGATCCAAGATCACATTGAGTCCATAGGAAAAGCCAATACTATTAAAAGGGGATGAGGTTATGATGATGATCTGGTTGCTCAAGTGCTTAGTGATACATCTCCTTTACTATCAGCAACTTTCACTGCCATATACACTCATAAGTAATCTCGGTCCCACCGATTATCCAAACTCAGTCACACCGAGATGAACCACCTCAGCCATAAGCCAAACCCTAGTAATTTCGGATATTCCGATTCTGAACTCGGTTTCACCGAAACATGAGTTGCCAAGCTTCTGTAACCTTCTGTCATCAAATCGGTGTCACCGAGATGATGAAGTCGGTCTCACCGAAACTGGCAAGCTCTTGTCTTTTGCACGAATCGGACTAACCGAGATGGTATTTTCGGTCCCACCGAAAACCCCAACGTTCACATTATTTGAACTTTCGGTCTCACCGAGTTGTCCACTTCGGTCCCACCGAGATTGCTCAAATATGTGTGTAACGGTTGGATTTTGTGTGGAGGCTATTTATACCCCTCCACCCCCTCTTGATTCGTGGAGAGAGCCATCAGAAAGAACTACCACTCCTACCTTACATTTCTGAGAAGAGAACTACCTACCCTTGTGTTGAGATCAAGTTGCTCCACTCCCACCATATGAAACTTCATCTCTAACCTTCCCAAGTTTCTTTCCACTCAATCCTTTCTTCCACCACAGCCAAATCAGTGAGGAGAGTTGAGTGTTGGGGAGATTATCATTTGAAGCACAAGAGCAAGGAGTTCATCATCATCTACAACATCTATTACCTTTTGGAGGGTGGTGCCTCCTAGATTGGTTAGGTGTCGCTTGGGAGCCTCCGTCATCGAGATGTGGAGTTGAACCAAGAAGTTTGTAAGGGCAAGGAGATCGCCTACTTCGTGAAGATCTACCCCGAGTAAGGCTAGCCCTCCGTGGGCGTAGGCCATGATGGAATAGACAAGGTTGCTTCTTCGTGGACCCTTCGTGGGTGGAGCCCTCCGTGGACTCGCGCAGCTGTTACCCTCCGTGGGTTGAAGTCTCCATCAACGTGGATGTACGATAGCACCACCTATCGGAACCACGGGAAAAATCACCGCGTCTCCAAAATTGCGTTTGCTCTTCTCCACCTCTCTTTACTACATGTGCAATTTACTTTCCGCTGCCTATACTCTAGAATTGCATGTGTAGGGTGATGCTTGACTTGATCATAATTGTGAATCTGCCAAAAACTGTTCTTTGTCAAAAGGCAGAATTTTTATATTTACAAGTAGTCTAATCACCCCCCCTCTAGACATACTTCCGATCCTACAGAATATCTGTGGGCTAAACTGCAGAAAGCCAGAATAAGGGGGGATAGCTAATCCAATCGAAAACTACACTTCTGGCCACTTCCATCTTGCAGCAGTAGAAGAGAATAGATGGAAGTAACAAGTATCCTCGTATCTCGCAGCCTCCATCTTGCAGCAGTAGAATAGAATAGATGGTAAGTTCACCAAGTAACATCGTATAGCATAAACCTGCTAGGCGATCCTCCCGCACATCACCCTGTGAGAGAGCAACCACCGGGTTATATCTGGAATTTGTCTGGGTGTGTTTTATAAAGTATCCAGTTCTAGTTGTCATGAGGTCAGAGTACAACTCCGGGTCGTCCTTTTACCGAGGGACACGGCTATTCGAATAGATTAACTTCCCTGCAGGGGTGCACCACATAACCTAGCACGCTCGATCCCATTTGGCCGGACACACTTTCCAGGGTCATGCCCGGCCTTGGAAGATCAACACATCGCACCCTACCTAAGCACAACAGAGAGGTCAGCACGCCGGTCTAAACCCTAAGCGCACGGGGGTCTGGGCCCATCGCCCAATGCACACCTGCACGTTGCGAGGGCGGCCGGTAAGCAGACCTAGCCTCTCCTAATACCAGAGTAGGCGTTCCGGTCCAATCCGGCGCGTGCCGCTAAGTCGCTCACGTCAAGAAGGCTTCGGCTGATACCACGACGTCGAGTGCCCATAACTATTCCCATGTAGCTGGTTAGTGCGTATAGACCAAATGGCCAGACTCAGATCAAATACCAAGATCCCATTAAACGTGTTATTATGAAATAACCGCGGACAATGACCAGGGCCAGGCCCACCTGTCTCCTAGGTGGTCGCAACCCGCCCTGTCGCTCCGCCACAAAGTAACCATCAGGGGGCTATCGGGAACCCAGGCCCACCACTACCTGGGTGGAGCCACCTGCCCCTTCAGCCCCCATCTCCGAATCATCATCATGTGTATGTAAAGTATGTATATAGTATATAGCCGTGATCACCACCCGAGTGATCACGGCCCGATGGTATAGCATGGCAGACGGACAAGAATGAAGGGCCACTGATGGAATACTCGCATCCTATACTAAGCATTAGGATGGTAGGTACAGGTATCAACAGTTGTAGCAGCAATGACAGGCTATGCAACAGAATAGGAGTAACCGAACAGTAACATGCTACACTACTCTAATGCAAGCAGTAGAAAGAAGAATAGGCGATATCCGGTGATCAAAGGGAGGCTTGCCTGGTTGATTTGGCAAGAAGGAGGGGTCGTCGTCGATGTAGTCGATCACCATGGGACTGTCAGCGGTCTTAGTCCCGGTGTCTATCGGAGAGAAGAGAGGGAAGAAACAATAAATATAAAAGCAAGCATCGCATCACAAAGCATAACATGGCAAAACGTGGTGCTACGTGTGTGACCTAACGCGGTATCGGGTGCTAGTGGCGAAGGGGGGAAACATCTAGGAAAGTATTCCCGGTGTTTCACGTTTTTGGACAGAAGAAACGGAGGGGTATTGTTGCAGGTTGGATATGCTAGAGACGTGTGGTTAACGAACAGACTGTGTATTCGGATTCGTATCGAAATTCTGAGCAACTTTCATATATAAATTATTTTCATCCGAGTTATGGTTTATTTTATATTAATTTTCAAAGTTTTAAACATTTTCTAGAATTACAGATTTAATTTAATTCAAAATACAAATATGACGTCAGCACGACGTCAGCAGTCAACCAGTCAGTTGACTGAGTCAAACTGACGCATGGGGCCTACTGTCATACACTAAGACTAACTAAACATGTTAATTAGTCTAACAGTAATTAGGTTAATCTAATTAAGATTAATTAAATTAATTAATACTTTAATTAACAAATTAGTTATTATTATTATTATTATTTATATTATTTTTATATTTTTATATTTTTTTTAAATCTCGCGCGCGGGGTTGCGCGCGAGGCGCGCACGGCACGCGGTGGCTGCAGCTACGATCGCGCGACGGCGGGCGGGCAGCAGAGGCGGCCAGCGACAACGGCAGAAGGGGCCGGGGTCGCGCGAGGTCGCGGCGGCTGGCACCAGCTGAGGCGGAGCGGCGCGGGGACCCGGTGCGCCGGCGGCGGCAGAGCGGGGCGTCGCAGGGGCACCGGAGGCGAGCGCGCGCAGCGGCGGCGCCGGAGCAGCAGCATAGCACGGGCGCACGGCGAGTGGCGAGGCGGAGCCGTAGCAGCAACGACGGAGGCAGAGGCGGGGCTGCGACGGTAGTGGCTAAGGCGGAGGCGGCGCGGTCGGGAGGGCCAAGCACTCGAACGCGGGACGACGCGGCCAACGAGGTGTGCTGGGACGGGGAGAAAGGAGGGAGGTGCTCACGGCGGGCTGTAGGGGAGTGGCAGCGGTCTCTGGGAAGAACCTGGGTGATCCGGCGAGGCGGCACCGACGACGGCAACAGGGTGGAGCAGTCGGATCTGTTCGGGACGGCAAGGGCGCCGAAGAACGTCCGGTCTTGGTCGTTCGGGCGTCGGAGGTCGGGGTCGAAGGACAAGGACGGCGGAGGAGTTGTGAGCAGCGGCGTCGGGCACGGCGTCGATGGTGAGCGCTGGCGGCACCCCTCTCCAGATCGAGAGAGGGAGGTGGGGGCACGAGGGGAGAGTGGGGATCAGGATTTAGGGTTTGGGGGAGCGGCGCCCTGGTCTTGTAGACGATGGGGAAGGCCATGGATGGCCGGCACCTGGCCGAGGTGCCATGGATGGCCTCCACGATCTCCTCTGCTCCCTGTAGCAGGAGGAAGGGGAAAACAGGGGTGGGTTGGGCCAGTTTTAGTTAGGTGGTCAATTGGCCCAGTAGATTAGGTTTCTTTCTTTCTACTAGTACTTTCCATTTACTTTACTGTTTTATTCATGTAGCTACTGTTTTGTACTTAGTTTCGGTACTAAACGATTTTAGTTAACGTTGAAACTCCTCACATAATTACCTACTGATATTTTGGGTGTTGTCCAAAAAAAGTTTGGGGTCCTTGGGAATTGTTGTAAAATAAGTTCATATTTTAAAGGGCATAATAGGTGCTGCTTGACCACTTTAATTATTTCTAGGGGAAACTTAAAAATCCATTTAACGTTGGTTCCTACATATTAATTACCTAGTGAATATTTGTAACCGACCGAACATTTTTGTTTTACCGTTTGAAGAAATAATAATTTGACTTTATTTTAACTTTGAATTTGAATTGGGTTCGGACCAAAGTGAGGTTTATCAAATTAACTGTGATGACATGGCAACATTAGGAGGGGATTACTGTAGCTTGATTATCCGGGCGTCATAGTCCTTCCACGTTGGAGGCTGAAGGAAATATGCCCTAGAGGCAATAATAAAGATATTATTTCTATTTCCTTATATCATGATAAATGTCTTTTATTCATGCTAGAATTGTATTAACCGGAAACTTAGTACATGTGTGAATACATAGACAAAACAGTATGTCCCTAGTATGCCTCTACTAGACTAGCTCATTGATCAAAGATGGTTATGTTTCCTAGCCATAGACATGATTTGTCACTTGATCAACGGGATCACATCATTGGGAGAATGATGTGATGGACAAGACCCATCCGTTAGCTTAGCACTATGATCGTTTAGTTTTACTACTACTACTTTCTTCATAACTTATATATGTTCCTATGACTATGAGATTATGCAACTCCCGTATACCGGAGGAACACCTTGTGTGCTATCAAACGTCACAACATAACTGGGTGATTATAAAGATGCTCTACAGGTGTCTCCAAAAGTGTTCGTGGTGTTGGCATAGATCAAGACTAGGATTTGTCACTCCGAGTGTCGGAGAGGTATCTCTGGGCCCTCTCGGTAATACACATCATAATAAGCCTTGCAAGCAAATGACTAATGAGTTAGTCACGAGATGATGTATCACGGAACGAGTAAAGAGACTTGCCGGTAACGAGATTGAACTAGGTATTGAGATACCGACGATCGAATCTCGGGCAAGTAACATACCGATGACAAAGGGAACAACGTATGTTGTTATGCGGTTTGACCGATAAAGATCTTCGTAGAATATGTAGGAGCCAATATTAGCATCTAGGTTCCGCTATTGGTTATTGACCGGAGATGAGTCTCGGACATGTCTACATAGTTCTCGAACCCGTAGGGTCCGGACGCTTAACGTTTGATGACGATCGGTATTATGAGTTTATGAGTTTTGATGTACCGATGGTAGTTCGGAGTCCCGGATGAGATCACGAACATGACGAGGAGTCTCGGAATGTCCGAGACATAAAGATTGATATATTGGACGACTATATTCGGACACCGGAAGTGTTCTGGAAAGTTTCGGAATTTACCGGAGTGCCGGGGGGGGGGGGTTACCGGAACCCCCCGGGGGAATGTTGGGCCCTGGTGGGCAATAGGGGAGAAAGAGGGTAGCAGCTAGGAGGTGGCGCCCCCTCCCGAGGGGCAGTCCGAATAGGACTAGGGGAGGGGGGCGCGGCCCCTCTTTCCTTCTCCCTCTCCCTCTCCTTCCTTCCCCCTCTCTCCTTCTTGGTGGACTCCTACTAGGAATAGGATTGCAATCCTATTCCTAGTAGGATTGCCTCTCCTTGGCGCGCCATAGAGGGCTGGCCGGCCTCCCCCTTGCTCCTGTATATACAGGGGCAGGGGGGCACGTAAAGACACACAAGTTGAATTATTTTAGCCGTGTGCGGTGCCCCCCTCCACAGAAACACACCTCGGCCATACTGTTGCAGTGCTTAGGCAAAGCCCTGCGCCGGTAACTTCATCATATCCGTCACCACGCCGTCGTGCTGACAAAACTCTCCCGTGAAGCTCAACTGGATCAAGAGCTCGTGGGACGTCATCAAGCTGAACATGTGCTAAACGAGGAGGTGTCGTACGTTCGGTGCTTGATCGGTTGGATCGCGAAGAAGTTCGACTACATCAACCGCGTAACTTGACACTTCCGCTCTCGGTCTACAAGGGTACGTAGACACACTCTCCCCTCTCGTTGCTATGCATCTGGTAGATAGATCTGTCGTGATCGTAGGAAAATTTAAAAATACTACGTTCCCCAACAGTGGCATCAGAGCCAGGTCTATGCGTAGATGATATGCATGAGTAGAACACAATGAGTTGTGGGCGATACTAGTCATACTGCTTACCAGCATGTCATACTTTGCTTTGATGGTATTGTGAGATGAAGCGGCCCGGACCGACATTACGCGTATGCTTACGCGAGACTGGTTTCACCATTATGAGCACTCCTTGCTTAAAGGTGACTGGAGGGTGTCTGTATCTCTCACTTGAGCTGAATCAAGTATGGCTACGCCCGGTCCTTGTGAAGGTTAAAACATCACATACTTGACGAAACATCGTTGTGGTTTTGTATGCGTAGGTAAGAACGGTTCTTGCTAAGCCCGTAGCAGCCACGTAAAACTTACAACAACAAAGTAGAGGACGTGTAACTTCTTTTTGCAGGGCATGTTGTGATGTGATATGGTCAAGACATGATGTGTTATGCGGTTTTGTATGAGATGATCATGTTTTGTAAAGTTATCCGCAACTGGCAGGAGCCATATGGTTGTCGCTTTATTGTATGAAATGCAATCGCCATGTAATTGCTTTACTTTATCACTAAGCGGTAGCGATAGTCGTAGTAGCAATAGTTGGCGAGACGACAACGATGCTAGGATGGAGATCAAGGTGTCGCGCCGGTGACAAAGGTGATCATGACGGTGCTTTGGAGATGGAGATCAAAAGCACAAGATGATGATGGCCATATCATGTCACATATTTTGATTGCATGTGATGTTTATCTTATTATGCTTCTTATTTTTCTTAGTACAATGGTAGCATTATAAGATGATCCCTTACAAAATTTCAAGGTATAAGTGTTCTCCCTGAGTATGCACCGTTGCGAAAGTTCGTCGTGCCGAGACACCACGTGATGATCGGGTGTGATAAGCTCTACGTTCAAATACAACGGGTGTAAGCCAGTTTTGCACACGCAGAATACTCGGGTTAAACTTGACGAGCCTAGCATATGCAGATATGGCCTCGGAACACTGGAGACCGAAAGGTCAAGCGTGAATCATATAGTAGATATGATCAACATAAGATGTTCACCATTGAAACTACTCCATCTCACGTGATGATCGAACATGGTTTAGTTGATTTGTATCACGTGATCATTTAGATGACCGGAGGGATGTCTATCTAAGTGGGAGTTCTTTAAGTAATATGATTAAATTAAACTTTAATTTATCATGAACTTAGTCCTGATAGTTTTTGCATATCTATGTTGTTGTAGATCAATTGCCCGTGCTACCGTTCCTTTGAATTTTAATGCATTCCAAGAGAAAGCTAAGTTGAAAGATGATGGTAGCAATTACACGGACTGGGTCCGTAACTTGAGGATTATCCTCATTGCTGCACAGAAGAATTATATCCTTGAAGCACCGCTAGGTGACAAGCCCCCTCCCGCTAATGTAGACACTTTGAACGTCTCGCAGACGCGGTCTGATGACTACACGATAGTTCTGTGTGCCATGCTTTACGGCTTAGAACCGGGACTTCAACGACGTTTTGAACGTCATGGACCATATGAGATGTTCCAGGAGTTGAAGTTAATATTTCAAGCAAATGCCCGGATTGAGAAATATGAGATTTCCAATAAGTTCTATAGCTGCAAGATGGAGGAGAATAGACCTATCAGTGAACACTTGCTCAGAATGTCTGGGTACTACAATCATATGACTCAACTTGGTTGCAAAGTTGACGAGGATAGTGTTATTGATAGAGTTCTTCAATCACTGCCACCAAGCTATAAAGGCTTCGTGATGAACTATAATATGCAAGGGATGCAGAAGACAATTCCCGAGCTCTTCGCTATGCTCAAAGGTGCGGAGGTAGAAATCAAAAAGGAGCATCAAGTGTTGATGGTTAACAAGACCACTAGTTTCAAGAAAAAGGGCAAGGGAAAGAAGGGGCACTTCAAGAAGAATAGCAAGATAGTTGCTACTCCCATGAAGAAACCCAAGTCTGGAGGCAAGCCTGAAACTGAGTGCTTCTACTACAAAGGGACTGGACACTAGAAGCGGAACTGCCCCAAGTATTTGGCGGATAAGAAGGATGGCAAGTGAACAAAGGTATATATGATATACATGTTATTGATGTGTACCTTACTAATGCTCGTAGTAGTACCTGGGTATTTGATACCGGTTCGGTTGCTAATATTTGTAACTCAAAACAGGGACTACAGATTAAATGAAGATTGGCTAAGGACGAGGTGACGATGCGCGTGGGAAATGGTTCCAAAGTCGATGTGGTCGCCATCGGCACGCTACCTCTACATCTACCTTCGGGATTAGTTTTAGACCTGAATAATTGTTATTTGGTGTCAGCGTTAAGCATGAACATTATATCTGGATCTTTTTTATTGCGAGACGGTTATTCATTTAAATCAGAGAATAATGGTTGTTCTAATTTTATGAATAATATCTTTTATGGTCGTGCACCCTTAAAGAGTGGTCTATTCTTGTTGGATCTCGATTCTAGTGATACACATATTCAAAACATTGAAGCCAAAAGATGCAAGGTTAATAATGATAGTGCAACTTATTTGTGGCACTGCCGTTTAGGTCATATTGGTGTAAAGCGCATGAAGAAACTCCATAGTGATGGACTTTTGGAATCACTTGATTGTGAATCACTTGGTGCTTGTGAACCATGCCTCATGGGCAAGATGACTAAAACTCCATTCTCCGGAAAATGGAGCGAGCAGCAGATTTGTTGGAAATCATACATACTAATGTATGTGGACCAATGAGTATTGAAACTCGCGGCGGGTATCGTTATTTTCTGACCTTCACTGATGATTTGAGCAGATATGGGTATATCTTCTTAATGAAACACAAGTCTGAAGCATTTGAATAGTTCAAAGAATTTCAGAGTGAAGTAGAGAATCATTGTAACAAGAAAATAAAGTTTCTACGATCTGATCATGGAGGTGAATATTTGAGTTACGAGTTTGGTCTTCATTTGAAACAATGTGGAATAGTTTCACAACTCACGCCATCCGGAACACCACAGCGTAATGGTGTGTCCAAACATCGTAACCGTACTTTATTGGATATGGTGCGATCTATGATGTCTCTTACCGAATTACCACTATCATTTTGGGGTTATGCTTTAGAGGTAGCTGCATTCACGTTAAATAGGGCACCATCTAAATCCGTTGAGACGTCACCTTATGAACTATGGTTTGGCAAGAAACCAAAGTTGTTGTTTCTTAAAGTTTTGGGCTGCGATGCTTATGTGAAAAAGCTTCAACCTGATAAGCTCGAACCCAAGTCAGAAAAATGTGTCTTCATAGGATACCCAAAAGAGACTGTTGGCTACACCTTCTATCACAGATTCGAAGGCAAGATATTCATTGCTAAGAATGGATCCTTTCTAGAGAAGGAGTTTCTCTCGAAAGAATTGAGTGGGAGGAAAGTAGAACTTGATGAGGTAATTGTACCTTCTCCCGAATTGGAAAGTGGAACATCACATAAACTAGTTCCAGTGATTCCTGCACCAATTAGTGAGGAAGCTAATGATGATGATCATGAAACTTCAGACCAAGTTTCTGCTGAACGTCATAGATCAACCAGAGTACGTTCCGCACCAGAGTGGTTCGGTAACCCAGTTCTGGAAGTCATGTTACTAGACCATGATGAACCTACGAACTATGAGGAAGTGATGATGAGCCTAGATTCTGCAAAATGGCTTGAAGCCATGAAATCTGAGATGGGATCCATGTATGAGAACAAAGTGTGGACTTTGGTTGACTTGCCCGATGATCGGCAAGCCCTCGAAAATAAATGGATCTTTAAGAGGAAAACCGACGCAGACGGTAATGTTACTGTTTACCAAGCTCGACTTGTTGCGAAAGGGTTTTGATAAGTTCAAGGAGTTGACTACGAAGAGACTTTCTCACCCGTAGCGATGCTTAAGTCTGTCCGAATCATGTTAGCAATTGTCGCATTTTATGATTATGAAATCTGGCAAATGGATGTCAAAACTGCATTCCTGAATGGATATCTCAAAGAAGAGTTGTATATGATGCAACAAGAAGGTTTTGTCGATCCAAAAGGTGCTAACAAAGTGTGCAAGCTCCAGTGATCCATGTATGGACTGGTGCAAGCATCTCGGAGTTGGAATATACGCTTTGATGAAGTCATCAAAGCATAGGGTTTTATACAGACTTTTGGAGAAGCCTGTATTTACAAGAAAGTGAGTGGGAGCTCTATAGCATTTCTGATATTATATGTGGATGACATATTGTTAATTGGAAATGATATATAATTTCTGGATAGCATAAAAGGATACTTGAATAAGAGTTTTTCAATGAAAGACCTCGGTGAAGCTGCTTACATATTAGGCATCAAGATCTATAGAGATAGATCAAGACGCTTAATTGGACTTTCACAAAGCACATACCTTGATAAAGTTTTGAAGAAGTTCAAAATGGATCAGTCAAAGAAAGGGTTCTTGCCTGTGTTACAAGGTATGAAGTTGAGTAAGACTCAATGCCCGACCACTTCAGAAGATAAAGCGAAAATGAAAGTCATTCCCTATGCGTCAGCCATAGGATCGATCATGTATGCAATGTTGTGTACCAGACCTGATGTGTGCCTTGCTATAAGTATAGCAGGGAGGTACCAAAGTAATCCAGGAGTGGATCACTGGACAGCGGTCAAGAACATCCTGAAATACCTGAAAAGGACAAAGGATATGTTTCTCGTGTATGGAGGTGACAAAGAGCTCGTCGTAAATGGTTACGTTGATTCTAGCTTTGACACTGATCCGGATGACTCTAAGTCACAAACCGGATATGTATTTTTATTGAACGGTGGAGCTGTCAGTTGGTGCATTTCCAAGCAGAGCGTCGTGGCGGGATATACGTGTGAAGCGGAATACATAGCTGCTCCAGAAGCAGCGACTGAAGGAGTCTGGATGAAGGAGTTCATATCCGATCTAGGTGTAATACCTAGTGCATCGGGTACAATGAAAATCTTTTGTGACAACACTGGAGCAATAGCCTTGGGGAAGGAATCCAGGTTTCACAAGAGAACAAAGCACATCAAAATACGCTTCAATTCCATCCGCGATCTAGTCAAGGAAGGAGACATAGAGATTTGCAAGATACATACGGATCTGAATGTTGCAGACCCGTTGACTAAGCCTCTTCCACGGGCAAAACATGATCAGCACCAAGACTCCATGGGTGTTAGGGTCATTACTTTGTAATCTAGATTATTGACTCTAGTTCAAGTGGGAGACTGAAGGAAATATGCCCTAGAGGCAATAATAAAGATGTTATTTGTATTTCCTTATATCATGATAATTGTCTTTTATTCATGCTAGAATTGTATTAACCGGAAACTTAGTACATGTGTGAATACATAGACAAAACAGTATGTCCCTAGTATGCCTCTACTAGACTAGCTCATTGATCAAAGATGGTTATGTTTCCTAGCCATAGACATGAGTTGTCATTTGATCAATGGGATCACATCATTGGGAGAATGATGTGATGGACAAGACCCATCCGTTTGCTTAGCACTATGATCGTTTAGTTTTACTACTACTGCTTTCTTCATAACTTATACATGTTCCTATGACTATGAGATTATGCAACTCCCGTATACCGGCGGAACACCTTGTGTGCTATCAAACGTCACAATGTAACTGGGTGATTATAAAGATGCTCTACAGGTGTCTCCGAAAGCGTTCATGGTGTTGGCATAGATCAAGACTAGGATTTGTCACTCCGAGTGTCGGAGAGGTATCTCTGGGCCCCCTCGGTAATACACATCATAATAAGCCTTGCAAGCAAATGACTAATGAGTTAGTCACGAGATGATGTATCACGGAACGAGTAAAGAGACTTGTCAGTAACGAGATTGAACTAGGTATTGAGATACCGACGATCGAATCTCGGGTAAGTAACATACCGATGACAAAGGGAACAATGTATGTTGTTATGCGGTTTGACCAATACAGATCTTCCTAGAATATGTAGGAGCCAATATGAGCATCCAGGTTCCGCTATTGGTTATTGACCGGAAATGAGTCTCGGACATGTCTACATAGTTCTCGAACCCGTAGGGTCCGCATGCTTAACGTTTGATGACGATCTGTATTATGAGTTTATGAGTTTTGATCTACCGAAGGTAGTTCGGAGTCCCGGATGAGATCACGGACATGATGAGGAGTCTTGGAATGTCCGAGACATAAAGATTGATATATTGGACGACTATATTCGGACACCGGAAGTGTTTTGGAAAGTTTCGGAATTTACCGGAGTGCCGGAGGGTTACCGGAACTCCCCGGGGGAATGTTGGGCCCTGGTGGGCCATAGGGGAGAAAGAGGCAGCAGCCAGGAGGTGGCGCGCCCCCTCCCAAGGGGCAGTCCGAATAGGACTAGGGGAGGGGGCGTGGCCCCTCTTTCCCTCTCCCTCTCCCTCTCCTTCCTTCCCCTTCTCTCCTTCTTGGTGGACTCCTACTAGGAATAGGATTGCAATCCTATTCCTAGTAGGATTGCCTCTCCTTGGCGCGCCATAGAGGGCCGGCCGGCCTCCCCCCCTTGCTCCTTTATATACAGGGGTAGGGGGCACCCAAAGACACACAATTTGAATTGTTTTAGCCGTGTGCGGTGCCCCCCCTCCACAGAAACAGACCTCGATCATACTGTTGCAGTGCTTAGGCGAAGCCCTGCGCCGGTAACTTCATCATATTCGTCACCACGCTGTCGTGCTAACGAAACTCTCCCGTGAAGCTCAACTGGATCAAGAGCTCGGGGGACGTCATCAAGCTGAACGTGTGCTGAACGCGGAGGTGCCGTACGTTCGGTGCTTGATCGGTTGGATTGCGAAGAAGTTCGACTACATCAACCGCGTCACTTGACGCTTCCGCTCTCGGTCTACAAGGGTACGTAGACACACTCTCCCCTCTCGTTGCTATGCATCTGGTAGATAGATCTTGCGTGATCGTAGGAAAATTTTAAAATACTACGTTCCCCAACAGAGGCGGCGGCGGCTGAGGCTAGCGGCGGCTAGGGTTAGGTCTCCGGGCTCCCTAAGGAAGCCGAGCAAATATGGTTGCCTCTTGCTTAATCTCAAAATGGGTCCTTACATGAGTTTATATAATCCTCCTAATGATATAATTGGGCTAAGCCATAACACAATAAGATAACTGGCCCAGGCCCCTAACTGCCTGGCTGTAGCATGTGCTGCTCATAACACTATATTACTTCAACATGTTAATCGTAATTTGCAATTAGATGTCACCTTGAATTTGGCCCATATAGTGAATGAAGAAAGGCAATTAGCCACCTTTCATCCAACTATAAGGTAGAGGCTACGTGACCCATTTATTTATTTGTAATGTGTTATGCATGTACTTATTTGGAAAGACTTCTCTAACTTCTTTTAGTGTACTCTTGGTACTAACTTCTGATAAGCACCCAAGTTCAATAATAAAAATTCTGATAAGCACCCAGAAAAATGCAATACGCTCTTTCTTCACCACACAAAAGTGAGTGTTGTGGGATCCTGAAATATAACAAGAAAACGAGGCGATTGCACCATGTCTCAAAATAAGCAATTTGCAGCACTTCATTCATTTTCTGGTGTATTGAGTGAGACCGTCATTGAAATTCATTCAAGCTAAAATTGGTAGAACCTGAAACGTACCACAAGAGGACTACCATAGGATGGATCTCCTCTAAGAAACAGGTTTAATTAAATGTTGTGATGAAATGTAGTCACCCTGTTGTTTAGTTAAATTAGGATATTTCAGTGGCTATTCACCTTTTCTTCTTCACGCATGTCTCTAGGATGGCAAGATAGATTTTTAATGTTCTGCGATGAAGTGTTTTTTAAGAAAAATTATAACTGAAGTGGCATGATTCATGGTGTATTTGTCTTAAAAAGGGTTGTATTACAACACCTAGGTATGTTGGTGCATGCATCTTGATGGGATATTTCCACTGAGAAATGAAACATTATGGTTTAATTTAAGTATTTTCTGATACCACTATATATGATACTCTTTCCGTTTCTAAATATAAGACCTTTCAGATATTTCAATAGGGAGTACACATGGATGTATATAGACATATTTTAGAGTGTAGATTCACTCATTTGCTCCGTATTTAGTCCATATTGAAACCTCTCAAAGGATTATATTTAGGAACGGAGGGAGTAGATCATAAGACTCTCATGTAAGCTTCTAATGTTCATTGACTAGGTAAAACGTTATCTGACAACCAAATATTTCAGGCTTTGAGCCACGACTTAGACTATTTGCTACCTCAATTAATTTTTTAGGAGAAATGCTGGAGCTCTGCCGAATTCATTTATTTTACCCATGCAAAATTCATTAATAGATGAAAACAAAATATAGAGAAAATGAGACTATTTGTTTCCTAACTTATTTTTAGGAGAAAGGCACGATCTGTGCCTCGGTTTCTACTCCAATGCATTTACTTTACTTCCACCACACTATTGTGTACAGTGCTTGGCTGCTAGAGAAAATGGAAATTGGTTTTGCAACATGTGTATAATGTATTTTTTATGATCGTCACAACTGAGAAAACATAAGTTCTTTAGTAACTATAGGACTTAAATAAATAATTCCAATTGAAGAAGGATAATGTATTATATGTTCGGAATATTAATATTTCACTCTTGACAAAGCATACTGACACAAGGAATCGAATTTTAAAACATCCATATGTTTGGGAAAATAGCTACCCCATGCAACTGCACGGGTTGGCGGCTAGTACTACTGGTTTAGTCCAACCTCGCCCCATGAGGTACGCACTGAGCGGATTAAATAGCCCCGTCAACGGACGGTGGGAAGCTTATCTCTTGTTGCATTAGGTCCACCAATTCTCACTGTTTGAACGAGGTTGCTTGATACTAGATTACATTTCTTCAACTGATGATTGTTTGTCGAGTGTCAAGTTCGTCTCATTCATGTACATTGATAGCCCTACGATGATGAAAGAGGTTTTATAATTGATCAATGACCGTGAGAATTGAAGCCGTTGATTCATTCATGTATCGATTATCTATGTATGAACTACTGAATTTGATTTTGGCATGTACTGAATTTATTTTGCCTACACTAGGTTCGTATCGTTGAATGTATGTTGAATTTGGGTTGTATGATCCTCGTGCATGGACTTGGGTATCAAGGTATGAGGATTTTGATTGTGGAGAGGGCCGAATGGGGACCTGCTTGGCTGTCCGCGGGTGTATTCAGGGGCATCTGTGAGTGTATATGGGCTCGAATTAGCAATTGCACTACAAAAAAGAACCACTTCCGTGATAATACGTATTTGTCATAGAAGTTGGAATCCGCGATGGAGGAAGGTATTGACAACCCTGATGGAGAAGGCCTAAACAGATATTACTCCCGTGCTTGCTACTCATATGGGGAAAAAGGACATCTTTCACAGTATTGCACGAAGGAAAGTCAAGAGTATCTGGGAGACTTCTGGACAGAAGAGGTGGAGTTTGATCCACAAAATATATAAGAATTGGAAGGAACAAAGAAGTCCAGGAAGAGAAAGAGCATGTGTCACCAAAACAACCCAATTTCTATGGAAAAGTACCTAAGTCACATCACTTGTTACAGGTGCAAGCATTTAGGTCATTATGCTAGCAACTGCCCGACAGGGAAGCCAAGAACCCAGTGAACCAAGATAGTCACCACGAAGTCCTTAGATTTGTCTGAAGTCATTGTTTACGCTGCAAGGAAGTGAGGCATTTTGCCAGGGAATGTTCAAACTCGAGGAAAGATTGAGTAGAATAGTTGAGATCTTGATATTGGAATAAAGCATGTAAATAAATGTGGAATTGATGACCCACAACCGTAAGGGATCTATTGCAGCATTTTCGATAAGTAAGAGTGTCGAACCCAACGAGGAGCAGAAGGTATTGATAAGCGATTTTGAGCAAGAAATTACTGCAAGCACTGAAAGATAACTTTTTAGGGGTTTTCTCGATATAAGCAACATGAAAGTAAAAGCAAGCTATGTAAAAGGTACTGAGAGTAACAAGTGGCCCAATCCTTTCTTAGCAAAGGAGAGGCCTAGCAACTGAACTTATAAAGACTAAAGCGTTCCTGAGGACACACGGGAGAGGTAGTCATGTGCTTTCACCATATTCCGTATCGATATTATGTTATGTGTTGATAAGTGTTGAGTGGGTGGATCTATGCTAGTACACTCTCTAGACTAAGATGAGTGCACTCTTATGATTAAACACCTTGCAAGCATCCGCAAATACAAGATAGAATTTAAGGCAAAAGCCTAACCATAGCAATACGATCGAGGATCCATTATTCCCTTATGCAAAAGCGTGCGAACTGGGGTTCAGGTTTTTGTCACTCCGGCAACCCACCATAAGCATTCTTTGTACACAATGTATTCTCCTAGGTCCTTAATAAGGCGAAGTGTTGAGTGTTCGACTCACACAACACCACTAGTAGAATGACAACACAACTTAAGCATCAAACAACACATATTACTTCAATAGCATATGACTACTAACAACAAGACTTTCCCCATGTCCTCAAGAACTAAGGTAACTACTCACGAGACATAAAAGAGATCATGATCAGCGGGGATAAATTGGTGATAAACAATCTGGACATAATAATATTTCTCCAACAAAACTCAATAGCATTCACCACAAAGTAGTAATAAACACCGATGGAGTAGAGAGGATAGGTAGTACGAGTTACAACACAAGTTGCGATTGTAAGATGAGATTTGGATGAAGATGGAGATGGTGCTGGTGTTGGGGATGATGTTGATGATGATCTCGATGATGCCCGTGATGATGGTGATGACGATGGCGACGATCTCCCCTTCCGGGAGGTGATCTCCCCGGCGGCGTCTGCCCGCCGGAGATGGCTTTTTCTTCTCTGTAGGTTTCCGCCACGGAGCGGCGGCGGAACTCCGTAAAAATTCCCGTCCTTAGGGTTTTTGGATAACGGAGAGCATATATGCAAAAGGGGGCGGCCAGAGGTGGGCCAGGGGCTCCAGGCGCCCCCCCCCGGCACGGCCAGGGGCGGCGCGCCCCCAGGGCGCCTGGGCACCCTGTGGCCCCCCTCCGGTTTCCCTTTCGCATGTCTTCGTGATTCGTCTGAAAAATATCTCCCGTCAATTTTCAGGTGATTTGGAGGTATTCTTCTTCAGCAACTCAGCGTCCACTTTTTACCGCTGAATCATGCGTCTGCTGTTTCGGCATCAGAAAGTTGCAAACTGTGTAAAATAGACCAAAACAACATAAGAACATCATCGTAACATGAAATATATCGATGAATAAGGATAAATTATGATACAAAATAGTGATACATTTTGGACATATCAGGAATACACTTTTCATTTGGGATGTTGAGTTGAGCTATGTAAAGGACATTGTAATAGTTCGTGAAGCAATATAAGTTGATATGTTGGGAATCTCATATGAAATGTTATGATTTATTGGATGATTGTGAGTGCCTCTCTTGCTATCTCACCCAGACTAAAACCTTGAACCCATTGACAAGCTGACCCCAAACCTTTCTCTGACAAACAACCATATTTCACACAAGGAAATGCATACATTATCCAGAGTACCCATTCTATCTTATAACTACAGATGACAACCCTTTACGAGTCTTTTCTCAAGGGCCCGGAAACAATCATGACCCTGACTAGTGACCATTTCCAATGTGAACACTGGACCTATGGAAAGGAAAATGTTGCTCCAAAGAGTGGATTTTGCTCAAAATAAGTTGGAGTTTATTCTTGATATGATGCTTACCCAAGAGTATGAAGGAAATAAGTACAATTGGATTTAAAGAGGGTGTAATGCTCAAGTGAGGAGCAATAGTGACTCCAAGGATGAGTTAAGTATATACAAGTTCTGAAGTAGACCCATTAGCCGAGGACCTAAGGAGGATACGTAATCACAAGGGAACCACCAGACTTGTTAGAAGTAATATGTTTCTGCTGTAATGAAGCAGGGCACTATGCTAGAGATTGTCCCCAAGGAGAAGGAGACTTGTGCTAAGTAGTGGAGTTGAAGCATATAATGGAAATGCAGGAGATTGTAATAATTTCAGAATCAATACAATTAGTATCATTGGAATTGATTGGAATTTTGCGAGTTGTTACTATATAGGCAATGAGTGAAATCATCATACATGGAATAAGATGTTGAAGAGAGTTAGTGTTTTTCATTTTAAGTCTAATAGAGACGCAACACCGTTACATCAATACAATGGCTAGTTACATCAGACATTGGAATGGATCAGACAAAGATGAGTCTGAGTAATGATATCCTAGTTTGTACCAACAGAAGCAAGGAGATACAGTACAATTGGATGGATTTAAGAATGCCAGGAAGCTAGATGTTGGAAGAATGATCAGTTGCAACCAGATGATGAGACCGAGTGTTACTAGAGATGAGCCATAACTCACAAGCCCCAGGACCTATCAAGAAGCAAGCACACTCTTGCTGAAGGAAAACCCCTGGTAAATGTTACGACTTTATGAACAGACGATCTTATAGGTGTTTACGCAAAACCCGAGAGTTGTGAAGAACAATAGTTGTTTCGTTTAGCTTGCAGAAGTAATGGATATATCCGAACTCAGTTCGTCGACAAGAGAAATTCTGCAATGCTTGTGAGGATGACCGAGTGTTAGAATGCGAGATTCACTAAACCATATATAAGGTAATGATTTGGGTGCGGAATGGATTGATCACCATACCGACTTACTCTTATTATTCGCCTCTGTTATATGGGATGGTAAATATGAGTGACTTACCTATAGTAGAGAGACGATGATGACAAAACCTTGTTTGAGTCTTAGAATGGTATGACAATTTTCCCTTATACAAGGCAGTTGTTGCCAACCGTAGGCCATACGGTGAGAATGAAGCCCAGACCCGTTTCTGCAGGGACCCAGTTAATTTGTTTGATGACTCCCATGAGATATCAATATTTGTTTGGTATTGGCACCAGACCTGTCAGCTAAGAAGAACCAGTCTCGAAAGAACCTTACCAAGAACAAAGGACACAAGAATTAAGGACAAAGGTTATGCCACTACCGGAAGAGCCAAGAGAAGGAATTACCCTGAAGATCTGAGAACACCGACACCGTCAACCCAAAGAATGGAGTATCTGAAGGAACCATATCCATGCTTCTAAGTGTGGTAGCACACTAGACCATACCGATCAATGGGTGTGTTAGGAGACTCCGACCTCGAACCCCAACCTATTTCTTACTAGCCTCTTTGAATCTCGAGGACGAGATTCATTTTAAGTGTGGTAGGTTTGTAACGTCCCAAAATTCTAAATTTTGGAATGTTAAAATAAATAGATAGTTTTGATTGCTTCTATGATGTGCGGTGTGAAATTGAGTGAAATTTGAAACTTTTGAAAGTTTAATGGGAGGGAATGAAATGACTTCCCCAAACTTTCACTTTGCATTTATGATCTCCATGAATTCAAATTCATTTCAACACAAAACCCTAGAGTGATGATGACATGATTCTTCCATTTAACAAATGAAAAGGGTTTTGAAAAGATTTGAATTCCATGCTTGAAATATTTCAAATTCACAAACTTCATGCAACTCAATGATTTTCATAAGAGAAGATAAAATGACTTCTTCAAATTATAGAAATATGAGTTGGAAGTTCCTTTGAAGTATTTTTGAAACTTATTTTTAAATTTGAGAAATTTGGTTTTTATTCAAATAAATTTTCTCCAAAAATAAAATATATGGAGAATAGGCTAAAATGATTCCCTAAAGTAGAAAATTGGAGAGAAATAAATTTGAAATCATTTTGGCATTTCTAAAATGATTTTTATTGGGTTTTATTGCAACACTAGCACTGTTTGATTTATTTAAAATTTTATGGATTTTATTTGACTCTAGAAAAATGTTCACATTGTAGGAAATCTTTTTCTGAAAATTTTGATTTATAATATGCCTATATTATATATTTATTTTATTTGTTTTTCTTTTTATTTATTGTTTGTTTGTTAAAAAAAACTTTTTCCGCCGACTGGGTCGGCCCAGGTCCAGCCAGGCCGCAGCCCAGCCACCACGCCGCTCGTCCCCCAGCTCGGGACAGAGTCCCGAGCGATCCCGCGTCGCCGCCGTGACGAGGCCGGCCTGCTCCACCGCCTCGACCTCGCCCCCTTCCTCACGCCACCTCCCTCCCCTCCACTTTATAAGCCCAGCACCGCCGCCCCTCTCCTATCCTCGCATCTCGCGCCGACGTTGCCGCATAGCGCCGCCATCGCCGCTCCGCGTCGCGCCTCGCCGTCGTTCCCCGCCTCGCACCGCCCGCGTAGCCACGCCGCCACTGCCGCCGTCTCCGTCGCCTGCAGCCGTGCCCAGAGCCGCCGCCGTCTGCCCCGCCCGTCGCCGGAGCTTCGCCGGCTGAAATCCGCACTGGACCCGACCCGCTGCGCGACCCGTTGTGAAACCGGTAAAACAAACCATCGGTTGGCCCGGTTCTTTTTATTAGTTTGGTTTTATTATTACACCTGTTTATTTATTAGGTTAGGTTATTTGACGAACGTTCACCCATTAGGTTATTTTAACGAACGCATTCATTCATTAGTCTTCTGTAGCGGACATTCATCCGGTAGGTTTTCTTTTTCTGTTTTAATTTAGTCAAGGACCTAGATGCAATTAGTTTATTTACAGTTTAGCCCCTGATCTGCAAAACTCCGCAACTTTTTACTAGTTAGTCCAAATCCAACGAATCCAACGCCCACTTCTTTGTTATGATCCCCATTGTCTAGATAATCAACTTAAACATATTTTAGAAAGTTTTAAAATTTGAATTCAATCAGATTTGATTTAAACTTCTTTTTGTCATAACTTGAGTTTTATAACTCCGATTTAGTTGATTCTTTTTGCAAATCGAAGCTCTTGACCTAAAATTTATGCTAAGGCCAAATTCACTTAATTTTGGTATTTTTAGAAATTGTTTTTCTTCTAGAGTTAGTTGCTTGTTTTGAAGTTTTCGAAGTGTTTTATTCGCTCTTTTCGATCTTCTGAGTGATTGCTTTTGTGTGGTTACTATTGCTTGCTTACGATAGATTGAACGGGGTGTGACGAGTAGATCTATCACGAGTTATGAGTGCGAAGAATCTGCATAAACAGTACAAGGCAAGTTCATACTTTGATCATACTTTCCAATTCCCAGTTTTTTATTGCATTAGTTCTATCCTCAAAGATTGCATGAGTAGGACTTGGTTACATGTGGTATTGCTATAATATATGCGTTGTTACTTATTGCTTAGCCATGCGTATACGTGGATTGGTATGCGAGATTCATGGAAGATGCGAGAGTGATATTTAACTAAGGGAAACTTAATGTGGCAACTTTAATACACATCTGGGTGGAATGGTTGGGGCACCCTGGGCATATACCAGTGGCTTGCCCGGACACCTGGGGATATACCAGTGTTGTCCTAGGAAATCCCGGGGGTACCGTGTGATTATCCTATGGAATGCCACCCAGGCTCAAAGGGATTATATTATATTTCATGCCTAGAAACCTCCATGTGCAGCCACAAGCCATTATGGGCTCTGCCATAGTTGAGTACATTGTGTGAGCTCTTTCAGTGGTGGACTAGCAGATGTAGGAGGAATGTAGTTGTACCGATCCATCTGGGGTAAGGAGTAAATGCTTCTGAAAGATTGTGTCTCAGTCATCCGGTTCTCAAACACCATGCAGTGCGAGAAATTAAACGGAGGCGATCGAGTCTTGTCGGGAAAAGTGCACAAACCTCTGCAGAGTGTACAAACTATTCATGAGTAGTGGTGTCCCCAGTTATGGACATCTTTGAGTATCTAGAAGTGGATTATTTGTTGGTCTCAACACTCTATTTAATTAATTTGTTAGGTTATTAATGACTATGGTAAACTTTGGGAATTGAGATGGGGGTACCATTCTCAACATTGCTTAACTAAACTGAGTAGTAAAATAAATATATTCCTTTGTTGTAGGGAAACACTAGCTTTATGCACAATTAACCTTACAGCCTCCACCCGCCAAATATGCATCTAGTGATAGATATTGTTCATCATTATTCTATGGTGTGAATTTGACAGTACATTCAATGTACTGACCTACATGGCTACAACGTCTCATGTTGCAGGAATTATTCGACGAGTAAGTGAAACGTTAGGGTTGCGATGTCTACACTCAACTTTGCCGTTGGTGTTGATGGCACTCGACAACCTTGTTGTTACTTCCGCTATGTTGATCGAGGTAATAGTATTTACTTTACTTTATACATGTGATTTACCTCTATTATAAATCCTCAAGTATTGTGTGTGTTAGCATACTGATCCAGGGATGACACTTAAGCACAGAGACTAGATCCATTCGGGTCGGGTCGCTACAGGAGGTTTGAGTTTTCATCTAAGCGCAATACCCATACTGTCATGTTTGATCTTGATGATGAATCTTATACTATGGACCTAGAAGATTTTTTCGAGGCACGTAAGATCCCACAGTGGGGTAGTCTCAATGATCCTCACAAATCTGAATACAGTGATTTCCTTGATAGCATCGCCGTGGGGGAAACTAGAAACATTACACAAGCCACCATACAAAGCATTAACTTTCCTGTTGTACATATTTTGCTCTCTTCATAGGTAGATTCATTAATGGTAAACATGATCATAGCCATCCAGATCTTAGTGTCCTTAAGTGTGCGGTGTTAAATCATAAGCAATATAATTTAGGGGAAATTATTGTGAGGAGGTTACATCGTAATGCTAAAGATGGAGATTTATTTGGAGGGATTTATGCAACTCGTTTAGCTAATTATTTAGGTGTATCCATAAGAGGATATGATGTTGAGTTGCCACCTACTTTTCTAGATTATGAAGCTATGATACGTTATCAGTTTCTCGAGAGGAATGATCAGCACCTTCAGTATCGACTAATCTTTGACAAACAGCGTGCCATCCATATTACTCTTCCTGTTCTCCCCTTCTTTGACTTTCAGGAAAAAGGGAGATACTTTATAACCAGAGAGGAGGTGAACACATATGGGAGAGATGCGGAGCCCGCCCGCCTTCAAGAATTAGCTCGCCAAGTAGTAGCTGCAGCAGCGCAGTACAACCCCAACTATGATTTCGGATATCATCCGGGCCAGTGGTGGCCCTAGATCAACTTAGGCAAAAGCCTAAGCTTGGGGACGTAAGTATTTCTCATTGAAATTTTATTCATGTTCACACATTCATTCCGGTTGTCGGTGTTCATGCCTTTTCATTGTATCATCCGTATTAGTTTATTTTTCTCGCTTTCTTATTGTGTGTTTGAAAAACTTTAGAAAACCCAAAAATATTACCTGCTTCTTTTTGTCTTTTCTTTCTAATTACTCCCTCCATCCCATAATGTCAGACATTTTTTTGACACTACAATAGATTCAACAAACATCTTACATTATGGGACGAAGGTAGTAGTTTCTTAGTAGTTTGTAGTATTAAAAGAAAATCCAAAAATATTTCTCGTTCCTCTTCCGTTTGTTGGGAGCTTTCCCGTGTAAATAGTTTTTCTCGTTCTTGTTTTGTTCTTTTTAGAAAAACAAAAAAACTCCAAAAATATTTGAGTGTGTTTCTTTGAAATTCTTTCCTTTTTCTTTTGGGGGACGAGAGGAGAAGACCACGATGAAAATGATGAGTGGCTCTCATATGCATTATTGGTGATCTAACAAAGATCGATATTACCTTGTCTCCTCCTTTGAATAAATGTTGCAGATTCTAGCTTAGTCCAATGCACTTGCACTATTATTATTATTATTCACACCGTTGGGTCGCGCAAGTGAAAGGCAATAATGACGATATATGATGAAATGATTGAGATAGAGAAAAGCTGGTATGAACTCAACATATTTTGTTTTTGTAGATATGATTAGCTTGTCATTCCCGATTCAGCCCATTATGAATGAAACATGTTTGCAATGACAATTAGAGATTATAGTTACTCATGCCATGCTTAATTAGCTAGGAGTTTATAATTGTTTACCTTGCATGCCAACATGGTTTTAAAATGGTTGTGATGTCGTATGATAGGATGGTATCCTCCTTTCAATGATTTAAGTGGCTCGACTTGGCACATGTTCACACATGTAGTTGAAACGGAATCAACATAGCCTCCACAATATTTATGTTCATGGTAATTTACATCCTACTCATGCTTGCACTCAATATCGGTTAATCTCAAGGCATGTTTATAACCGTTGTTGCTCTCTAGCTGGTTGCTTCCCAGCCCCTTTCTAGGCTTCACCTGTACTAAGCGGGAATACTGCTTAAGCATCTACTTCCATAAACTCAAAGTTGTTCCATAAGAGTCCACCATACCTACCTATATGCAGTATTTACCTGCCATCCAAGTAAAGTTGCATGTGCTAAACTCTAAACCTTCAAATAAAATTCTGTTTTGTATGCCCAAATCGCTCAGGTGGCGACTGGGGGTTGTCTTTATCTTCCATGCTAGGTGGGTTATTCTCATGATGAGTGGACTCCGCTTGTCATTCACGAGAAAATGGCTGGTAACCGGGATACCCAGTCCCATGATCAAAAGATCAAAAATCAAATCAAAATGTAATTAAACAAATCTCCCCAGGACTGTTGTTGGTTTGGGCGGTACCCGTTGTTTCGGTGGAGGAGGGGGAGTAAACAAAGCCGTAGAGTGTGTTTGATGGTGGAGGGGGAGTAAAACTTTACCATTCTATTTGGGAACCGCCTATAATGTATGTACCATGGAAGATATTGAGAACTCTTGGTCGTAGCATTGACAAAGAAAGCATATTGCTCAAAATTATATTCATCTCAGATGTAAAAACTTGAGCTCTAGCACCAATGAATCACTGCTTTCCTCTGCGAAGGGCATATCTATTTACTTTTATTGCTGACTCATCATCCTCTTATGAAAAGCAACAGTTGGAAAGCACCTCTGTGATTTATATGCTTTGTTATTAATTGATATTGAGTATGAGTGTGAGTGGGTCTCTTTAACCATGAATTACAGTGTCTAGTCAGTCCTTGATCTTCTTAGGTGCTCTGTATTTATATTCTGCTGTCTCAGAAAGGGCTAGTGAGATACCACTTTGTCATATTATATCATGATTATTTTGAAAAAGTGTTGTCATCCGAGATTTATAATTATTGCTCGCTAGTTAATTATGTCATTGACTAGCAAAAGTGCCCGTGCATTGCAACGGGAGAAAACGTCAGTTGTCATGCATCTATGTTGGCCAGGTCGAGAAACTGGGTAAGCTTACATGGGTCACTAATGACAAAAGTGATGGATGGATTGAAAAAAAGGTTCTTCGAGCTAGCGGTTCGAGACATGGTATGTGATCCCGGCTAAATTAATCTGGATTCGTGTGCATTGGTGATGAGGTGAGTTGGTCGAGCGAGGCGGTTTCGGCCCGGCCACTTCGCCAAGAGAAGAGGGCGTCGGTGATGGGCGTCGGCTATTCGACGGAAGTGGCGACACCTAGGGTGTTTTGTGTAGACAGTGCACTACACATGATTTTGACTAAAAGAACACACACCATGTAAAGATTATTATCATCAAATATATTTTCTCTCTCTCAAATAGGAGGCACGAACCCAGCTAAGCACTCGCCAACACATGGATCTCTCCCAAGTAAAAATACACACACATGGATCTCTCTGTATTTTTCTCTAATAAGACACGGATCTCTTCTTCCGTACTCCTATGTTCATGCCTGCTCCCTGTCTCCATGCCCAGCTCACTCTCTACTGATGAGTGAAGAATGGCGTTTGCTACCGAAACAAAAATCTCTTCGCTTTTCGACTGTTACTCCTCTTTTTTCCATCATTAACTAATCAAATCACCTGATTCATGTATCTTGCAACTATGGAAGATGGCGTAATTCTCTCCTCTTCCCCTTTTTCTTTCTCAGACTTTCCTTTTTTTTATCACAGACAAAGTGTTCGTCGTAGTCGACTGCTAATTCCAAAATCGCTCTTCATACTCTTCATCTCTTCATCTTCAAAGCTCGAGTCCGTCGTGGGTCCAGCTCCAAGCCTCACACCGTCGGACTTCGCACTTTCTTGTATTCCTGTTTGCCCTTCCCTCCATTCCTCTGACTCGTGCTTCTCAGATTCTCAAGCGACTTTTGCTCGCATAGGACATATGAATAGCGAAAGTGGGATAATAGATGCCCCATATGGTATATGGCAAAGGGTAGCTCCACGACCGACAGGCAAGTGGGGGATCGAGGATCGGCAGGCCGCAACAGTCTGGCCTAGTTTAGAATTTTGGCACGCAATTGGTTTGTAATCCCCAATTCCTCATGAACTTCCGGTAGATGTCTTTGGATTATTGAAATATTGCAAATTGTTCTGGACTTCTGGGTCAAAATCGATCGATCAGGGACGTGATCTATCAAGCAATCCAGCTCGACCAGACACCTTTGATTTCTTCGATCGACCCCGGGATGGGGATCGCACCCACGACCCTTGTAATCTCCAATTCCTCATGACCTCTCGGTAGATGTCTTTGGATTATTGAAATCTTGCATATTGATCTGTCTTAAAATCGATCGATCAGGTATGAAATCCGTTAAGAAATCCAGCTCGACCAGACACCTTTGATTGCATTGATCGACCCCGGGACGGTGATTGCACCCACGACCCACGACACACTGGTGCTGGTGTGCTGGTGACCGGTGCGGCCTCGTCCGTGAGGTGGAGCTGAAATGGATGCCTCAATTAGAGGTTTCGTGCTGGTGCCAATGTAGCCTGGTCCATTCTAGACAACAAGAACACAAAATTGACGGTCCCATAGGCCCGTGGCGTTCATGGCGAAGCAGGACCGTGCATTGCAAGACGGTGGTGCGGCCGTCGGCATGGGTCAGGAACTGTCAAGGAAAAGTGTGAACACCGAGTCCTTGTGGAGACTGGCAGGGTTGGGTCGGGACCCGTGGAGGATGAACGTGTCAAAGTTGAACATGGAGCCGGCGCACATGAAGTACCGGAGTTTCTCGCCACCATTGTCGGAGCCCGCGATCTGCACATCCTTGTCGCTTGGGGCACAGATCATGGCGGGCGACCACCTCCTCCGACGCTTCCTGCCTGGGTCTCTAGTCTCCCTCCCGCCCCCATCAACTTCCACTAGGGAAAAGAGAACTCCCTCGGCAACAGGAAATGGTTGCCATTGCCCGCGGATCGATCGTAGACGTAGACATAAGTATGAGTGTCTACCAAGGAATTTGACTTTGTTACATTATAGAGTTGTGTGTGCGCCAAGGAAGATTAACTCGGCCCGTGATTTTGCTTACCCAACTAAAAGAAATGATGGAAGACGTGGTATAAAATTCCTCCTTTTAAATCTCAGCCGTCAATCCTTAAGATCAACATAAAATCAACAGTTATAAATAGATGGCGTATGGAGAACTATGAAAGCCTCCATCCTTTATTATTAGGTAAAGATATGAGTAAACATAATAGCTACTCCCTCCGTCCCAAAATTCTTGTCTTACATTTGTCCAAATACGGATGTATCTAGTTACATTTTAGTGTTAGATACATCCGTATCTAGAAAAATCTAAGACAAGAATTTTGGGACGGAGGGAGTACATGTTATTGTGAATGTGGTTTATTCATAATATTTGCTGAAAACTTGAATGTTGGCTTTATGTATTTGAAACAACATGATCAAACAGAGTTTGTAAAAGTTTTTCTTTGTCACTTTTAGTTTATCAACTGAATTGCTTGAAGACAAGCAATGGGTTAAGCTTAGGGAGTTGATACGTCTCCATCATATCTACTTTCCAAACTCTTTTGCCCTTATTTTGGACTCTAGTTTGCATGATTTGAATGGAACTAACCTGGAATAATGTTGTTTTCAGCAGAATTGCCTTGTTGTTATTTTTGTGTAGAAATAAAAGTTCTCGGAATGACCTGAAACTTCACGGAGATTATTTTTGGATTTAATAAAAAATACAGGTGAAAAGAAATACCGGAAGTGGCCCACACCCTGGTCACAAGGGTGGGGGCGCGCCCCTACCTTGTGGGCCTCCTGGACCTCCATCGACGTCAACTCCAACTCCATATAATCTCTTTCGGGAGAGAAAAATCAGAGAGAAGATCCCATCGCGTTTTACGGCACTACAAAAAGAAGACACATCCGTGACATTTTGGGCCGATCGAATTTTTTTCTGTCATACTTATGAAACTTCTGTGACAATAATTGTGACAAAACACGGTACCATCATAGATGTGGTGGGGTCCTATTTCTATGACAAAAATCATGATAGAAAATGGGCTTTTCGTCCTGGGCGGGCCGGAGACGTAGTTGCATGACATTCTTTGGGCCGCCCATGACGGGAAAAACCGTGGTAGAAGCGAGGGGAAGGAAAATATCGGGGTGTCCCCAGTTACGGTGGGTGGTCGGGGCCGAGCGATGCACATTTCTCTCGTACATGCACACGTTTGGGTGCGAGGCATTGGGATCTAACTGAACCCGAGCGATTGCACTGCAGGCTACGCGTTACTGAACCCGAGCGATCGGTCGGTGGCTGTTAACTGAACCCGATCGTGCGATTCCTTCGCTACTGCTGCTAACTGAAGCCGATCGATGCAGCCTCTGCATGAACAGTGAGCGTTGATGGGGGGGGGGTGGATGAACAGTTCCCGATGGGGGTGGCTGAATAGGACCCCGTGGTGTTGCCTATGGATGAACAGGACCCCGATCGATCGAGCCGGTTGGGGCTAGATGAATAGGAGCCCGTGGAGGGCTGGATGAACAGGACCACCCCGTGGAGGGGTGGTTGAACAGGAGCCCGTGGAGAGGGCTGGTTGAATAGTAGCTAGTATAGTAGCGCACGGTGGAGGCTGAACAGTCGCAGGTGGAGGCAGGAGGAGGTCGACGGTGGATGAACAGTAGCCCGTGGAGGCTGGAGGGGGTCGACGGTGGAGATGAACAGTATCCCGTGGAGTCCCGTTTTGCAGTACGCCACACCCCTCCCGATGAACAGGACCCCCGTTTCGACCATAGCACTCCAACACAAGTCCGTTTCCTCCGCTTTGCGGTACGCCACACCCCTCCCGATCAACAGGACCCCCGTTTCGACCGTAGGAGGTCGGTTTCCTCCGTTTTGCGGTACGCCAGACCCCTCCCGATGAACAGGATCCCATTTTGAATGTGTTCGGTCGAACACAATGCCATTCCCTCCATTCCGCGGTACGCCAGGCCTCGTTTCCATCGGCTGTTCCGTCCAAGCCCTCCCGATGAACACGACGACACATTCCGTTCCGACCCAGCCGGTTGGCTCCCCATGAACACGACGACGACGTTGTTTCTCCGTTCCGACCCAGCAATGTACACGAGCCATGGTCGTACGTACGCGCGGGTAGCCGTTCAAGACCCCGCCCGTATGTACGTACGTGGCCATATTTACTTTCTTGCACCCTGGCCACCGTACGTACCTGTACATGCTACGTGCGCGCCTCTGCTACGACACGTGCGCGCCTCCACATCGACCAGTATGTACGTACACGTTCACGACCAGAATGACAACGCTACGTACGCTTCGACCAGGTGGGTCCCGACTGTCAGGCACTTCCTTGCGTGCAAAGATGTAGCTGGTGGGTCCCAACAGTCAGGGGTGGAATCATTTTTTTGCCCAGACGCACTTCCTTGCTTGCGAAGATGTAGTTGGTGGGTCCTCGAAGTCAGGGGGAAATGTTTTTTTCGCGAAATATGGTGACCCGTCTGGTGGGTCCCCGATGTCAGGTGGAGAAATAATTATTTGGCGTAATAAGGAGGCACTTCCTTGCTGCGCCCGTGTGTAATGCCCAGGATGGGGCTATATCTCCTACGTGTCGAGGCACGACTTAGAGACATAATCCCATGCTGGAATGATCGCAAGTTTGGTATCTTTGCACAACTCATATAAAAGATGGGGATGGAAAACATAAAATAGTTGGCTTACACTCGCCACGTCACACAAATTCATTACATGTATCAATCATCATACAAAAGAACATCACAGCCCGTCTAAGGGTAAAATCCAAATGACAAGATACCAAACATAATTTAAATCCACAGGTCGGATCGAATCCTAGTAGAAGAACCACTACTGATCATCAGGATAACGAACATAGTAACGGCTACGCTCCTCGTCGTACTCCCAGTCTAGCTCGGTGCCATCACCTGGATAGCTCACCATCGGACCTGCATCTGGTGTGGTGAAGTAACTGTGAGCCACAGAGGACTCAGCAATCCCGTTCCCGGGTAACATGACTATCTAAGCCTTCGGTGTGGAACAAGGCTGAAGAAAGAATAAGAAAATGTGGTTGCAGCAGCACTAGCCTAGCTTACGTGAATGAGAGCGAGAAGAGAAGGCGCCTCGGTCGAGAGATGATCACTAAGTCATCCTGAACTAATCAAGTCAATCATAACCCCACCGTGTTCATCTCCCAAAACCCCTTTCGGAAAATGACAGTCACGGTACTCACGCTGGTAGTGTATTGGTTTAGTGTGTCAAGTTTTCTACAACCGGATATTAACAAGCTCCCATCTGCCACATAACCGCGGGCACGGCTTTCGAAAGTTCAAACCCTGCAGGGGTGTTCCAACTTGGCCCATGACAAGCCCATGATCCGGGGAGTCGCAACTCCAAGGTGGGAAGACCCGAGTATTCTCGGAATCCCGTGCTCATGATACTCCGAACTAAGGTAAGGCTAATCCAGAAAATCCTCCCGGCGTGCCGATACCCTGACAATAGCCGCGCGTATCTAGTCTCAGGCCATGACCGGATGAGTCATCCTACAGGTGGATACCAGATACCTCGGGTTTCACCAAGGCGGCCCCGCAGTCTGCTCGTTTCGGACCAACACTCATGAGGAGCACTGGCCCGGGGTTGTTGATTAAGAACTCGGGTTTGCAAGACCCTATGCAAGTTTATTAGTTATTTCGCGAATAGTACCAATGTTGGGACTTGCTGGAAAAGACTTCGCACTTTGCGGTTTATCGAGGGGGCGCCATAACCCCAACCGTGTGAGGAACGCATAATCAAGGAACATAACACCGGTTTAAACAGTTCCTAGCGGCATGAGTGGAACAAATCACCAAGCAAAAGGCTTAGCCTTCCACCCATTGCCAATATATAGATGATTTCATTTAAGCATTTATATAGTGTGATATAAACCAGCAAAACTTCAACATGAAGCAAGCATCTTCAACTTCACCTACAACTAGCAACGCTATAAGAGGGGCTGAGCGAAGCCTACGTATATCCAAACAATGGTTTGCATAGGTAGGGTGGTTAGACATGATCATGGTTACAAGTAGGAGGCTGACATGAAAGACATGGGCATCGAGGCAAAACTATAGATCGAGAGTTCTAGCAATAGGCAAAAATAGTAATGGTATCCGGGTTCGGTCATCTTGCCTGAAGAGTTGTCGTTCAGATCCTAAGAGGGGTCCTCGTTCTCAAGCTCGGTAGTAACCTCGTGCTCGTACTCGTACTCGGTCTCAGCTTCCGGCTCTAATCAATACAACCACACAAGGCACGAATCAACAAGATGCAATGCGCACACCGAAAATGATGGATGCATGACTTATGCACTAAGGGAGCACAATGAGCATGACAATATGCGATCAAGCAAAATGCTTCAAAACAAGATAACAATAGGACATTATGAATCTACACGAAAAATCAATCAAGTTTCATATAAGACTTGTGTCGGTGTATTAAAGTAGGGGTACCTTAGTATCCCGACTTGTGCACGGGCAGTAGCAGCGTCCCGTGGTCGGGCTCGCCACGCGCCCGCCAAGGCCCACTCTAGTTCCCTTGAAACCATTCAAGAACAAAGTATTCAAGTTAAGAAGCAAGACCCCGGCAAGAGGAGCTTGCCGGGAAGGCCGCTCCAAGCTCAAGATCATCCCTTCAGCGCAAGACCCTGGCAAGAGGAGCTTGCCAGGAAGGCCAAAGAACAGCATCTCAGAAGACAGGCCGTGGCGCATCGCGCGCCCCGGCAAGACCCGGAGAGCGACAAGTCTCCAGGCGCGGCAAGGTAGCGACCGCGGCAAGGTGCTTGTCGCGGCAAGCTTGCACTGTGCGCCTGCGCTCCAGCTCATCTGGCCACGCGTCGCCCTGGGGCCCTTCAAGGGGCGCGTGGCGGATGGCCGTGCAACCTGGGGAACACGGTGGCAAGCCACGATGACAAGGCCTCCGTCGTGGCGAACGGAGACGCCCGGACGGACGCTATATACACTGTTTGGGGCGACGGTGACGGGCATTAAATGCCCTTGTCCCCCACCGTCTGGGTTAGGTATAGACCACTGTGCATACACTGTACATGCACTGTTACAACTACCACCAATTTTACACTTTTACCCTCATCTACGTTTGACACCTGTCGGTGACCCCTTTGAGCTATAAAAGGAGGCCCATGCACAACGTAGAGGGGGTTCCGAAGTTCCGAAACTTGATCACTCTCACGCTCGGCGTAGCTAGTACTGTTGATCTTCAAGCTCCCAAGTCCAGAACTCAATAACAAACCAAGGCAGGAGTAGGGTTTTACGCATACGTGCGGCCCGAACCTGGGTAAACTGCTCGCGTGCGCGCCTCGATCTGCTCTTTGTGCTCCCTCCGCTCCCTTGCCGTACCGAAAAGGGGCTCCTGTCCCATAGGTGTTCGTGGGCGATCAGTTTCCCCGACATCTTTGGCGCGCCAGGTAGGGGGCGTTGAGGTTGTGCGAACCTGATCCGGCATTCACACGGGCGCAATCTTCAGCAGCTTCATCAACCTCATCGACTACATCAACATGCCGCCGAAGAAGAAAGCTTCGGAGGTAGGAGGCCCGTCTGCGTCGATCCCACCACCACCAGAACCAACGGTTGGTGGGGTAGACGCTGGCGGAAGGATGGACGCCGGCGTGGACACTCACGGCACCGCCAAGTCCAAGGACAAGACAGACGACCGAGCCCACTCCAAGACCTCGGTGTCCGTGCATGCACCACGCCCCTCTCAAGAGGTGCCGGACCAGCAGTGACGTGCTACCCAGGGTACCATACGCCTGCTGGGACGAGGCCAAGCTGGCGGCTCGCGGGATGCTCAAGGCCAGCGCGCCGACACGAGCTAGGCGCGGTCGTCGGGGCGAGAACCCGGTCCTTCTAACGCAGTTAGAAGTCCGAGCATATCTCGCTCCTCGCAGCGCTCGCCACCGCTCCCCTCCTCTCCCGCAGAAGCTTTAGCCAGAGCTCAGTTGCTCCTCGACTTCCCTCCAGCGGCGGACAAGGCCGAAGACTGGAGGGCCACTATCCAAAGCCTCATCGCCTTTGCCAACAACGACACGCCGCAGCAGCCGGCAACATCACGGCTGCGGCAGGTTAGCCAAGCGAAGGCCGATGGAGACAAGACCGCCGGGGGTGCGACTACCGTGCACTCCCCGCCGCGGAAGCAGAAATCGCCGACTCGCCGGATCAACGTCGACGACGACTCCACGGCGTCGTCGGACCCGCGAGCTCGCCGCGATCAGCGCCAAGTCCTCGACGACAGGCGACAAGAAGACGCTCGGACTCGCATCGAGCGTCGAAGAGAAGCACGACGACAGTCCGACCAGCGCGCTGGGACCGCTGTCGACATGCACGCGCCCGGTGAACCAGGCGACTTGCTGTACGCGGCAGGTTGCCCTGCGTTCACCCGAGAGCTGCGGCAAGTCCAGTGGTCCAGCATGAAGAACTTCAATCCCGACGTACCCGAGAAGTACGACGGCAAGACCCATCCCTCGGAGTTCCTCAGCATCTACACCATTGCGGTGCAAGTTTCCGGGGGACGGGATGAGAAGATACTGGCGAACTACTTCCCGCTTGTGCTCAAGCCCAATGTCAGATCTTGGCTCATGCACTTGCCGGAGAACTCCATCTCTTCTTGGGCAGACCTGTGCCACCAGTTTGTCGGCGCCTTCACAGGCGGCCACAAGCCCCACGGCCAGGAGAGCGATCTCCACATTCTGGCCCAGAAGGAGGGAGAGTCCCTGCGAAAATACATCCAGAGATTCAGCCGCGTCCAGCACAACATCCCGGACGTACACCCTGCCACGGTTATCGGCGCGTTCCACCAGAACGTGCGTAACCGCCGGATGAGGGAGAAGATGGCAATGACCAAGATCCGGGACGTCAGCGAGCTTTACGCTCTGGCTGACAAGTGTGCGCTCGCCGAAGAGGGGAGGAGACTCCCCGGAGAGGATGCTGCAGCAGGGGGAACGGACAGCGAGGATGCCGCCCCGGCAAGGAAAGGCCGGCGGCGGAACAATAAGAAGAAGAAGAACAAGGAAGTACTGGTTGTCGAGCAGTCCGGCAAGGAGGCTGCCACCAAGAAGACACAGGCTGGTGGCTCCGGCAAGGAGTCCAACCCTGTGGCGGCCGCCGACAAGCAGGACGGCTTCGACAAGCAGTACTGCAAGATCCACCGCACCAAGGGCCACGATCTCCAGAACTGCAAAAGGGTCGAATACCTCGTTGAGCAGCAGAAGGCTGAATACGAGCGACACGACAAGGAGAAGGCCCAGGGAGGCGGAGGAGAGTCCGGCAAGAAGCGGCCATTTAATGGCCGGGGAGGACGCCGCGGCAAGGAAAAGCAGCAGCAAGGCAAAGCAGCGGCAAGGAGATAGACCTCCCCGCGGCCGCGAGAAGGACAAGGACGAAGACGACGACGAGGACATGGATGACGGAGACAACAGCGAGCAGGAGTTCTAGAAGGCCACCGAAGTTTTGTGCGTCGACGGAGGTGTCTCTCTGCATACTTCCCACCGCCAACTCAAACAATGGGTGCGGGAAGTGAATGCAGCAGAGCCACCCGTCGAGTCGCGCAAACTACTAAAGTGGTCCAGCACGTCCATCATCTTCGACCTTGAGGACCACCCTTACCGCACAACTGCGATCGGGTGCTTGCCGATGTTGGTTTCGCCAACCATCCGCAACCTCAAGGTCACCAAGATGTTGGTTGACGGTAGGGCCGGCCTCAACTTGATCTCCTCCGCTGTGATCCGGAAGCTGCAGATCCCCGACAGCGAGCTCGAGGAGACCGGGACATTCCAAGGAATTAACCCGGGAAGGAGCAACCCGAAGGGGAAGATAACACTGCCAGTGACCTTTGGCGGAGAGCAAAACTTCAGGACTGAGAGGATCACCTTCGACGTTGCCGATATCCCATTCCCATACAATGGGATACCTGGCCGTCCTGCGCTCGCCAAGTTCATGGCAGCCTCTCACTATGCATATAACATGCTCAAGATGCCAGGGCCAATAAGCATCATCTCTGTCCCCGGCGACAAGAAGGACGCGCTTATTTGCGCCGACAAGATCTACCGGGACGCAGCGGCCGCGGCAGATAGCAAGACACTTGTCGCTGAAGCTCCCGGGGGGAAGACCAAGACCAAGTCCGGCAAGAGCTCTGGGGGCCACTCCGGCAAACGCACCTCTTCGGAGTGCTGCGCTGCTGTCGAGGACGCACCATCGAGCTCCACCTGCAAGTGCAAGAAAGGAATGGCAGCTCCACCCGCAACCAAGAAGGTGTCCGCCAAGGAGGACGACACTGGTGGTACCTTCACCATCAGTGCTACGCTCGACCCTAAATAAGAAAGCGCGCTCGTTGCTTTCCTGCGGGCGAATGTAGACGTGTTTGCATGGCAACCGTCTGACATCCCCGGCGTTCCCAGGAAAGTAATTGAGCACAAGCTTGCCGTTTGCCCTCACGCGCGGCCCGTCAAGCAGAAGGTCAGGAAGCAAGCGGTGGAGCGCCAAGAGTTTATTGCTGAAGAGATCAAGAAGTTGGAAGCAGCAGGCCTTGTTAGAGGAGTACTTCATCCCACATGGCTGGCCAACCCAGTTGTCGTACGCAAAGCTAATGGGAAGTGGAGACTTTGTATAGACTTCACTGATGTGAATAAAGCTTGTCCCAAGGATCCATTTCCCTTGCCGCGCATTGACCAGATCGTTGACTCCACGGCCGGATGTGAGTTGCTTTCATTTCTTGATGCATACTCAGGGTACCACCAGATATTCATGCCTGAGGAAGATGAAGAGAAGACCGCATTCATTACTCCATGTGGCACCTACTGTTTCATACGCATGCCTTTTGGATTGAAGAATGCGGGTTCAACGTTTGCAAGGGTAGTCCACACTGCTTTTGAGCCACAGATACACAGGAATGTAGAAGCTTACATGGATGATATAGTGGTCAAGAGCAAGGACAAGGATACCCTGATCCAAGACCTGGATGAGACTTTTGCAAATCTGCGCAAGATACAACTCAAGCTGAACCCCGAGAAGTGCGTCTTCGGAGTCCCCTCCGGCAAGCTTCTTGGGTTCTTTGTGTCCCAGAGGGGGATTGAAGCTAATCCCGACAAGATAAAAGCCATCGAGCAGATCGAAGCTCCGAAGCGCGTCAAGGACGTACGGAGGCTTGCTGGTTGTGTGGCTGCCCTCAGCAGGTTCATTTCTAAGTCTGTAGAACGCGCCCTGCCGTTTTTCAAAATCTTGAAGAAGGAAGGTCCAATGAAATGGACTCCGGAAGCGGAGGCAGCACTGCAAGACTTGAAAGGATACCTGTCCTCCACTCCAATACTTGTCGCACCTAAGCCACAAGAGAAGTTGCTGCTATACTTAGCAGCAACCAATCAAGTGGTTAGTGCTGCGTTGGTAGCGGAAAGGGAGGCAGAAGAGGAGCCCACAGCCCCGGCAAGCGCGTCCAGCGGCAAGCAGGGGGCTCCCCCGACAAGCTCTGGCCCCGACAAGGATGAGTCTGCGCAGATACCAGGAGAAGTGCGAAAGAAGATGGTGCAGCGCCCGGTTTATTTTGTAAGTTCCCTCTTGCAGGGGGCTAGGTCAAGATACTCTGGAGTGCAGAAGTTGCTTTTCGGCCTCCTCATGGCCTCTAGGAAGCTGCGCCACTACTTCCAAGCACATGAGATAACGGTGGTCACTCGCTTTTCGTTGAAGAGGATACTGCAAAATCCAGAAGCAACAGGAAGGATTGTCGAGTGGGCACTAGAGCTGTCAAGCTTTGGTCTTAAGTTTGAGAGTACTTCAACTATCCAGAGCTGAGCATTGGCAGAGTTCATAGCAGAATGGACACCAACACCAGACGAAGAAGTCCCAGAGACAAGCATCCCCGACAAGGAAGCGAGCAAAGAATGGATAATGTACTTCGATGGTGCCTTCTCGCTGCAAGGCGCCGGTGCTGGTGTGCTGCTTGTCGCACCCACCGGGGAGCACCTCAAGTACGTTGTCCAAATGCACTTTCCCAAGGAACAAGCGACAAACAATACTGCTGAGTATGAAGGTTTGCTTGCCGGCCTCAGAATTGCGGCCGAACTTGGGATCAAGAAGCTGATTGTGCGGGGAGATTCACAGTTGGTGGTCCGACAAGTAAACAAGAGCTACCAGATTCCTTTGATGGAAGCTTATGCCGATGAAGTGAGGAAGCTTGAAGAACACTTTGAAGGCCTGCAAATGGAGCACGTTCCAAGAGCTCAAAATGATATCGCAGACAGCCTTTCAAAGTGTGCTGCATTGAAGCTACCTGTGGAACCAGGGACCTTCATGCTCAAGCTAACTCAACCATCCGTTACGCCATGAATTGGGCAAAGCAAGAAGAGAAAGTTGGTCTCCGGTGACTACTTGCCGGCAGACCTTCCTGAAGTCGTCGCCAAGGTTCCCAAGATCAACGACCAAGTTGCTGAGGAACAGTCTGCTCCTGCAGACCCAAGGGTCTGTACAGTTGAAGCAGGTGTTCCCGACAAGTCTTGCCCCGGCAGGCTTGCCGGGGACATCAAGCTCCGGCAGAGCCACAAGCCTTTGCCGTAGAAGCTGACGTTCCCGCAGCAGCACTGATGTCTTTAGTCCTTGTTGTTGAGCCTCAGGCCCCAGCATGGGCACATCAAATCGTCCATTTTCTTCAAACCGGGGAACTTCCCGAAGAACCAGAAGAGATAGAGAGAATAACCAGGCAGTCAAGTATGTACCAGTTCGTCGGCAATGAACTGTACAGAAGAAGACTCAATGGTGTTAGATTGAAGTGCATTTCCCGGGAAGATGGACAAAAGCTGTTGGCTGAAATACATGGAGGCATATGTGGTCACCACATTGGCACAAGAGCACTTGCCGGGAAGGTGTTCCGGCAAGGTTTCTTTTGGCCAGAAGCCCTCCAAGATGCAACTGCACAAGTAACCAAGTGTGAAGCATGCCAGTTCCATGCCAAGCAAATACACCAGCCAGCTCAAGCTCTCCAGACGATCCCTTTATCCTGGACCTTTTCGGTCTGGGGGCTCGACATCCTCGGCCCCTTCCCCCGCGCTGTCGGGGGCTTTGAGTACTTGTACGTTGCCATCGACAAGTTCACAAAGTGGCCAGAAGTGGAACCAGTGAGAAAGGTGACCGCACAGTCAGCAGTCAAGTTCTTCAGATCGATCCTTTGCCGTTTCAGAATCCCTAACAGAATCATCACCGACAACGGCACACAGTTCACAAGTCGCACCTTCATGCAATACGTCGAAGACCTTGGCGCCAAGGTCTGCTTCGCTTCTGTTGCTCACCCAAGGAGCAACGGTCAAGCGGAAAGGGCAAATGCTGAAGTGCTGCGCGGGCTCAAGACAAGAACGTTCGACAGGCTGCACAAGTGCGGAAGAAACTGGATCGACGAGTTGCCGACGGCTCTTTGGTCAATCAGAACAACACCAAATCGAGCCACCGGGCAGACACCCTTTGCTCTTGTCTATGGAGCAGAGGCATTTCTCCCCACGGAACTCGTATACGGGTCTCCTCGAGTACTCGCTTACGATGAGCTCGAGCAAGAGCAGCTGCGGCAAGCTGACGCACTGCTCCTCGAGGAGGACCGTCTCCAGGCTGCTGTACGAGCTGCTCGATACCAGCAAGCTTTGCGTCGCTATCATAGCCGCAAAGTCAAGGCCAGGAGTCTCGAGGAAGGCGACCTTGTTCTTCGGCGCGTTCAGTCCGCCAAGAATTCCAACAAGTTGGCGCCGAAGTGGGAAGGCCCTTATCGGGTGAGACAAGTCACAAGGCCCGGCGCTGCCCGCCTTGAGACCGAAGAAGGCTTACCGGTGAGCAACTCCTGGAACATTGAGCATCTTCGCAAGTTTCACCCATGAGGCGCGGTTGCCGTGATCCGCTCCGGCAACCACCTTTTGTACAAGTGTTGCCGCTGTTCCATGTAAACCTTTGTACAAAGCCGGGCGCAGACCCCGTGCATCAGTAAAAAATTTGTGCTTCGCACGACTTGTCATTTCATGCCTTTCTATTTTCTTGCATGTGTTATCTGACACTTTGTGCAGCACACACCCCCGGTAAGCAATAACAAGCCGCAAGGCTCCATATCTATGTTTCCTCCCCTTTTCCTTTTGTCCTCTCAAGTAGAAGAAGTGTTCCTCGCGCACAAGTTTGCCGGGGGGGAGGAGACAGTGGTATGGACCAAGTGTTGTTCAAGGAAGGGAAGCCTTGCCGGGAAGCAAACAGCACACAAAAGATAAGTGCCAAAGTTTGAGCATTCAAATTTTTAGAATCTTAGTTATTTTCCTTGAACAACCACGCTTTGTATGGAAAATCTGTGCCCGGAGGAACCTACCCGTGGCTAGCCGCGCCCTTACTTTGTTTCGAGCATGCTCAACGGCCTAAGTGAGCTGCGACAAGTGTCGCGCCCTTACTTCGTTTTCGAGTTCGCTCAACAATCTAAGTGTGCTGCGACTAGCTGCGGTAAGGTTTCTTGCCGGCAGGGACCTTGCCAGCAGGCTGCTGAAGTTCCGCACTCGGCGCTTGCGGCAAGGAACCCTTTGCCGGCAAGTTCCCTAAATGCGAAGGGCGAAAGCATACAAAGTAAAGGAATTGAACAAGGAAATGACTCTGCATTGACTATCCAACATAGAGTTATATTACAAAAAGACTTGCCGCTGTTCTAACAAACTAATGTCCATGACTTAATTGGCAGCGACAAGGGAAGCAGAAAGAAAACAACCTAGTCTAGACGGTCGCCGTCAACCCTCTTGATCTTGCCCACCTTGGCCACGATGTGGGCAATGTGAGCCTTCAACGCTTCCTGATCAGCTTCGGGCGGCAGGGTCCGGAGGACGTTGTCGAGGTTGATCCCAGGGTTGCGGTAGACGATCTTCGCCAACACTCGCTCCATGGTACCCGTACAGAGCCTACGCACCTCGTTCGCCAGCTGCAAGGGGAGCCTTTCCCGTAGCTGCGCGAGGGCGGGTGCCACTCCTCTGAAGAACAAGCTCTGCTTGGCGCTGTGGGGGAGGTTCTCGTCGGGAGAGTACACGAGGTGCTCCGTCCCCAGCGCCACCATCTCCTTGTCGATGTTGGCGGCGGCAGCGACGAGCCCCTCGGTCCACTGCTCCACCATCTCCTTGAAGTTATTTTGCGAGACGGCGGCGCTGTCCAGCAATGTCCTCTCAGCGTGGAGATCCTCCTTTAGCTTCGTTTCGCGGTTCCGGGCAGCGTCAAGTGAGTCAGTGAGGGTGGAAACCTTCAGCTCCAAGTCTGCAATGGAATCCTTGGCGGCGGTGAGTTCCTGACCCCTATCGGAGAGGCAGACTTGCAACTCTGAGTGGGTGTGGGCGTCTTTCTCCCTCGCCAAGGTAAGCGTGGCAACCTTCTCCTCGCTCGTCTTCAGGTCGAGCTCCAACCGCGCCACCCTCGCCTCCAAGTCCCTCTTGGCGGTCTCTGCGGCAGCAGCGGGGTCCCTCGCCTCCTGCAGAGCCCCGCCAATGGACTGCTCGCGCGCGGCAAGGTCGTCCTCGTGGCTATCGAGGTCGACCTTCCGCTGATTGAGCTCTCCTTCCCGCCGAGACAGATCCTCGGCGGCTAGTCTTTGCTGCTCCTCAACCTCGGCCTTCTCGAGGATGAACGCCTGATGCGCTTCGGCGAGCTCCTCCCGCTCCTCCGCCAAGTTCCGGAGGGCGGCTTGGTTGGCGGCGCGGAGCTCGGCGGCGCGCTTCTCCAAGTCGACGCCAGCCTTGGCAGCCAGAGCCTCTCGGGACTCCAGCTTAGCCTGCCTGGCACGATACAAGGCTAGGAGCCGGCGCAGCAGCTGCTCCTCTTCGGGCTCGCTGCTGCTGCCGGGCGCATCGACGACCCTCAGCCCGGCGGAGGCAAGGACTCCATCGAAGCTCTCCCCCTCCGCGGGTTCCCTTGATGAGGACGCCCACGGGACTTGGATGAAGACCCCGTTGACGGCCTCCAGATAAATGCTCGGCCCAGTCGCGGCAGCGGAGGGGTCGACGGCCGGTGCAGTGTCCGGCGCTCCTGCGGCCTCAGGACCGTCAGTACCATCGCCGGTCCCCTCCCCAGCTGCCGCGTCAGTGGCCGCGGGGATCTCGTCGGCGGCTGGCTCGTCAGCGCCGGCCATCCCTTCAGCGGTGGCGGCGTCGCCAGCATTGCCGCGCGCGTCCTCCTCGGCGATGGCCTCCGTCTCCATCGGCTCCGGGGCGGGCGGATCTGACAACAAAAAAAAGAAAGGAAGAATCGTCAAGCAAATATCCAAAAAGAAGAATTCAGGAGAAGGAAAGTACAAGGGTTACCTGCGCGGGCCTCTTCAGTAATGGGGTCCCTCGCCGGGGAGTTCTCCCTTGGCGGCGTGGTAGTGGCCCCCGCCGGCGGAGGGCCGCTGGCGCCTTCCCTTGGCGGGATGCCCACCCTTGTCGGGATGCTCGCCCTTGGCGGAGTTCCCGCCCTTGGCGGAGCACCCTCCCTTGCCGGGGAGCTCCTCCTTGGCGGGGATGGTGGGACGAGCGGCTCGTCGGGAGCAGTCTCTTGTTGCTCCTGAGGCCGCGGCTCCATTTCTGCACAAGACAACAAGCAATCAAGGCATTAGCAAGGATAAGAAGCTCAAGCGCACCTGCCAAGCGAAGGAGTAAACAAGAAGACTTACGCTGGGGGCTGCTCTGCGGAGCAGCAGGCTGATCCGGCAAGCCTGTCGTGGGCGCATCTCCTGCCGCGGCGACGGGCTCGTCCTCCTTGAGATCAACCACCGGGATCTTGGCCCTCTTCGCCATCCTCTGGGTCAGGGTCCTGGAAGCCAAACAAGATCAAAGTCAGGCAAAGGGAAATCAAGACAAGAGCAACAAGAATCAGAAGAAATGAAAGTTGCAAGTGCTTACTCTTCCTCCTCCTCGTCGGAGCTAAGGGCGGAAGAGTCGAAGTCCGCCTCGCGCGTCTCGGTGCGAGGAGCTGGAGGGGTAGGCTCCCTCGGGTGCTTGGCGGGCTCCGGAGCCGTGGGTTGAGAAGACCCCGCTCCGGTCGTCGCCGAAGACCGAGGGGTGGAAGGAGCGCCAGAACCACTTCGGGAAGATCCCCCTCCGCTTGCCGCTGAGGCACGGGGCGCCTCCTTGACGACCTTGCTCGTCGTGGTGGCACGCGTCGAGCGACGCTGCGGCTGCTGTCGGGGTGCCGGCTGCCTCGCCGTCTCGGTGGTCTTGTGGAGGCGCTTCTTTGGCTGTGGCGGAGGGCTCGGAGGTGGCGGGGAGTTCTCTGAGGATGAGGAGGCGTCGTCGAGGTTCAGTGACCCGCCAGAGTCTTCGTCGGAATCGCCCGATTCGGCGTCCTCCTCGGCGGGCTCACTGGACTCAGTGCCATGCCCGGCAGCCTCGCTCGTCCCGGCAGGCTCCCCGGTAGGCTTCCCGGCAGGTGATGGGCCTCGAACCCCTCGTTGGTTACCCCAAGTGGAAGGTGTAAGATGCAGTAAGTAGAAGCGTTTTCCCTTAGCAAAGATGCCAAGGATCGAATCCCTAGAGACTCCTAGGTTCAACAGGTAGGTGTCAACTGCTAACGGCGCAATTAGCAATCAACGTGGACCTGCACACAGATACAAATAACTTTGCTCCCAACGAGTACAGAGAGGTTGTCAATCTCTCCGGCCTTGTAGTTCACAAAGGGTTAAAAGCAATATGATAGTAGTGATAGATAGTGTTTTGCAATAGTAAATAAAATAGCGGGAAAGTAAATAGTGTATGTGATCAATGATGGTAATATGGACCGGAGACACATGATGTTCACTAGTGATGTCTCTCTCCCAAAAGACGATAAAACAGCTATGTGAGGTAAACAAATTACAGCTGGGCAATTGACAGGACCACGAACGCAAACCAATGCTGACTACATTGCAAGAAAGGTTGAGGTTCAAAGCATGGGCGGTACGCCAAAGTAAGTAGACCGAAATCCATCTGCATCTACTACTAATCATCCACCTTGAGATATCTATCCAGAACATCTCGCTGGTATTAAGTTGCGAGTCCCACCCATAGTGTAAACTCAATGCAACAGACAACTGCATTAAAAGAACTTTGCGTAAAGTAAACAATCCTTGCACCCGCGGGCACAAGCACCGTTGTTTTCCCCCTTGTGGCAACAGCACATCCCCTAGACTCATGTTTCTGTCACTCAAGCTAGTCATCGAGGGGCATGAACCCACAATCGAGCATAACATTCCCTCTTGGAGTCACTACCTTTTACTCGGCCAAAGCAATAAATAACAACGGAGAACATGCAAGAATTACTTATGAACTAAAATATAAAAGAGGTGAATCAAATATATTACTCAAGATCAATCTGAACATCATCTCATAATCCATGGGATCCCAGCAAACTCAACATAGCAACAGCATAAGAACATAGCAACAGCAGCTCACGAGGACAAAATTAGTGAAGCACAAGAACAGGAGGAGAACATCACATAGCTACTGGTCATGGACTCATGGTCCAAGGGAGACTACTCACGAGTCGTCCGGGAGGCGTCCATGGTGGTGGAGAAGCTCCCGGTGGTGATCCTCCCCTCCGGCAGGGTGCCGGGAAGAGTTCTCCTGGTGCTCCCGATCTTGGAAGCGGCGGCGGCGGCGGAACAGAGATGGGATCGCGAAAAGAAGTCCTGTTTCAAGGGTTACGGGGAACCCTTTAATTATCTGCCAAAGTAGGGCACCGGGGGACTCTCGGGGGGCCGATGCGCCCCCCCGGCGCGGCCCAGGGGGGGCGTGCCCACAGGGCGCCTGGATCCCCTGTGGCCCCCCCCAGGCTGCCCTTCGGACGCAGTGTTGTTTCCGTTACGCTGATTTTTTATATAATTTTTCTGGATTTCTCTGGGCAGTTCTCGAAACGTGAAAACCTGAAATACAAAAACAGCCGAAAACAGAAACTGGCACTAGGGCGCACTGGATTAGTAAGTTAGTCCAAATATGATCAAAAGTGTATGGAAGTGTATGAATATCATAGCAATATCACCGAAAAGTGGCATGGAGCAAGCAGAAATTATAGATACATTTTGGACGTATCAACATCCCCAAGCTTAATTCCTGCTCGTCCTCGAGTAGGTAAATGATAACAAGAATAATTTCTATGGTGACATGCTATTAACCATATAGGACTTTATCATAGTCATATGACAAAAGCTTGCTGAGACAATGATTCTAAAGTAATTAAGTTGTCTCAAGAGAAAATCACAAATGACTGAAAGTTTTACAATATGAAACTGAAACATCAAAAAGATTTGCAATGAACATGATGTGCAAATATGATCAAGTGATATCTAGCTTGCCCCCTTTAGTGATGCAAAACATAAATGCAAGGGCACCTTCAAGGTTTAAGTGATGACTAGATACAATCATTTCAGAATAAACGATATCACAATCATGCAAAAGACAATGCTACTTTGGAACAATGCACATTACACTCAGAATGACAATCATGCTCTCAATAGTTGGTGCTTGAAGTGCTAGAGCTTTTTATTTTGAAACATGGAAGCAATTGTGTCAACGGTAGTAGTACTTCATATGTGTCATGTATAAAACATCCTATAAGTTGCAAGCCTCATGCATCGAATACTAATAGTGTTCGCTCCTTGTCCTAATTAGCTCGGATCCCCATGGGTTATCATTGCATTGCATATGTTTTAACCAAGTGTCACAAAGGGGTACATCTATGCCACCTGTACAAAGGTCCAAGGAGATAGATCACATTTGATTTCTCGTTTTTGATAAATCTCAACTTGAGGACATCCATACCGGGACAACATAGAAAATAGATGATGGACTCCTCTTAAATGCATAAGCATATTATCATAAGAGATTGTGGATTAAGGTCCAAGCTAAAACTTCTACCATGATGCATGGCTTTGGTTGGCGGCCCAATGTTCTTCTCTAACAATATGCATATTAATTCAACCCACGGTAAATCATCCTTACTTCAGACAAGACGAACATGCATAGCAACTCACATGATATTCAACAAAAGTGTGACAGTTGATGGCGTCCCCAGAAACATGGTTACCGCTCAGCAAGCAACTCATAAGAAATAAGATACATAAGCAACATATTCTTTACCACAATAGTTTTTAGGCTACTTTCCCATGAGCTATGTATTGCATGGTTAATTTGCTTAGTGCAGGTGTAGGTTAGCAAAAGACTGGGAGCGACCAACTGAGAGAGCAATGACGGTCATAATCATGCAGAGCGACAAAGCAATATTGAATCAGGCATGGTAGTTATATCGCTACTCAGAAACAAAAGATCATCAAGGCTTGACAGACTTTCTTTACAGTCTTGAATATGCGTGAGCATACGCCAAGTCAATCAAAATAAATTCTCGAAGGAAGATATTACTAAACCATACCACATCATAGGCAAACAAACCAAGTTGGTACTCCAATGACACATTGGGAACCCCCCAGCTATTCGAGATTAACCAAAAGAAAACCTGAACTACTAAGCACCATCATGAAAGTAGCATCTTTATCATAGACACATTAACCCATGCAACGGAAGCAAACTCTCTTAATAAGGTGAGCATGGTAATTAAAGAGAGTTCAAGCAACCAACTAAATAAAAGCTCTTGAGAGGATAAGCATGAATACTAAGAGCAAAGCACGATAGTAGCTATTTAAAAGACAAAGAACACACACAGCATAGATAGACATGAAAATTCTATGTAATGTTCTAGGTAGAGGTGGAGCGTGTTTCTCTCCCACATAAAGGAATGCTGGGTTCCGACTCGTTATGAAAAACTAAAAGCAAGACGCTCCAAGCATAGCACATACCACATGAAGTGATAAAAATATAGCAGAACGAAAGACGAACTGATAATGTTGATGGAGAAGGGGATGCACGGGGGGCATCCCCAAGCTTAGACGCTTGAGTCTCCTTGAATATTTCTTGGGGGTGCACGGGGGCATCCCCAAGCTTGAGCGCTTGACACCCCTGAATCTTTTTATCATCTTCCCTCGCACGCTTGAAAACTTCCTTCATACACAACTCATCATAATCTGATTAGCGAGGTTAGTACCCTTAATAAAATAATTATACCTTGCTGTAAATAAGGATATTCTTGAAGTTCTACTGTTTCTCAAGATTTCCAAAAGGTTTTTGCAAAGAAAAAGCAAGTTCTCAATTTGCAAAGTGAAAGTAAGGCAAAACAGGACAGAATCTGTGAAAAACAGAACAGCAGGCAGTAATTGACCTGTTCGGGATACTTCTGCAACTCAAATAAAAAAACTCAGAACTGACGTACGAAAGACAATTATATAGAGAACGCTGTCGAAAATATTCAGACCAAAAAGATGATCTGGTGCTTTTATACGAATTTTTCTATCCAAGGACAGAATCTGTTTCCTGGACAGCACCTCACAACTTTTGAACTTTCTAGCTATCAGAGGCTATACTTGGCACAAATATGAAAAGTAAAGATACAATGATGATGCTACAGCAGTAAACAACATCGAGACACAACAAAAGCAAAAATTTTATTCATGTGGGCTGCCTCCCAAAAGCGCTTTCTTTTATGCCTTTAAGCTAGGCATAATGCATAGAGGAATCAATAATCATCATAATAATCAGAGTTATAAATCGTTTCAAATGGTTCCTCGATAAGTTCATTATTGTTCCTTCTAGGAAAGGGGTACACACCTTTTTCCTTCCCGCGTAAGCAGATTTGTCCCTTACCTATATCGATGAAGCCTTTAACTGCTCGGAGGAAGTCCCTTCCAAGCACTATATTTCCTTGGTTTGGCTCCACGATGAAGAAATCAATCATTGCAATCCCTTTAAGGAATTTAACCGGTACGTCTTTTATTTTTCCCTGGATTTCAGAAATATCTCCATTAGTGTGTTCATGATAAGATGGTAATCTATCCATTTTAAATTTTAAAGAATCATGAACAATTTTTGGCATAGTAGAAACCATAGATCCAATATCACAATAAGCAAGGGAGTCTTGATTAGAGATGCTAATCCTAACAAGAGGTTCCCAGTCATTATCTATTTCCAAAATGTCTCTCTTATTGTGTTTGGGTTTCTCTACCTTCGTTAAGTCTAGAGCATCCATTCTTTCCTCAATAGTAGCAAGTCTATATATGATAGTATCAAAATTATGATCATAAACAAAGTAACTAGATAGACCATGTATAATTTCAAGAGCTCCAGCTTCATCACATTCTAAGAAATCTCCCTCAGCTATAATGTCAAGGGAGTGTTTACACCATTTAAAAAGACCATGGTAAAAATTTCTAAGCACAATTTTAATAGGTATCCAAGGCATAATTCTCCTATGTGCATCAGAAATTATGTCCCATGCCTTCTTCATATTTTCTCCATCCCTTTGATGGAAATCTAAAACTTCCGATTCCCTCAAAGTACCAAATCCTAACATGTTGGGCTAAACAGAAAGGACTACTAATAAAAAGGCAAATAATGTTTTGTGATTTTTGATAAAAGATATTAAAGCAAATAATGAAAGGTAAACTAACAAGACTAAAAAGCAAAGGTAAAAGATAGCATGCAACTCCCCTATCCTGAAGAGTGGAGTCCCCGGCAATGGCGCCAGAAAATACTCCTTGATGGGCCTCGAACCCCTCGTTGGTTACCCCAAGTGGAAGGTGTAAGATGCAGTAAGTAGAAGCGTTTTCCCTTAGCAAAGATGCCAAGGATCGAATCCCCAGAGACTCCTAGGTTCAACAGGTAGGTGTCAACTGCTAACGGCGCAATTAGCAATCAACGTGGACCTGCACACAGATACAAATAACTTTGCTCCCAACGAGTACAGAGAGGTTGTCAATCTCCCCGGCCTTGTAGTTCACAAAGGGTTAAAAGCAATATGATAGTAGTGATAGATAGTGTTTTGCAATAGTAAATAAAATAGCGGAAAAGTAAATAGTGTATGTGATCAATGATGGTAATATGGACCGGAGACACATGATGTTCACTAGTGATGTCTCTCTCCCAAAAGACGATAAAACAGCTATGTGAGGTACACAAATTACAGCTGGGCAATTGACAGGACCACGAACGCAAACCAATGCTGACTACATTGCAAGAAAGGTTGAGGTTCAAAGCATGGGCGGTACGCCAAAGTAAGTAGACCGAAATCCATCTGCATCTACTACTAATCATCCACCTTGAGATATCTATCCAGAACATCTCGCTGGTATTAAGTTGCGAGTCCCACCCATAGTGTAAACTCAATGCAACAGACAACTGCATTAAAAGAACTTTGCGTAAAGTAAACAATCCTTGCACCTGCGGGCACAAGCACCGTTGTTTTCCCCCTTGTGGCAACAGCACATCCCCTAGACTCATGTTTCTGTCACTCAAGCTAGTCATCGAGGGGCATGAACCCACAATCGAGCATAACGTTCCCTCTTGGAGTCACTACCTATTACTCGGCCAAAGCAATAAATAACAATGGAGAACATGCAAGAATTACTTATGAACTAAAATATAAAAGAGGTGAATCAAATATATTACTCAAGATCAATCTGAACATAATCTCATAATCCATCGGATCCCAGCAAACTCAACATAGCAACAGCATAAGGATTACATAGGTGCCTCGATCATGTAGGG
>LR738715.1:74452495-74489437 GCA_902687465.1 Secale cereale | reverse complement strand
GCCCTTCGGACGCAGTGTTGTTTCCGATACGCTGATTTTTTATATAATTTTTCTGGATTTTTCTGGGCAGTTCTCAAAATGTGAAAACCTGAAATACAAAAACAGCCGAAAATAGAAACTGGCACTGGGGTGCACTGGATTAGTAAGTTAGTCCAAATATGATCAAAAGTGTATGGAAGTGTATGAATATCATAGCAATATCACCCAAAAGTGGCATGGAGCAAGCAGAAATTATAGATACGTTTTGGACATATCAACATCCCCAAGCTTAATTCCTACTCGTCCTCGAGTAGGTAAATGATAACAAGAATAATTTCTGTGGTGACATGCTATTAACCATATAGGACTTTCTCATAGTCATATGACAAAAGCTTGCTGAGACAATGATTCTAAAGTAATTAAGTTGTCTCAAGAGAAAATCAAAAATGACTGAAAGTTTTACAATATGAAACTGAAACATCAAAAAGATTTGCAATGAATATGATGTGCAAATATGATCAAGTGATATCTAGCTTGCCCCCTTTAGTGATGCAAAACATAAATGCAAGGGCACCTTCAAGGTTTAAGTGATGACTAGATACAATCATTTCAAAATAAACGATATCACAATCATGCAAAAGACAATGCTACTTTGGAACAATGCACATTACACTCAGAATGACAATCATGCTCTCAATAGTTGGTGCTTGAAGTGCTAGAGCTTTTTATTTTGAAACTTGGAAGCAATTGTGTCAACGGTAGTAGTACTTCATATGTGTCATGTATAAAACATCCTATAAGTTGCAAGCCTCATGCATCGAATACTAATAGTGCTCGCTCCTTGTCCTAATTAGCTCGGATCCCCATGGGTTATCATTGCATTGCATATGTTTTAACCAAGTGTCACAAAGGGGTACATCTATGCCACCTGTACAAAGGTCCAAGGAGATAGATCGCATTTGATTTCTCGTTTTTGATAAATCTCAACTTGAGGACATCCATACCGGGACAACATAGAAAATAGATGATGGACTCCTCTTAAATGCATAAGCATATTCTCATAAGAGATTGAGGATTAAGGTCCAAGCTAAAACTTCCACCATGATGCATGGCTTTGCTTGGCGGCCCATTATTCTTCTCTAACAATATGCATATTAATTCAACCCACGGTAAATCACCCTTACTTCAGACAAGACGAACATGCATAGCAACTCACATGATATTCAACAAAAGTGTGACAGTTGATGGCGTCCCCAGAAACATGGTTACCGCTCAGCAAGCAACTCATAAGAAATAAGATACATAAGCAACATATTCTTTACCACAATAGTTTTGAGGCTACTTTCCCATGAGCCATGTATTGCATGGTTAATTTGCTTAGTTCAGGTGTAGGTTAGCAAAAGACTGGGAGCGACCAACTGAGAGAGCAATGACGGTCATAATCATGCAGAGCGACAAAGCAATATTGAATCAGGCATGGTAGTTATATCGCTACTCAGAAACAAAAGATCATCAAGGCTTGACAGACTTTCTTTACAATCTTGAATATGCGTGAGCATACGCCAAGTCAATCAAAATAAATTCTCGAAGGAAGATATTACTAAACCATACCACATCATAGGCAAACAAACCAAGTTGGTACTCCAATGACACATTGGGAATCCCCCAGCTATTCGAGATTAACCAAAAGAAAACCTGAACTACTAAGCACCATCATGAAAGTAGCATCTTTATCATAGACACATTAACCCATGCAACGGAAGCAAACTCTCTTAATAAGGTGAGCATGGTAATTAAAGAGAGTTCAAGCAACCAACTAAATAAAAGCTCTTGAGAGGATAAGCATGAATACTAAGAGCAAAGTACGATAGTAGCTATTTAAAAGACAAAGAACACACACAGCATAGATAGACATGAAAATTCTATGTAATGTTCTAGGTAGAGGTGGAGCGTGTTTCTCTCCCACATAAAGGAATGCTGGGTTCCGACTCGTTATGAAAAACTAAAAGAAAAACTAAAAGCAAGATGCTCCAAGCATAGCACATACCACATGAAGTGATAAAAATATAGCGGAACGAAAGACGAACTGATAATGTTGATGGAGAAGGGGATGCACGGGGGGCATCCCCAAGCTTAAACGCTTGAGTCTCCTTGAATATTTCTTGGGGGTGCACAGGGGCATCCCCAAGCTTGAGCGCTTGACACTCCTGAATCTTTTTATCATCTTCCCTCGCACACTTGAAAACTCCCTTCATACAAAACTCATCCTAATCTGATTAGCGAGGTTAGTACCCTTAATAAAATAATTATACCTTGCTGTAAATAAGGATATTCTTGAAGTTCTACTGTTTCTCAAGATTTCCAAAAGGTTTTTGCAAAGAAAAAGCAAGTTCTCAATTTGCAAAGTGAAGGTAAGGCAAAAGAGGACAGAATCTGTGGAAAACAGAACAGCAGGCAGTAATTGACCTGTTGGGATACTTCTGCAACTCAAATCAAAAAACTCAGAACTGACGCACGAAAGACAATTATATAGAGAACGCTGTCGAAAATATTCAGACCAAAAAGATGATCTGGTGATTTTATACGAATTTTTCTATCCAAGGACAGAATCTGTTTCCTGGACAGCACCTCACAACTTTTGAACTTTCTAGCTATCAGAGGCTATACTTGGCACAAATATGAAAAGTAAAGATACAATGATGATGCTACAGCAGTAAAAAAAATCAAGACACAACAAAAGCAAAAAAATTATTCATGTGGGCTGCCTCCCAAAAGCGCTTTCTTTTATGCCTTTAAGCTAGGCATAATGCATAGAGGAATCAATAATCATCATAATAATCAGAGTCATAAATCGTTTCAAATGGTTCCTCGATAAGTTCATTATTGTTCCTTCTAGGAAAGGGGTACAGACCTTTTGCCTTCCCGCATAAGCGGATTTGTCCCTTACCTATATCGATGAAGCCTTTAACTGCTCGGAGGAAGTCCCTTCCAAGCACTATATTTCCTTGGTTTGGCTCCACGATGAAGAAATCAATCATTGCAATCCCTTTAAGAAATTTAACCAGTACGTCTTTTATTTTTCCCTGGATTTCAGAAATATCTCCATTAGTGTGTTCATGATAAGATGGTAATCTATCCATGTTAAATTTTAAAGAATCATGAACAATTTTTGGCATAGTAGAAACCATAGATCCAATATCACAATAAGCAAGGGAGTCTTGATTAGAGATGCTAATCCTAACAAGAGGTTCCCAGTCATTATCTATTTCCAAAATGTCTCTCTTATTGGGTTTGTGTTTCTCTACCTTCGTTAAGTCTAGAGCATCCATTCTTTTCTCAATAGTAGCAAGTCTATCTATGATAGTATCAAAATTATGATCATAAACAAAGTAACTAGATAGACCATGTATAATTTCAAGAGCTCTAGCTTCATCACATTCTAAGAAATCTCCCTCAGCTATAATGTCAAGGGAGTGTTTACACCATTTAAAAAGACCATGGTAAAAATTTCTAAGCACAATTTTTATAGGTATCCAAGGCATAATTCTCCTATGTGCATCAGAAATTCTGTCCCATGCCTTCTTCATATTTTCTCCATCCCTTTGATGGAAATCTAAAACTTCTGATTCCCTCAAAGTACCAAATCCTAACATGTTGGGCTAAACAGAAAGGACTACTAATAAAAAGGCAAATATTTTTTTGTGAATTTTCATAAAAGATATTAAAGCAAATAATGAAAGGTAAACTAACAAGACTAAAAAGCAAAGGTAAAAGATAGCATGCAACTCCCCTATCCTGAAGAGTGGAGTCCCCGGCAACGGCGCCAGAAAATACTCCTTGATGGGCCTCGAACCCCTCGTTGGTTACCCCAAGTGGAAGGTGTAAGATGCAGTAAGTAGAAGCGTTTTCCCTTAGCAAAGATGCCAAGGATCGAATCCCCAGAGACTCCTAGGTTCAACAGGTAGGTGTCAACTGCTAACGGCGCAATTAGCAATCAACGTGGACCTGCACACAGATACAAATAACTTTGCTCCCAATGAGTACAGAGAGGTTGTCAATCTCCCCGGCCTTGTAGTTCACAAAGGGTTAAAAGCAATATGATATTAGTGATAGATAGTGTTTTGCAATAGTAAATAAAATAGTGGAAAAGTAAATAGTGTATGTGATCAATGATGGTAAATGGACCGGAGTCACATGATGTTCACTAGTGATGTCTCTCTCCCAAAAGACGATAAAACAGCTATGTGAGGTAAAACAGCTAGGCAATTGACAGGACCACGAACGCAAACCAATGCTGACTACATTGCAAGAAAGGTTGAGTTTCAAAGCATGGGCGGTACGCCAAAGTAAGTAGACCGAAATCCATCTGCATCTACTACTAATCATCCACCTTGAGATATCTATCCAGAACATCTCGTTGGTATTAAGTTGCGAGTCCCACCCATAGTGTAAACTCAATGCAACAGACAACTGCATTAAAAGAACTTTGCGTAAAGTAAACAATCCTTGCACCCGCGGGCACAAGCACCGTTGTTTTCCCCCTTGTGGCAACAGCACATCCCCTAGACTCATGTTTCTGTCACTCAAGCTAGTCATCGAGGGGCATGAACCCACAATCGAGCATAACATTCCCTCTTGGAGTCACTACCTATTACTCGGCCAAAGCAATAAATAACAACGGAGAACATGCAAGAATTACTTATGAACTAAAATATAAAAGAGGTGAATCAAATATATTACTCAAGATCAATCTGAACATAATCTCATAATCCATTGGATCCCAGCAAACTCAACATAGCAACAGCATAAGGATTACATAGGTGCCTCGATCATGTAGGGCAGCTCACGAGGACTAATTAGTGAAGCACAAGAACGGGAGGAGAACATCACATAGCTACTGGTCATGGACTCATGGTCCAAGGGAGACTACTCACGAGTCATCCAGGAGGCGTCCATGGTGGTGGAGAAGCTCCCGGTGGTGATCCTCCCCTCCGACAGGGTGCCGGGAAGAGTTCTCCTGGTGCTCCCGATCTTGGAAGCGGTGGCGGCGGCGGAACAGAGATGGGATCGCGAAAAGAAGTCCTGTTTCAAGGGTTACGGGGAACCCTTTAAATATCTGCCAAAGTAGGGCACCGGGGGACTCTCGGGGGGCCGAGGCGCCCCCCCGGCGCGGCCCAGGGGGGGCGCGCCCACAGGGCGCCTGGAGCCCCTGTGGCCCCCGCCCCCAGGCTGCCCTTCGGACGCAGTGTTGTTTCCGATACGCTGATTTTTTATATAATTTTTCTGGGCAGTTCTCGAAACGTGAAAACCTGAAATACAAAAACATCCGAAAACAGAAACTGGCACTGGGGTGCACTGGATTAGTAAGTTAGTCCAAATATGATAAAAAGTGTATGGAAGTGTATGAATATCATAGCAATATCACCCAAAAGTGGCATGGAGCAAGCAGAAATTATAGATACGTTTTGGACGTATCAGCAGGCCTCAGCAGTTTGAGGATCTCCTCCTCCTCGGCCCGGCTCACTGCATCCGCTGCTTCTGCTTCGTCCACGGTGTACCCAAACTCACCCGCGGCCTCAGCTGCGGCGGCCTCCTCCATCCTGCTGGCGATATACGCCACGTCCCGGTCAGTGGTCTCGCGGGTGAGGCCCTTCTTCTCTTCGGGATTGCGCGGCCGTTCAACCAAGTTATCGAAGAAAGTTTGTGCGGTCTCTTCTGAAGGCGTCAGCCAGGTGGGAACAACCCCATGGGAATCGCACTGAGGCATTGCCGCGCGGATGGCACTAAGGGAAGAGTTGTTGCACAATGGAACTACTCCCCGGGACGGGGTAAACCACCCCGGGTGCTTGGGTTCATGCTTGAACAGCGAGCGGATCATTCCCTTGAGTTCCAAGACGGTGAAGTTGTAATTCAGCTAGGGGCGCAGCCTCACGCAGTCCGCCGCGTTGCCGAACTCCCAAGCAGGCCTCTTCCTCTCCTGCAGGGGAGCAATGCGGCGGCGGAGGAAATCAGCCCCGACCTCACCTACAGTAAGGTTGGCGGCCCGGAGGCGAAGGATCCTAGTAAGAGCTATCTTCAGCTTCTCATCCTCCGGGGCCAAGTCACTCCAATCCTTGCCGCGCACTATTGCAGTTCGGCGCGGCGAGGTAAATTGCTGAGGTTCATCTTCCATAACCCAGCACCAATCAGCCCTCCACTCTTCCCACTTGCCGCGGAGCTCTCCAATCAAGTACGCCTCTTTCTTGTTGAGCCTAAAGATCCAAGAGATGCCACCGGACAGAGGGGACCCAGACTCTACTCGAGGTGTGAAGAAGTGGCGGAAGAGTGCTACGTTGGGGTGGACCCCGACAAAGTTTTCGCACAGATGTGCGAAAACGGCCAAGGTCAATACTGCATTCGAGGTGAAATCTAGAAGGTGGAATCCGTACGTGTTCATCACGTCGCAGAAAAACTCAGAGTACGGAGGACAAAGACCGCAATGGAAGAATCGAGCGAAGTAATAGTAACCTCCCGGATACATGTCGCAGGCTTCGGCGGGGAGGACCCTGGTGCGCGGGTGAGCCTTCGTCTCCCTCGCCCAGAACAAGTAATACTTGTCCCGCAGCTCCCTCGCGCCGAGCCTCGGCGGGAAGACCACCATCCGCTTCCGCATTGCTGCCAGCTTCGCCGCCTTGTCGGACTTCTCGCTCTTCGCCTTGCTGCTCTTCGGGGCCATGGCGGGGACGGCGAGAGGGGTCAGCGGCACCGGGGAGGCTGGCGGCGGTGGAAGAGAGGTGGAGCTTGGCTCTCTGTCGACCTTTGGGGAGGCGGAGAGCGGCGGGGGTTTCTGGAGATTGAAGACGCAATGAAACAATGGGGGGGAAACTGCCCCTGCTTCCTCTGCTTTTAAGGGGGAAGTGGGGGACGTTCCGCATTTTCCCATTAAAGAAACAGGCCACGATCTCTCCCACGACGCCGCGATCGACGCGTGCCGTTAGGGAGGGATGCGGCAGATGCGGAGTGGGAAACGGCGCGCCATGGGCCGCGTGTGCCCGTGCACTGTTTTCGGCCTGGCCCAACATCGCTCGGCACCGTGTGTGGCCCAGGCCCGGGGGCTCCTGTCGGTGTACTAAAGTAGGGGTACCTTAGTATCCCGACTTGTGCACGGGCAGTAGCATCGTCCCGTGGTCGGGCTCGCCACGCGCCCGCCAAGGCCCACTCTAGTTCCCTTGAAACCATTCAAGAACAAAGTATTCAAGTTAAGAAGAAAGACCCCGGCAAGAGGAGCTTGCCGGGAAGGCCGCTCCAAGCTCAAGATCATCCCTTCAGCGCAAGACCCTGGCAAGAGGAGCTTGCCAGGAAGGCCAAAGAACAGCATCCCAGAAGACAGGCCGTGGCGCATCGCGCGCCCCGGCAAGACCCGGAGAGCGACAAGTCTCCGGGCGCGGCAAGGTAGCGACCGCGGCAAGGTGTTTGTCGCGGCAAGCTTGCACTGTGCGCCTGCGCTCCAGCTCATCTGGCCACGCGTCGCCCTGGGGCCCTTCCAGGGCGCGTGGCGGATGGCCGTGCAGCCTGGGGAACATGGTGGCAAGCCACGATGACAAGGCCTCCGTCGTGGCGAACGGAGACGCCCGGACGGACGCTTTTTACACTGTTTGGGGCGACGGTGACGGGCATTCAATGCCCTTGTCCCACACCGTCTGGGTTAGGTATAGACCACTGTGCATACACTGTACATGCACTGTTACAACTACCACCAATTTTACACTTTTACCCTCATCGACGTTTGACACCTGTCGGTGACCCCTTTGAGCTATAAAAGGAGGCCCATGCACAACGTAGAGGGGGTTCTAAAGTTCCGAAACTTGATCACTCTGACGCTCGGCGTAGCTAGTACTGTAGATCTTCAAGCTCCCGAGTCCATAACTCAATAACAAACCAAGGCAGGAGTAGGGTTTTACGCATACGTGCGGCCCGAACCTGGGTAAACTGCTCGCGTGCGCGCCTCGATCTGCTCTTTGTGCTCCCTCCGCTCCCTTGCCGTACCGAAAAGGGGCTCCGGTCCCATAGGTGTTCGTGGGCGATCAGTTTCCCCGACAACTTGCTGCAATCGGAGCTACGGGCTAAAAGTTACACACAAAACAATAAACATGCGGAAGCTAAAAAATACAGCAACATAGCAACTTCGGGGCAAGAATTAATTAAGCTACATCACTCAAACATCATGGCAAAGAGCATGAACATAAACTAGACATATCCTACAGCAAATAAGTCCATTGGTGCACCCCCAAAGGAGCCACGGATCAATAGCAACAAGGTTGGACATATTGAACTTGACAACAAAATCCTGACAGCAGTAATTTATTGCAACTTTGGAGCAAAAGTTAAATATGCTACAACCACTCAAATAAGCATGTGAGAGCATGAATGTATAGCCAACAATATGTACTACAAGGAATCATCAAAAGTCACCCCAAAACTATCATGGATTGGCCTAGAACAACAAGCAAACATGGCATCTGGAAATTACAGATTCCAGACTTAGTGAAATTTCACTAAGTGTTAAACAGCAGTTTCATCATGGCATCTTTGAGAGCAAGTTTAAGTCACCTCAAAACTAAACATGGCAGGTGGTCAGCACCACATCAAAGTACATATGATGGTGATTCCAAAACACCTAAGCATGCATCATGGAGATAAACACAACGATAGCAATGAGCTCCTCAAGTTGGCATTTCATAACAAGCTTAAAAACTTAACAGCCACATAGCACTTTGCAACGGAGATAAACATGGCAAGAATAAATCTATCATGCAACCTAACACAAACAACATGTAGAGCATGGCAAGATGAACACGTGGACATATCATTTGCATCATTCGGATAAACGAACTAAAAGATATCACTATGCAAAGATGGCATAAAAACATCACTAACAGCAGTTTATAACGGGATGCACTCTTGCAACGAATATTTAAGCACCTAAATGATCTCAAACATGCATGGCACAAAGGAATGAAACGAAGTGCAAGTCACCACGAACATCTGGACATGTCATTTGCGCAAAACGGAGCACCACACAAAAAGTTATCACTATTTGAAACATGCATCAGACAACAATAAACACAGGGACTTAGGGATTAGGGGGCAACCTCTCAGATCTGGGAAAAAAAGGAGTCAACGGGCTGGCGCGGTTCTTCGGGCCGAAGGTGGCAGATCGGGGCGGCGGCTCGGCTGGATCGGCCCGCGGCCTGGCGCGGTGGAGCGGCCTAGGCGGCGCTGGAGCATGGCGCGGCAGTTGGCCTTCTGGAGGCTCAGCCTCGAGCGATCTGCGGCGATCGGGCCCGGCTGGAAGGGGCCCAGCGGGGCGAGGCGGCGGCCTGGGCTGGGAAGACCTCGGCCCGAGCGGTGGATCGGAGACGGGCTGAGGGAGGCGGCGCGGGCCCGCGGGAGGCGCGGCCCGGATCTGGCGGCTGGCGGCGCAGGAGGCCCAGGCGGCCTCGGGCCCAGCGGCCAAGGCGACGAGGAGGCGGCCTGGCGACGCGGCCTGCAGTGGCGGCGGCTGGTGAAGACCGGGCCTGGGTTGGCGGATCTGGCCCGGCGTGGCTTGGGGGGGATCCGGCTCGGAGGTGAATCGAGCCCAGGCGCTGGCGGAGCGTTGACTTGGATCGGGATATCGATCGGGATCCAGGGCGGCGGCGGTCGCTGGCTTCGAGCCTGGCGACTGGATCTCCTTCGATGGGAAAAATGGCGGCGGGGCTGGAACAAGGAGGTCCGCGGCGGTGACTGCGGGGAGAGGTGGAACGGCACGGAGGAGAGGATGAGGTGGAGGAGAGGTGTTTTCCGGTGAGGTGGTGGAACTCCGGCGAGATTCTGGTGAAACTCCGGGGAGGTGGTGGTGGCTAGAGGAAGAGGATGAAGTGGGGCTAGGGTTTCCTTGATTTGGGGCAAAAATTGGGGGAGTGGACAAATATATAGGCACAAGGAGCTAGGGTTGTGCAAATGGAGTGCGGTTTTCGGCCACACGATCAGATTTGGATGGCCTAGATGAAGGGAATGGTTAGGAGTGGTTTGGTGGGCTGTTGGAGGGGTGTCTTGGGCCTCAAAGTGGAGGCACTTTGAGCCCACGAGAATAACTGTTGGGGTAGCAAACGTACTCGAAACGCGACGAGATTTGACAGGCGGGTTACACACATCAAAACAACAACACACGACAAGTCTCGCGCCAAACCGGTAACGTTACACGGCCAAACACCAAAGTAGGCCTACGGGACGCCACGGACACGTGAGGGAGCTCCGGAACGCGAAACGGACAACGGGAAGGAACGCGTGGGACCGGATGCAAACGACAACACAAATGCAATGCGATGCACATGTCTACATGATATGAATGAATGCCACACACGGACACGACAAAAGAACGAAAACCCGAAAGACGAAGAACCCGAAATGGAATTGATGAAGCCGGAGATATATTATATGCCAAAAAGGGAAAGTATTACATCCGGGGCATTACAAACTCTCCTCTACTAAAAAAAGATCTCGTCCCGAGATCTAGGACTGGAAAAAGTAAGGGTACTCGGAACGAAGATGATCTTCTCGTTCCCACGTAGCTTCTCGGTCGGTATGGTGTGACCATTTGACTTTTAAGAATTTGATGGACTTGTTGCGGGTCTTGCGCTCAGTTTCTTCGAGAATAGCAACTGGGTGCTCTCGGTAGGACAAATCTTGTTGATGATCAATCTCTTCAAACGGAATCATGCGTTCAGGAGTCTTGAAGCATTTGCGGAGTTGGGACACATGAAAGACATCATGAACATTGGCGAAGTTGGAAGGAAGCTGAAGTTGATAAGCTCGATCGCCTCTTTTCCCAAGGATCTTGAAAGGCCCGACGTATCTAGGAGCAAGCTTTCCTTTGATACCGAATCTTTGGGTGCCTTTCATCGGAGAAACACGGAGATAGACATGATCACCAATGTTGAAAGCCAAATCACGATGCTTGCCGTCATAGTAGCTATTTTGACGCGACTGAGCGGCCTTGAGATTCTCACGTATGACTTTGCACATCTCTTTAGCTTCTGATATCAAGTCATTGCCAAGAAGTTGACATTCGCCTGTTTCAGACCAGTTGAGAGGTGTACGACACTTTCTGCCATAGAGGATTTCAAACGGAGCTTTGCCTGCACTTGCTTGAAAGCTATTGTTGTAAGAGAACTCGGCAAATGGAAGGCAATCTTCCCATTTCATGCCAAAAGATATGACACAGGCTCTGAGCATGTCTTCTAGAATCTGATTCACTCGCTCGACTTGACCACTAGTCTGAGGGTGAAAAGCAGTGCTGAACCTGATCTTAGTGCCCATGGCAGACTGAAAGGAGTCCCAGAACTTTGAAGTGAACAAACTTCCACGGTCTGAGGAGATAACTTGAGGAATGCCATGTAAGGACACAATTCTGGAAGTGTACAGCTCTGCCAATTGAGCTGCATTGATGGATTCTTTGACTGTAAGGAAGTGAGCGACTTTGGTAAGCTTGTCAATCACCACAAAGATAGAATCATTCCCTCTCTTGGACTTAGGAAAGCCAGTGACGAAATCCATTTCAATGTGGTCGAATTTCCACTCGGGAATAGGAAGAGGTTGGAGAAGACCGGCTGGACGTTGATGCTCTGCCTTCACCCTTCTACAGACATCACATTCATTCACAAATTGGGCAATCTCCCTTTTCATGCGTGTCCACCAGTAAGATTGCTTGAGATCTTGGTACATCTTGGAGCTACCAGGATGAATGGAAAGGAGTGAATCATGTGCTTCTTCCATTATGAGCTTCCTGAGATCACCTTTGGGAACAACAAGTCTGTCCTCAAAGAACAAGGTATCTCTCTCATCAACGCGATAGCACTTGTATTTAGGAGTGCCCTTTGCAATACCATGTTTCACCTTCTGCACCATGGCATCACTGAGTTGGGCCTCACGGACCTGATCTTCCAAGGTAGGAGCAACTTGAAGATTTGCAAGAAAACCCTGCGGAACAACTTGGAGGTTGAGCTTCCTGAAAACTTCACAAAGCTCAGGCTGAAACGGCTTGATAAGAAGGCTGTTGCAATATGCCTTTCTGCTCAAAGCATCTGCAATCACATTTGCATTGCCAGGAGTGTATTCAATGCTGGGATCATACTCTTGGATCATTTCAACCCAACGAGTCTGGCGGAGGTTCAGATTAGGCTGTGTGAAGATGTACTTCAAGCTCTTGTGATCGGTGAAGATGTCGACTTTTCTGCCCAACAACAGATGTCTCCACGTAATCAAAGCATGTACCACAGCTGCTAGTTCAAGATCATGTGTGGGGTAGTTCTTCTCACTTGGCTTCAGCTGACGAGAAGTGTATGCCACAATTCTCTTGTCTTGCATAAGCACACCACCAAGTCCTTGAAGAGAAGCATCACAGAATACTTCATAGGGCTTGGATTCATCTGGAGGAGTAAGAACTGGAGCAGAGACGAGCTTTTCTTTGAGAGTTTTGAATGCCACTTCACACTCTGGAGACCAAAAGTACTTGACATTCTTCTGCAGCAAGCTGGAAAGAGGCTTGGCAATCTTGGAGAAGTTCTCAACGAACCTTCTGCAATAACTGGCAAGACCAAGAAAACTTCGGAGTTGCTTGACGTTCTGGGGAGCTTCCCAGTTGACAATTGCTTCAACTTTCTCGGGGTTCACCGCAATACCGTCAGCGGAGATGATATGGCCCAGGTACAAAACCTTAGCGAGCCAAAATTCGCACTTGGAGAACTTGGCATAGAACTTATGTTCACGGAGTCGGTCGAGAACGAGACAGAGGTGCTTTTCGTGATCTTCTTCATTCTTGGAAAATACCAGAATATCATCCAGATACACAAGCACAAACTCGCCGGTGTAGGGGTTGAAAATGTAGTGCATCATTCTCGAGAAGGTAGGTGGAGCATTGGCGAGACCAAAAGACATGACTGTATACTCATATGAGCCGTAGCTCGTTCGGAAAGCAGTCTTGTGGATATCCTCCTCGCGAATGCAAATTTGGTGATAGCCCATTCAGAGGTCGAGCTTAGAGAACACTTTAGCTCCTTTGAGCTGCTCGAACAGTTCGTTGATGTTGGGGAGCGGATACTTGTTCTTTATTGTCTTCTTGTTCAATGGCCGGTAATCAACGCAGAGACGTTCCGTGCCATCTTTCTTCTTGACAAATAAGACACCACAGCCCCAAGGAGACGTACTCGGCCTGATCAGACCCAAACGTTCATGTTCATCAAGCTGCTTCTTCAATTCCTTCAATTCTCCAGGAGAGAGCTTGTACGGACGCCGGCATGCTGGCTCAGTACCCGGCTCGAGTTCAATGATGAATTCCACTTGAAGGTGTGGAGGCATGCCTGGAAGTTCTTCAGGAAAGACGTCTTGGTATTCATTTACCACCGGAATTTGAGAGATGGCATTAATCTCGCCCTTATCATTGAGAGAGAAAAGCCTGATAGTGTTATCCCTGGAGGCGAAGATAATCACATCTTCATCAGGATGAGTCATCTTGACTTCCTTCCGTGCACAATCAATGTGAGCATCATGCTGAGAAAGCCAATCCATCCCGAGGATGAGGTCAATGTCGGAATTGCCAAGAACCACCGGATTAGCCAGAAAGCGATAATCACCCATGCGAATAGATACATTCGGAGCCCTCAAATTTGAATTCATGCACTTGCCCGGAGAAATAATTTGCAACTTCTTATCAAGAAATGCCGAAGTGAAATTATGCTTGGTGAAGAATGGCCTTGAAATGAAACTTAGAGATGCACTAGAATCAAATAATACTTTAGCAGGTATAGAGTTCACTGAAAGGTTACCAATGATCACATCAGAAGAGTTCTCCGCTTGAAGTGCACTCATCAGGTTCACTCTTGCAACCTTTGGATCATGCCTGACAATAGCCGAACTGACAGGTGGAGGAGGTGGAAGACGCTTCGGGTTTGGGCACTTGTTGGCATAGTGACCCTTCTTGCCACACTTGTTGCACACCACTTCTGAGAGAGGACGGAAATGAGAACCACCTGACTTGGAGCCTTGAGACTGAAACTGATTCCTCGACTGGTTGCTCGGGTTGGGTGGGTGGGAGAAACCACGGCCACTAGAGTTCTTGTTGCTGTTGGAGTTGTTGTAGGGAGCTCGAATCACTGGAGGAGGAGGAAGCCAAAATTTCTGTTGCTTCGCGACGCCTTGAGAAGATGAGGAGGAGTGAACGGCATCTCGAATCCTCTTTTTGGAAGCCTCCATCTTGAGCTGGGCTGCCTCTTGCTTCAAAGCCATGTTATAGAATTTGTCAAACTCATCGGGCTCGAACAAGGTGAGAGCAAGTTGAAGTTCATCTTTCAGGCCTCCGCGGAACTGATAGATTTTGCTCTTGGCATCAGGAATGTCTTGCTTAGCATAGCGGGCGAGGTTTTGGAACTTGACATTATACTGGTAGACAGTCATAGCGCCCTGCTTCAGGTTGCGGAATTGCTCACGCATACCCTCGATGACACTTGTTGGAATGTGGTGAGAGCGAAAGTCCTTGCAGAAATCCTCCCAAGAGATCACACGACCTGGCCTGGAGTCTTTGTATTGCTGCCACCAGTCAGCTGCTTGGTCTTTGAGTTGGAAGGCTGCAAACTTCACATTATCCTCTTCCCTTACGTTACTGCACTCAAAATGTTTCTTGATATCGGTTAACCAATCTTCGGCATCAAGAGGGTCGACACAGTAATTGAAAGCTTTTGGATTATTGACCAAGAACTGATTGAGAGTAGCATGGTGCTGCTGGTTGAAGAAGTTGCCTTGATTCCCTGGAACGCCCAGATTAGCTTGATTAGCTTGCATCTACTGCATCATCTGCATCAACATCTGGGTGTTCTGAGTTGTAGTCTGCATAATCGCTCTCCAAGCCTCAGACGGAGGAGGAGGGGAAGGAGGACGCTCTGGGACCTCTTCACCCTCTGGGTTAGCATTGGGAACTCGTTTCGGAGCCATCCTGAAAGAGATGACCACGAATCAGCAATTGATTGAAAGAAGGTATAAGCTGAATCAACGGATTGAAATGCAACATAGTCTTCACAATAATCATTCGAACAATAGGAACGAAGGAAATCATTCGAACAAGAGGAACGAATGAAATTCTCAGTTAAATGATAACATCAATATTCACGAGAAGCCACATAGGGGACAAAAGGTAAAATAAGAAAAACAACAAGGTACGGACGGAAACAAACACAAGATTGGAGCTTCGTTCTAACATCTTTGTGCTGAAAGCATATGAACATGTTACGAAAGGGTTTTGCAATCCCCGGATCAGCATAGCCAAGGACCCTTTAAGATGCAACTCCCGATCGGAACATCGGTCATAAAACCACTTCACTCAATGTAGAACCCCGAACCCGCTAACCTGCATTCGTTGGAAGAATGCCTACGATCTACTGGATAAACCCAACTATAAATTTCCGAAAGTTTCCAGTTATGCAATCAGGTGTTGGGGATACAGGGGAAGCACCGCGCAATCAACTCTAAACCTACATCCAGCTGTATCCATCCTTCAACACATAACCAGTCTTTCTCGGAAACCGTCTACCTCGGACCTTCTAAAAGCATCCACTATACCAAGCTATGGCAATACTCCCGAACTACCTCCCCAGTACTGGGTGATGTCGGGGTTATCTTGCCACTAACCGTATAGGAGAGATTTTTTATGTCGGCCGTCTTAAGTATTTAGTACTACCACGATATGCTTGTGACGACAATACCCCGAAGCTCAACTCCCCGGGACACTGCCACAACCCCTAATGTCAGGAGGCATCGAGAACAATATTCTCGTCATAAGAACATCGAAACAATCCCACAATACTCGCGAGATTCCTAAAAAAATTTGGTGCAATTTTTGAAAGTAGAAGAGGCAAGAGTAGTCGTCAGGAGTCCTCACCAGAGTGAAAGGGGATGAGAAGCAAAGAAATCCTACTCTCCGATATAAATATAGGACTCAAAATAATTTTCAGTGTGTGCCTAGACTCGGTCGTCAACGATTCGATCAAACAGTGGGGGCTTCTAGGTCGGAGAAGGCTCTGAATACCAACTTGTAATGCCCAGGATGGGGCTACATCTCCTACGTGTCGAGGCACGACTTAGAGACATAATCCCATGCTGGAATGATCGCAAGTTTGGTATCTTTGCACAACTCATGTAAAAGATGGGGATGGAAAACATAAAATAGTTGGCTTACACTCGCCACGTCACACAAATTCATTACATGTATCAATCATCATACAAAAGAACATCACAGCCCGTCTAAGGGTAAAATCCAAATGACAAGATCCCAAACATAATTTAAATCCACAGGTTGGATCGAATCCTAGTAGAAGAACCACTACTGATCATCAGGATAACGAACATAGTAACGGCTACGCTCCTCGTTGTACTCCCAGTCTAGCTCGGTGCCATCACCTGGATAGCTCACCATAGGACCTGCATCTGGTGTGGTGAAGTAACTGTGAGCCACAGAGGACTCAGCAATCCCGTTCCCGGGTAACATGACTATCTAAGCCTTGGGTGTGGAACAAGGCTGAAGAAAGAATAAGAAAATGTGGTTGCAGCAGCACTAGCCTAGCTTACGTGAATGAGAGCGAGAAGAGAAGGCGCCTCGGTCGAGTTATGATCACTAAGTGATCCTGAACTAATCAAGTCAATCATAACCCCACCGTGTTCATCTCCCGAAACCCCTTTCGGAAAATGACAGTCATGGTACTCACGCTGGTAGTGTATTGGTTTAATGTGTCAAGTTTTCTACAACCGAATAATAACAAGCTCCCATTTGCCACATAACCGCGGGCACGGATTTCGAAAGTTCAAACCCTGCAGGGGTGTTCCAACTTGGCCCATGACAAGCCCACGATCCGCAGAGTCGCAACTCCAAGGTGGGAAGACCCGAGTATTCTCGGAATCCCGTGCTCAAGATACTCCGAACTAAGGTAAGGCTAATCCAGCAAATCCTCCCGGCGTGCCGACACCCTGACAATAGCCGCGCGTATCTAGTCTCAGGCCACGACCGGATGAGTCATCCTACAGGTGGATACCAGATACCTTCGGTTTCCCCAAGGCGGCCCCGCAGTCTTCTCGTTTCGGACCAACGCTCATGAGGAGCACTGGCCCGGGGTTGTTGATTAAGAACTCAGGTTTGCAAGACCCTATGCATGTTTGTTAGTTATTAGGCGAATAGTACCAATGTTGGGACTTGCTGGAAAAGACTTAGCACTTAGCGGTTTATCGAGGGGGCCCCATAACCCCAACCGTGTGAGGAACGCATAATCAAGGAACATAACACCGGTTTAAACAGTTCCTAGCGGCATGAGTTGAACAAATCACCAAGCAAAAGGCTTAGACTTCCACCCATTGCCAATATATAGATGATTTCATTTAAGCATTTATATAGTGTGATATAACCCAACAAAACTTCAACATGAAGCAAGCATCTTGAACTTCACCTGCAACTAGCAACGCTATAAGAGGGGCCGAGCGAAGCCTACGTATAGCCAAACAATGGTTTGCATAGGTAGGGTGGTTAGACATGATCATGGTTACAAGTAGGAGGCTGACATGAAAGACATGGGCATCGAGGCAAAACTATAGATCGAGACTTCTAGCAATAGGCAAAAATAGTAATTGTATCTGGGTCCGGTCATCTTGCCTGAAGAGTTGTCGTTCGGATCGTAAGAGGGGTCCTCGTTCTCAAGCTCGGTAGTAACCTCGTGCTCGTACTCGTACTCGGTCTCAGCTTCCGGCTCTAATCAAGACAACCACACAAGGCACGAAACAACAAGATGCAATGCGCACACCAAAAATGATGGATGCATGAATTATGCACTAAGGGAGCACAATGAGCATGACAATATGCGATCAAGCAAAATGCTTCAAAACAAGATAACAATAGGACATTATGAATCTACACGAAAAATCAATCAAGTTTCATATAAGACTTGCTGCAATCGGAGCTACGGGCTAAAAGTTACACACAAAACAATAAACATGCGAAAGCTGAAAATTACAGCAACATAGCAACTTCGGGGCAAGAATTAATTAAGCTACAACACTCAAACATCATGGCAAAGAGCATGAACATAAACTAGACATATCCTACAGCAAATAAGTCCATTGGTGCACCCCCAAAGGAGCCACGGATCAATAGCAACAAGCTTGGAGATATTGAACTTGACAACAAAATCCTGACAGCAGTAATTTATTGCAACTTTGGAGCAAAAGTTAAATATGCTACAGCCACTCAAATAAGCATGTGAGAGCATGAATGGATAGCCAACAATATGTACTACAAGGAATCATCAAGAGTCACCCCAAAACTATCATGGATTGGCCTAGAACAACAAGCAAACATGGCATCTGGAAATTACAGATTCCAGACTTAGTGAAATTTCACTAAGTGTTAAACAACAGTTTCATCATGGCATCTTTGAGAGCAAGTTTAAGTCACCTCAAAACTAAACATGGCAGGTGGTAAGCACCACATCAAAGTACATATGATGGTGATTCCAAAACACCTATGCATGCATCATGGAGATAAACACAACGATAGCAATGAGCTCCTCAAGTTGGCATTTCATAACAAGCTTAAAAACTTAACAACCACATAGCATTTTGCAACAGAGATAAACATGGCAAGAATAAATCTATCATGCAACCTAACACAAACAACATGTAGAGCATGGCAAGACGAACACGTGGACATATCATTTGCATCATTCGGATAAACGAACTAAAAGATATCACTATGCAAAGATGGCATAAAAACATCACTAACAGCAGTTTATAACGGGATGCACTCTTGCAACGAATATTTAAGCACCTAAATTATCTCAAACATGCATGGCACAAAGGAATGAAATGAAGTGCAAGTCACCACGAACGTCTCGACATGTCATTTGCGCAAAACGGAGCACCACACAAAAAGTTATCACTGTTTGAAACATGCATCAGACAACAATAAACATAGGGACTTAGGGATTAGGGGGCAACCTCTCAGATCTGGGAAAAAAAGGAGTCAACGGGCTGGCGCGGTTCTTCGGGCCGAAGGTGGAAGATCGGGGCGGCGGCTCGGCTGGATCGGCCCGCGGCCTGGCGCGGTGGAGCGGCCCAGGCGGCGCTGGAGCCTGGCGAGGAAGTTGGCCTTCTGGAGGCTCGGCCTCGGGCGATCTGCGGCGATCGGGCCCGGCTGGAAGGGGCCCAGCGGGGCGAGGCGGTGGCCTGGGCTGGGAAGACCTCGGCCTGAGCGGTGGATCGGAGACGGGCTGAGGGAGGCGGCGCGGGCCCGCGGGAGGCGCGGCCCGGATCTGGCGGCTGGCGGCGCAGGAGGCCCAGGCGGCCTCGGGCCCAGCGGAGAAGGCGACGAGGAGGCGGCCTGGCGAAGCGGCCTGCAGTGGCGGCGGCTGGTGGAGACCGGGCCTGGGTCGGCGGATCTCGCCCGGTGTGGCTTGGGGGGGATCCGGCTCGGAGCTGGATCGAGCCCAGGCGCTGGCGGAGCGTTGACTTGGATCGGGAGATCGATCGGGATCCAGGGCGGCGGCGGTCGCTGGCTTCGAGCCTAGCGACTGGATCTCCTTCGATGGAAAAAATGGCGGCGGGGCTGGAACGAGGAGGTCCGTGGCGGTGACTGCGGGGAGAGGTGGAACGGCGCGGAGGAGAGGATGAGGTGGAGGAGAGGTGTTTTCCGGCGAGGTGGTGGAACTCCGGCGAGATTCCGGCGAAACTCCGGCGAGGTGGTGGTGGCTAGAGGAAGAGGATGAAGTGGGGCTAGGGTTTCCTTGATTTGGGGCAAAAATTGGGGGAGTGGAAAAATATATAGGCACAAGGAGCTAGGGTTGTCCAAATGGAGTGCGGTTTTCAGCCACACGATCAGATTCTGATGGCCTAGATGAAGGGAATGGTTAGGAGTGGTTTGGTGGGCTGTTGGAGGGGTGTCTTGGCCTCAAAGTGGAGGCACTTTGAGCCCACGAGAATAACTGTTGGGGTAGCAAACGGACTCGAAACGCGACGAGATTTGACAGGCGGGTTACACACATCAAAACAACAACACACAACAAGTCGGTAACGTTACACGGCCAAACACCAAAGTAGGCCCACGGGACGCCACGGACACGTGAGGGAGCTCCGGAACGCGAAACGGACAACGGGAAGGAACGCGTGGGACCGGATGCAAACGACAACACAAATGCAATGCGATGCACATGTCTACATGATATGAATGAATGCCACACATGCACACGACAAAAGAACGAAAACCCGAAAGACGAAGAACCCGAAATGGAATTGATGAAGCCGAAGATATATTATATGCCCAAAAGGGAAAGTATTACATCCGGGGCATTACACCATGGACCCAGCTATCAGCCTCTCCACGTACAGTACTCTTCCGATGGAAGTCGTTCCTTGACCACGTTAACCACGCCGCGCCGAGAGCACCAGGGTGGTGGACAATGGCGAGGCCTAGGAAGGGGACGACACAGAGCTGGGGAAGACGCGGCAGTGGAAGCCCACGCGGAGAGGAGTACGAGGGTTCACTGGTTCGGCTACGGTGTGAGGCTGCTGTCGCCGCATGGCCTGGATAGCGGTGGGAATAGTAGGGGCTGTGAGGCCTCCGCGGCAGCACAGCCAGCCACGAGAGGCAGGAGCATGCGGCACGACCGGTGCTGCTTTGGGCGGCTGGAGCAAGAAGACCAGAGGTTGAAGAGGCACTACGGCCGTTGGATGGACATCGTACGGTCACTGGTGCTAGAATCGTTCATATTGACTAAGTTGACAAATCACTCCGTCTCGGTCAACTTAGTAGGCCCACAAGTCAGCCACCCACCAAGGTGGGTCCCAACTAGCAGGGGGGTATTCATTTTTTATGCGTAATAAGGAGGCACTTCCGGTGGGTCCGAGCTGACAGCGGGGGGAACGTTTTTTCGCGAAATATGGTGACCCGTCCGGTGGGTCCCAGCAGTCAGGGGGGAAACATTTTTTTTGCAAAATATGGTGGCCCGTCCGGTGGGTACCCGCTATCAGGTGGAGGAATAATTATTTTGCGCGTAATAAAGAGGCACTTCCTTGCTGCGGCCATGGACCCAACTTTCAGCCTCTCCACGTACAGTCCACGTCCGATGGAAGCCGTTCCTTGACCACGTTGACCACGCCGCGCCGAGAGCACCAGGGCGGTGGACGGCGGCGAGGCCTAGGAAGGGGACGACGCGGAGCCGGGGAAGACGTGGCAGTGGATGCCCACGCATAGAGGAGTATGAGGGTTCACTAGTTCGCTGCGGTGTGAGGCTGCTGCCGCCACAGAATAACAGGGGGTGTGGGTGAGTATAGGGATGGCCTGGCCAGCGGTGGGAGTAGTAGGGGGCGGTGAGGCCTCTGCGGCATCGCAGCCGGCCACGGGAGGCAGGAGCACGAGGCATGACCAGCGCTGGTTTGGGTGGCTGGAGCAAGAAGACCAGAGGTTGAAGAAGCACTACGGTCGTTGGATGGACATCGTACGATCAATGGAGCTAGAATCATGCATATTGACTAAGTTGACAAATCCCTCCGTCCCCGTCAACTTAGTAGGCCTATAAGTCAGCCTCCCACTATACTGGGTCCCAGCTAGCAGGGGGAGTATTCATTTTTGTGTGCTTAATAAGGAGGCACTTCCGGTGGGTCCGAGCTGACAGCGGGGGGGAACGTCTTTCTCGCGAAATACGGTGGCCCATCCGGTGGTTCCCAGCAGTCAGGGGGGAAACATTTTTTTCGCCAAATATGGTGGCCCGTCCGGTGGGTCCCTGCTATCAGGTGGAGGAATAATTATTTTCCGTGTAATAAGGAGGCACTTCCTTGCGGCTGCCGTGGACCCAGCTGTCAGCCTCTCCACGACAGTACTCTTCCAATGGAAGTCATTCCTCGACCACGTTGACCACGCCGCGCCGAGAGCACCAGGGCGGTGGACGACGGCGAGGCCTAGGAAGGGGATGACACGAAGCCGGGGAAGATGCGGCAGTGTATGCCCACGTGGACAGGAGTACGTGGGTTCACTGGTTCAGCTGTGGTGTGAGGTTGCCGTTGCCGCAGAATAACAGGGGGTGTGGGTGAGTAGAGGGATGCCCTGGCCAGCGGTGGGAGTAGTAGGGGGTGGTGAGGCTTTCACGGGAGGCGGGAGCAGGCGGTCCCGCCGGCGCTGGATTTGGCGGCTGGAGCAAGAAGATCAGAGATTGAATAAAACACGATGGCCGTTGGATTTACATCCAACGACTACGTCTGCTAGAATCATTTGTTGACATATATAATTACTAAATAAAATCTTGCATACGCGTCAACTTAATAGGCCCATAAGTCACACCATTCCCTCTGTTTTAATAATTTATATATAGCTCATTGCGACTTCTTATGCAATTTATTGCAGTTCGTTTTTTTGGATGGCCAGGGCCAATTTCGCATATTTTTGTGGGTTCCAAACTATTTTTAATACCAAAATGTCGAGCCAGATTTAAAGTACTTTTAAGATATATTTAAATTATGTTAATGCCTAGTGAAATAGGAATTTGAAAATGTGAAAAAATTCAGAAACTATAAAGTAATTGCCAATTTGTCATCTGTTTTTATATTTACAACCAATTTCATATTACTTTCAAGATTTGCAGGCGTCTTGAAAGAGTTGCAGCCCATCAGGGCGTAGAAAAATAAATAGGCCTGGATTGGGTATTCTTCAGAAAAAATAGACTGGGCTCGTTTCCACAAAGAAAAAATAGCTGGGCTGGTCAAATGGCGAACATAAACATATAAGCCTGTGCTAGACGGGCCACACCCTAGTTCAGACCCTACTCCGTCTCAACAATAACAAAAAAATACTGCTCGAGCAGCTACGTCCCAGGTGTCAGCCGATCTTGTGATGTTCTCTTATCTATTGACTATATACGCTCACAATGTCGTGGGTCCCAGATGTCAGGAAAACACTAGGAGGTAGCATTTTATTTTTCCATATGCTTACTTGGTGGGCCTGTACTGTCATCCTCTCCATGTACTTCTGCCGATTCCTGTTGTTTCCTGACCATGTTGACAATGCGAGAGGGCGGCACCGCGGCGAGCGCACCAAAGCGCGCAAAGGACGACGACGAGGCCTCGGACGTCGGTGTTAACGATTTAGGAGACGGTGGGGCGGCAATGCGTGCACTGAGGCGCAGCTAGCCGTGGGAGGTGGAAGTAGGCGGCCCCGCCAGAGCTGGTTTGGTTTTGGCGGCTGGAGGAAGACAGGACTGAAGAAACACGACACACTGTAAAAGCAGCAGGAGTACTTAACAACCTTAACTGAAACAAGCAGGGGCACTTAACAACCATAGCTGAAAGCAGTATAAGTACTTATACAGGCTCAACCGTACAAAGCACGCCTTGAAAAGTGCTACTTTGCCTACAATTAACCAAGGGTGAGGCCACCAAGCCCCAGGACAAGGCCCAGGCGCCACCCCATGCATCCACAACCTTCTGAAAGCGGCTTCATCTTGCAATGTGGTCAATAAACAGGATATTCGCTTTAGAGCCATGGAAAAGCAGCAGCATAATCTTCTGTCCTATTCTCCAAGATGGATGGGCCTTCATTATTTGAGACCACCCATGAATAAGTATCTTTTCACCTCCAAGGGGAATGGAGTAGGTCGACATAAACATCATATTGTGACCAAGCGCAAGTCTGACCCGACCATGGTCAGACATCTGTATAGGAACAATAGAACTTGGCAGTTTCTATTTCAAGAAGATCATAGCTGTAAAACTGTGTATAAGCAATAGTTTATGAACAACATATATAACAGAAAACAGCTCGTACCATAAGTTTCTAGACACAGTTCGACCTGTTCAACGAGTGCAGCAGTGGCACACATATCCCACGTGGCCTTCCACCATTGTAACGCCCCACAAGGACCTCAAGACGATCAATAAAGTGTAGGAACTTGTGGATGTCGTCCCAGTCAACTTCAGTGCCATCAGTAACAGCCGAGTTGTTACAGAATAACAAACGAGTAGCCTGCTTAACTCTGAAAAAACCTACACGTGCCACCAATTATAAGAAAATATTAGTTACAAGTAGCATCTTCGTGAGAGATTCGTTGCTACTTCTAAAGTTAAATTGTGATTATTTAGACAGAATAGGTGGATTAAGAAGTAATCGAGGCAACAAGCAAGAACCAGATACAAAACTAACATGGATGAACAATTGGAACGACGTCGGGGTGGAAGATCGCAGTGAAGATGAGACCAAGTTCTGCTATTTCCATCAACATTCGTCTGCCAACTTTTAGTCCGTAACACTTGAGAAAGTATATCCAAGTACGGGCATAAAAAAGCAGCGATCTTATTGGTTCTTGAATCGAACTTGGAACTTATATCCATGGCTTGTCTTCGCTGTGACCATTAAACTGGTGTATTCAGTTATGGCAAGGCCGAGCATCTTGAGTACATGTGTTCTGGCAGAGGAAATAATGCACTGTAGGAAAAATAATATGAGAACACAATGTATTCCCTATCCAAATCTAGAATAACTTCCTCCTTAGCGTCGGTGTTGACCATCGTACTGGTAGTACCTTTTATCCAAATATAGCAATCCAAATTTCCAAATTAGTCGACAGCATGTTCAAAAAAATGCCACCCTCCCGGATAGAAAAGAGGATTCTAGGAACATACTGTGCGCGTTTCAAAATCCAGTGTTAGGATGAGAAGAAACAAGTGTGGTGTCCCGCCGAGGGCGCAGAAACCTGTAGGGTCCTCGCACTTTGGGCACTGCAAATGAAACACACTAGATTCAGTAGGAAGAAAATGCATCAACGGCGGCGGCTGCCATCCTAGGATTACCCGCGACCAAGGGACTTGGATTTATTGGGGATGGATGAAGAATTCGTAATTGGTTCTCCATGAGAAAACCCTATGCAATCGCCGAGAGGGGGTTTTCTCTGAACAAGCAGACGAGGGAGAAGGGGATTCAGGCCCAATGAAATATTGCCGCTTCATCCGTCCAGCTTACTACTAAAGTTGGAAAGGGGGGGTTTGTGATTTGATGGCTCATTGGGCATTACTGCGGCGCTACGACCGGGGTGTGTCTACCGTGTAGTTGTGTACTCTAATTTGTGCATATGGCACGTGGACCCCATTGCCGGATGCCCCACATATCAGTGAAAGGAAGTAGAAAGACAGGAGTAACTAGTTACACAAAATATATTTTTGACAGAGAGATACTCCCTCTGTAAAGAAATATACAAATCTTTTATATCACAACTTTATACATACAAATTTATATCTGACAGATAGGAAGGAAACTATGGCAATTTTGCAAAAAGGTACCCACACACCTCTCCACATTTGCAAATAAGGCCTTCCCTCGTTCATCCTTTTCTCTCACAAGATAAAATACTCATACAAATGCATCTTGATGTTACGCGCAACGCACGGGCATTATGGGGGTTCAGCTGAGAATATAATACTCAGACAGGCTCACGGTTCTATACTTTGGGCCGCAGGCCCACCCTGCATGTTTGGGGGCCCAAGTGTTCTACCTCAGCACTTTTCATATTGCAAGCGATCGGTATGGCGCTGGTCTTAGATGTTGTCGCAAGGCGAATACACAAAATTGAATAAAGCACGGGAGCTGTTGGAATGAAACCGAACGACAATTCCTAACCAGCAATGAGAGTTGCAATTCTATCAACGATATACTATGTGATAAATAATACTGTCGTATAAACTTATACACACAGGACACTTGTTTCACCATGCCAGATTACTACATCAAAATCTCTCGTAGGATAGATCAGTTCGGCAGTTGCATGCTGCCACTCAAGAATTTCAAAGTTGATTTGGACCAGCTCTCCTTGCCGAGAAAGTTCGATTTTGAGATCATCCCCTACCGCAAGATATGATTCAGATTTGAACCTTGACCATCATTTAGCATCAATCATCATGTGACCATCCTTTGTACTTACGGTATATTAGGCACGTTCATTCACACCAAGGCTGCGCATGGTAAGAGAAACTTGGCCGCTGTTGTCCGGATTGTTGAACGACTCCCTCGTTGCTCTAGGAATTCTCTGTTTGCAAACAGGAAGATATACCCAAACAGTTAGATCAACACAGTGAATCATGCGAAACAACATGGAAACAAAAAAGAACGAAACACTTGGGAGGCCAATGCTTACCGAGAAGGTGGACATGTCAGTTTTTGTAAGGACTTTGGTATATGAAGTGCGAACTGCAGCCCAGTCTGTTGCTAGTGCAACTGCTCGTTTGGTTGCCGCTGCACGGCCGGAGCAGATGCAAGTGCAAGTGTTGGTCCAGGTGCTGAAGCCGCCGCTGCTGCCGAAGATGGTGCTCCTTGTAGAGCTGGTGCAGGTGTCGGAGCAGGTGCCGGTGTCGATGCCCGATCCTCCGGTAGATCAGCCTGATCCGTTGACGTGGTCAGTGCCCAATCCTCAGCTGGATCAGACTGAGTTGCTGCCGCTGTCAGTCCTAGAGCAACTGTCGGTGCTCGATCCATTGCTGAAGGTGGTACTGATGTGCGAGACAGCGGCGATCATGTCTGGTCTACTATGATCAGCTTTCTAACTTGCCTAGGCTTCGTGACCGTGATCCCGTTTTTTTCTTCATTTCTTTTGAACGCGAGAAGGACTAATTGTGGCATTTTTGTTAAACCAAACTACAGTTCATCATAGGGATTCAGCTTCTACTCAGACAACAGACTCATCCAATTTTTTCCAGTAATATAAGTGATGGACAATGCCTTTGTTACTGACATGACATAAGAAGTGAAACCTGCAAAAATAGCCATCGTAGAGCAAACCAAACGGTTTATTCTGTGATGAATGTCACATGGCAAAACCTGCATCGTAAAATTGCAGGAAAAGAAAGAAAACATGACATTAAATCAATAAGATTTAGACAGTAAATCAATAAGATTTACTTGATGTGACACGATTGAATCCTTTCCAGGAAATCACTATGTTGAAGTACTAAACAGAAGATTGATCGTCCAATTACGGGTGGTATGCAGGGGCCCCGCCTACTCCCACAAGCAGGACAGCCCAAAGGTAGTGACAAATCGTATGGACCGAACATCCATGGGACTGGAAATCCTGGTGGGTGCGATAAACCCTGCAATGCATACAAATATTGGAGTGTAACCATAATTGATAAACCATCCTCACAAAAAAGATGATCTAGATACTTCAAAATATACAGACTAAATTGACTGTACAGACATTAACATAGACCGTTCTCAGGACTGACCACACACCAAAAGCGGTAGTACTAATAAACAATACAGGGTTCACAAATAGAAATCAAGTACTAAACAATAGTACTTACTACAGACAAGCAAAGTTGCACTAATTAAACTCTGTAGACTATTTCTTGCCACCGACCTACGTGATGAACCCCGCATAACTGACTAGGCCATGGACTTCGTGAGAGATGTCTACATGCACCATCACTATCTCGGCAACCTTGGAGAACCTAATAGAGTGGTCTTTCCACTCATAAACATGATCATGAAGACATGCCGCATCAGATTGTTGGGAAGCTTTACAAGAACCGCACCCTTCGTAATCGAAGGCACAGCCAGGAAATTGTTGTGGTCAAGTACAACCTCGAGAACACGCCTGACAACAATGCTACAGGAAAACACTAGTTCAGGACACGTGGCGACAAGGACACAACAGCTGGATAGTTTAGCAGTAGAACTCATCCTCAAGTCTTCCAGTTCACACGGCATGACTTTGAGAACTTCACCTCCAACGCGGACCTGGTTCTAATTCAAACAGAAATCATACTTTATTACTACCTCTATTCAGAAATATAAGATGATTTTCGATATTATACTCCATATATGACTACATATACGCACAGAAATGAGTGAACAAAGACACTAGAACATGTCTTCAAAGGCATGAGAGCAGAGGGATTATTTGCAATATCCATAACACAAGTTATTGAGGCTAATATATCCTCTTCAAAGGTAGCATTGATGTTCATAAAGTTAGTTGAAAGTAAACTATAAGAAATCAGTGTCAACCTCTCGCATGTTTTGGTCAAAAGAGGAATTTAGAATTGTCATTTGGCACACAAAAATCACATGCAAGATCACCGATAAAGTTGTACTACTAGTACTAGTACTGTGTGCTAGATGAAAAAACACGATCAAGATCGAGAAAAAGATCGTCAAGAAGAGATATTACCTGGACTTGCTTAATGAGGGATCCCGAAGAGGGGGGCTTGGACAGGGCGATGGCTTTGAGCTTGTCTGCGGTAGTCTCGTCGGGGTGCTTGCGCTTCTTCGTACCATAAGCCTCGACGGTTTTGGCCAGAGCCATAGACATCACTTCGGCCGGTACTCCAGCGTCCAAGAAACTGTCAAATAGAAATAAAAGAAAAGAAACCATAATCACAAAACCAAAAGAAGAAAAGAGAGGGAGTTATATGATCAGTCTCGGGGTTGCAAGACTGGGCCTTGGCCAGAATCAACACCATTGATGCGCTCACCTTTCCTTCTTTGGGAGAGAAGAACAATGGCAGAAGCAGGTCGGGGTTTTCTTTAAGAAATGAGGAACAAGATCAGGGTGAAGCGAGTTGGGTAGAGAGGAAGCTGAGAGAGAAGAGTGAAATGATGGTTGCTTCGTCCGTCCAACTTACTGCTGGAAAGGAGGGGGTTTTGTGATTTGATGGCTCATTGGGCATTACTGCGGCGCTTCTATCGGGGTAGTCTACCGTCACTCTACTACGGAGTAATTTAGTGCATGGCTGGTGGACCCCGATGCTGGCTGTCCCACACGTTGGCGAAAGTGAGTAATTTAGTGCATGGCTGGAGGAGGATCCGCACAGTAGAGTGTGTCCACTGTTTTTCTGAAGAAAAAAATGATTACAGCAAGCGTTTCCACTCTTACGACGGAGGAGTGCGAAACACGGCAGCCACTTGAGCATACACAGTGCTCCTACTAGTAGGCATGTGCAGTGGTTCATACGTCAGTGCTACATAATCTTGTTGCTAGTGTGGTAAGATATGACGACAACAAATGATGTTGTGCACATGTCAACTATATGAGCAGTAATGTAGTAACATAGTACCGCTTTCTCGACTGTCCGGTCGAGAAAGAACGGTAATATCAATGTTAACAGAACTAGGTCTACAGCGCACGGAGAGTACGGTGCTACCGTACTCCACGAAACATGAACCATATGAAGCACGAATAGTGTTAGGCAGGGTGTCTGAATTGTGCACGAGATGGGAGCAAAAGTTCCCTTCTCGACCCACTTTTGGGTGTTTGGCAGAGTGCATGAAGGGTGCATGAGTCCACACTAGTAGGTTAACACAAATACACGAAGAGGAAACAACTACTCCCTCCGTCTAGGTGTGTAAGTCATCTTAGAGCAAGTACAATAGTGGGCTTATAGCCCACTTACATGTCATTTTTGCCTATGTGGAGGAAAGAGAGATGAAAAAGTAGGGGAGTGGGCTCTCATGCAAGAGCCTAGCTATATGCACATTCCCAGATAACTGCAATAAATATTAAAAAAGAGATAGAGAGAAGATGCAAAAAAGTATTAATGCAATAGCCAACCTTATAGCTCACACTAGTTTATGAGTGCATATATATGATGGCTATAGATGACATGACGGTTTCTTATAGCCATCAACTGACTATATTATTAACCATGCTCTTACATTGTGCACTGCGACCAAGACGGAGAGGAAAACGAGAAAACTTAATGTCTTTTTGCTAATTAATAGCATTGCATGCAATGAACTAACCACTGCATGTCATGTTTATTAGTCTCAAGTCATTGAAAGCATGCACGACCCACATCTCTTATTGGTTGACATGTCAAACAAGAAACGGGGAGGGAGTTAATGTACCGTGCCTAAGTGTTTGGGATTATTTGGTTTTCGTAAGGTGACTTACACACCTAGACAGAGGAGTATATTGAGATGAGAATGCAACCAAACACACCCACATGCTTTGTGCTACAGTGACTGATCTGCACCGTCTGAGTTTGATCCAACGGTCATGTTGCACCGAGACATGGACATGCCCATGCAGAGGGCGCCTAAACACCACCGAAGTCCCTCTGCTTCTCGAGGCGCAGGACGTTGGTGATGCAGGGGCGAAATGCCTGAAAGGCAATGCAATCTACGGGAAGGCGGAGGGAGCCAGCCGAGGAGCGGGGAATCTTTTGGTTTTCACCATGGTAAAACACCAGTCGACGACTTCTCACATCAGGGAGCAGTGGGTTTTACAGGCGGAGTCATCATGACTAATTGCTGCTGCTCCTGCTCCCGTCAATCAAAAAATTAAAAATCCTGCCGTGCCTGCTCCCGTCAATCAAAAAATTAAAATCCTGCCGCACTCAAACAGCAGAGCAACACCGCAGTGGATATTTAAATTTACCTGCCGGCAAGTAGATAAAAAAAGGGGTGAAAAACAAATGTGGCGGCAGCCTAGCTAATCGGTCGAACTAGCCCAACTAGCTAGCCACCGTGCTTCACTGATGTACTCGGCGGGAAAAGTGGTCTTTCGTGATTTCACGACTCATTTACTTGCTTCGGCGAAGGTAAAATATATGCGTGCACCACCTGGGAGGACCCCGAAACCGCGCGCTAGGGTGTGCCATGTCTCGGCACGGAGGAAAAATGTGTGTGTAAAAATTTACTGTATCAGACGTAGTACCTATGATGGTTCGACCTCGGGACCCAGCCATTCGGTAGAAAACACTCCACTAGCCACACAACTTCATCATGCTAACATGGCACAAAGGATAGGTGTGGTTAGCTCCATCTCGACCAGCAACATCGTCTCTTGTTCTAGGTGATTCTTCTATTTTCCAAGCTTTTTCTAGTTGCAATAACACCACGGCAAGCTAGCGCCGCTCTTCGTGTGTGCCCGTGCAGAGGTTAGACGATGGAGAGAAGAGAGAGATGGTAGACCCGGGACCCACCAGTAAGTGAGTCAATGGTCATGCACGTGTTGACGAGGCACCCCCTCTACTCTACTCAATGTAATAATGTATAAAATCAAGTTATGGGACAAAGCCAACAACCTTGTTGTTTCACGCCATCGACTTACGTTTTGTAGTCCAGGTTGCCAGTTCAAATCTCGTCTTTCATATTTGTTAGTTTTAGGTCCAAATTTGATTAATGACAAGTGGAACCCCCGTGTGTTGTTTCGATATTTCAGTGTAGGATGGTTTTTTTACAAACACTTTGCGCGGTTAGACAAGTAACGGCACAAGTTACACGTATTTTGCAAGTTTACGAACAAAAATGACAGTGACATAGAAATCACATCCACCCCGCAGCTTAGATGCTATGGTCATACGAGTTTTTACACCATTGGAAGTGAGATGCAATGGCTTGGGAGTAGTCTTTGTAATTATGCACAATTTCTAAACTCTCCATAGTTTTTTTGCAAATAAAACATTCATGCCTCGTGTGTGCCGCAGCATCTTGGATCCAACGGCTGCCCGTTGCTCATATTAGGTGCTCCCCATAGCTTGCTTACCCGCTACGATGATATCAGCATCTAGGTCGTATGATCAGTGGTCAGATGGCACATGCGTAGTACTTGTACTTTCGGCGCAATTCCCAAACTCTCTCAGCCGTATATTGCAAAAACATTCAAACCTCCTATTGTGGACCGATAGATCTCCGTGAACTCGTATCACCATATAATCTACGGTGCGGGAGCACCTCATATTCTCCCGTGCGAGAAAACATAAGGTGCTCTCGCAACTTGGATGCTACGGTGATACGAGCTTCGAGGTCGTTTGATCTGAGATCCAATGGCATCTGAGTAGTCTTTGTGCTTGTAAGCAATGGCCGAACTCTTTGGGGGCTTTTCTGCAAAAAACCATTCGAACGACCGAGGAGGTGTTGGGTCACAAATCCAACGGCTCCGAATAGCTTGTATCACCAAAGAATCTAAGGTGTGGTAGCACATGATATTCTTACATATAGGAGAATATGATGTCCTCCTTCATCTTAGATGCTACGGTGATACGAGCTTCGAGGTCGTTGGATATGGGATCCAAGGGCATCTGAGTAGTTTTTGTACAAATTGTGTGCAATTCTCAAACTCATCAAGGTTTCCTGTAAAAATATAAAGACATCATGTGAGCTGCTATATCTCAGATCTACAAGCTCCAAGGAACTCGTATCGGCATATCTAAGGTATGGGGGCACATGATATTCTCCCAGGGAGGAGGGGTGGGGGTGCACAACCAATCGGTGGTTGGGAGGGTGGGGACAAATATAATCTAAACAACCCTAAACAGAGCTTCACAATTTTATCTAAGGTCGAGGGGGTGACCCCCGACAATCATAGCTCCGCCTAATTAAACACAACATTTGCATGTACTGTAGTACTAGACTTAATATTCATGTTTCAGTTTCATGTTCGTTTTAAATATTGAATTGAGGACCATGCATGTCTTACATTTTACTCCATTTGTTCCTAAATATTAGTCTTTTTAGAGATTTCAAGTGGACTGGCACATACGGATGTATAGACATATTTTAGAGTGTAGATTCACTCATTTTGCTCCGTATGTAGTCACTTGTTGAAATCTCTAAAAGACTAATATTTAGGAACAGAAGGAATATTTTTGAATTCGTGTCATAGATGCACGGTTTGGAAAAATAGATGCACTATACTTATTGGATTGTTGTTGTGTTCGTGTGTGGGTGTCTCTCTCTCTCTCTCTCTCTCTCTCTCTCTCTGTGTGAGTGTGTGTGTGTGTGTGTGTGTGTGTGTGTGGTCATATGCTTGATACATACAAAGTTTTCTCACCTCCATATTGTTCATCTTTTAAATTTGAATTTGCATTGAAAAACTTACCGTGGATAACATGAAATGTGAAATCCACGTTGAGATCACTATATCACAAACTCACTCTAATTCAACAACTCGTCATAAATCAATTACCACGTTGAGATTAGTATTTGCAAGGAAAATACGGGCATTGTAATGCACATAGATTCGTTCGGCAATATAAAAGGTTCCTTTCGTATTCTCGAATGGTAGGACCCAACGGCGTACCAGCCAGACCTTGGTTCGTGTTGATCCTAAAAAAATAAAAAAAGCTGGCTCGTGTCCTTCTGGTGGTGTGTGTGGTATGCACATTAGGCAACCTCAACCAGTCGAGCCTCCGCGTTTCGAGTCGAAATATCTGGTGGCCAGAATTCCAGCCCTAGGAAATTCCCCTCATGTCCCCGGTCCATTATGACTACCGATGAACAATGGAGGGATGCTTTAGTAACTAGACAACGTTACCTACCGTGCCGAGCACAGTTCAATTCCCTCGGTCGCCGCTCGCCAAGGTCACTCGTCAACTGCATTGCCTACTACTACTACTACTACACCAAGATGAGCACATAATTGGGCCCGTTTGTTCGTGCCTAGTACTTGAGTTAATATATCAGGCAAAGCACTGGTACAGAGGTATTATCCTTTTGCTCTGCATATATAACTTGTCGGAAGTCTAACTAAGCAAAATGTTTGACCAAATCCTTTCTTAAGAAATACAATAGGACAGATGTATGGCTTGAAAATTTATTGCATGATGCAGGTTATGATATTGTTTCGAATCCTGGATCTTAAATTTCAGAAAATCCAAAAGTGACCATAAATTCTTGAAACTAAGCATGGTCACGTGATATGGCACAAATATTACTTTGTAATTTTTTTTTCAATTTGAGACAAGCTCCTTATGACAAGTTGCACAAATGAAGAGCCAAGGTATTTTGGAACAAAGACCTGTCACGTTAAGGCGAATACTTTCACTATTGAAACTGTGGGCGTTTACGTGCCGCCACGAGTCCCGCTTCTCATCGGCAGGTGCAATCCGAGCAAGCGTGTAAGTCGACGGGAGGCGTGCGAGCAGACCACTGTGCAGGCTCACCGGGAGGCGAGCCCTTTGACCAGGCTTCGCCGCCCACCTTCGTCCCAACTGCTCCCACTTTTAATGTCGCTGATGCCACAGTTTAAAATCAACCCCGCACTACTCGGTATCGCTACAATATTCTCTCTTCCTCTCCGATTCTCCTGTCGTCTACCTCCAACCAACCGGACCTAAACGTATGCCATGCCGCATCACGATGGTCTGCCCTTAGTCTTCCAGTTTCCTGAGGAAGACACTCAGCCGGAGTCTCAAGAACATAAGGCGCTTTGGGACAAGCTTGAACTGGCCTTGCGGGAAGACGCCGCACCTGTCCCCGCTCCCGTTCCGGCTCCCGTCGCCCCGATTGCGCCAGCGCCCATCCCCATGGCATTGATGGGTTGGGAGCCGCACATTGTCGCCGAGCTTGATGCCACGGGGTTCCACGAGGTCCCCGCCGACTTTCACGCGCACGTGCACCTGCCAGCGCATGCGCCTGCGCATGCATTGAAGCGCACGCCCGTGCCGATGCCCGTGCACCTGCCAGCGCATGCGCCTGCGCGTGCACTGACGTGCACGCCCGTGTTGGTGCCCGTGCACACGAATGTCTCCGCCGCGTAGTTGACAGCGCCTGTCCCCGCGTGGGTACCAGTGCCGCCCTCAGCGGCATGGATGGCCGCCGCCGACCGCTTCCTTGCACCAACGCCAGTCGCCTTCTCCCGCCAGTTGACTCGCTCCGAAGTCCAAAACATTTTGGCCTTCCTTGAAGCTAGGCCAACGTCCAGGAGTACGCCAACAACGGCGCAAGGCGCCGCCATCGCCGTCAGTCAATGACCCGACGACACACAGAGCACGACAGAGGAGCCGCTTCCCACCGCAAGACGCCCCCGCCGCCGCTGCGTAATCTAAATTTGCAAATGAAAAACGTTTGGATTGCCATGCTTAAAATCCAAACGTTTATCAATTCCGTTTATTTTAGATCGATCGTCGTATAATTTAAAATTGGAGTCTGACTGAACGAAATCTATGGTTTGATCGATTGAATGTTCTGCTAGAGCCGTATCAAATTAAATATAAAATGTCATCAAGACACATGTATTCCTTGTCATCCAATGACCTAGACTGCTTCAATGTCGAGCGCTCAACACGTTTAGCATGAAGTTAATTTCATGCCAAAAATAGTGCTAATCACATAATAACACGCAAATAATATCCTACTTAATATCCGCATGCACTTAATATATTTCCAAATTAAAGTGCATTGCACGTACACACTGACTAGTGCTGCTAGCACGTGAAACTGGTGATGTAACTTGTGAACGCGTCCAAATATGGTCAACGGCAACATCGCCCGCGAGTTCTTCGTGTTTGCCTGTGCGTCTAAACGCAGAAGGGGAGGAGAGATAGAGCACACATGGAACCCACCAGTAAGTGAAGCAGAATAGTACTAAAAATAGTATTACATGTTATCAATTAAATAGGTTGTGGTAATATAAAAACATTATGTGAACAAAGGGAGGTACAACAAACATTGCCGTTCTAGGTATGTTGCCTATTGACGTGCGACTTGAAGGTCCTGGTCGCATGTTTGGTCCTCGGCCTTTATTTTTTAATTTGTATATGGGTCCAAATTTGTTTCATGACATGTGGGCCCCTCGGTGTGTAGTTTGTAGCACTTTAATTTGTGGGTCGAAATTTGTTCCATTCCAAGTGGACTATCGTTGTGTAGTTTTGTAGCTTATTTATAATACTTAAAGAGAACAACAGAGTTTTTTGCAATAATACCATGGTGCGACGTTGAATGCGAGAAATGACGTGCGAGAGAGCGATGACCGAGCCACAGGGAAATCAACTAGGAGAGTTGCGGGGGTTGCAACGGTGTTTCGAGTAGTTGTGGGCCGAATGCTACGAAAATATAATCTAAACCGACCGGAATAAATGCCTACACAAACTAATCCAAGGATGGAGTGCCCCTCGCAATGTAAATAGCGCCAGCTTTGCGAGGGATGGAGAGGTAGCTTCAATGTGTGGAAGATACGACGTGAGAAAGCGAGGTCAATCGAGAGACATATAGATAGAGAGACAAATTGAGTGTGGTCCAAAATTCATTTAACAAATATATATGCTCTGGAGAGATATTGTCCGATTGAGCTTTTGGCAAGGGTGAGGGCTGTAAGATAGAGCTTGAGAGATGATCCAGTCACAGACGTGTAGATATATTTTGTCCGTGGGAGGAAGCAAGGTCAATCGATCACATAGGGTCGTCATGCGATCGAAAGAGTGAGATGGGCTGGAGAGAGTGACCTAGATAGAGAATGTGCGTGAGAGAGTATACAATGTGAATAAGTCGAATTGGCTCAAACATGGTGATATATCGTTTTTGTCCGAGAAAGAGCGAGGTCAATCGAGACATACAAAGAGAGAGAGAGAGAGAGAGAGAGAGAGAGAGAGAGAGGGAGAGAGAAAGAGAGAGGGAGATAGAGAGATAGCGTGGCCCGCCATGAGGTTGAAAGAGTAGGGGCGGCTTCAATGGAATGAACTAGATACACAATCTGCGTGAGAGAGTATAGAGTGTGTCGATCGAGGCCCGAACAGGGAGATATATCATTTGTGTGTGAAAGAAAACGAGGTTAAACGAGACTTAGATAAGTGAGCGAGATTGAGCGAGTGTGACCCGCCGTGCGAAAGAAAGAGTGAGACGGTCTCTAGGGAGTGACCTAGATAGACAATGTGCGTGCATGCGCACGAGAGGTTGGGGGGCTAGATAGGCAATGCATGTATTTAGCGCGAGTGGGTGAGAGGGAGAGGGAGAGAGAGAGAGAGCTCGACATGGGGTGCAATGGCGGGTGTGTGAGGTAAATACATTTCGTAACAGAGTGGAAAAGGGGGGTTGTGTAGTTGAGAGAGTTAGAGATTGAAACATGGAGAGAAAGAATGGATGTGTGTTGGAAACCGATAGCTTCCTAAGGTGGTTAGGAGAGGAAGATTGACCGATACAGGAAGTATGTAGCGTGTGTG
>LR738715.1:74419264-74452358 GCA_902687465.1 Secale cereale | reverse complement strand
GGGGGCTAAAAACAACATTTGAATGTAGATAGTACAAGACTTAGTATCGATGTTTCAATTCGGAGTACATTGTAAGATTTGAACTGAGGACCATGCATATGGGTAATTATTTCGAATTCGTGCCATACTAGGTTTCAAAAAGTTGACATTCACTCGATTTGTTCTGCTATTTTGTAGGTCATATGTTTGAATCCATCCAAAAGTTTTCTCACTACCATGGTGTTCATCATATACATATGACTTTATACTAAAAAGTAGCATGGATACAGTGAAATGTAAAATCCACGTTAGAATTGGAGATCGCTATGTGACACACACTCTAATTCAAATAACTAATTATATGACACACACACACTCTCTAATCCATGTTAGCGTGGATACTGTTTCATTTTTTTTCAAATAACTCCTCATTAATTAATTTATAGTATCTCGTTTCGAATGACTAATTATTTCAAGGAAAACACGGGCATGGTACTACATACAGATTCGTTTGCAAATGAAAGAAGATTCGTTTGCATTCTCAAATGTAGGCGCACCAGGCAGACCAGGGTCGTGTCGTGGTGGTCGCGTGTGTCGGACGGACGCGTAGCACCCAGCTACCCACGCCCCTCCCTCCCCCCCCCCCAAAAAAAGGAAGGCGACAAAATAAGTTCGCGCTTCCACGTTTCGGATTGAAATATCTGGTGGCCCCAATTCCAGCCCTGCAAAATCTCCCTTCTCCACCGTCCCCTTCCACGTCCAGATTGCTCAAATCCCTAATTCACCGCCAACCCAAGCAAAGTTCGAATCGCCCCTCGTCTCATCTCTTTCCCCACCTCTGTGTCGGACGACGACGACAAAGAGGACGGTCGCGCTTCACTACCGCACCGGAGCTACCTCATCTACGCCCTCATCCACCGCACCGGGTGGTCCACCGACAACGTCGGCCGCCGCAACCGACGTGCCTCACAGACACCGACTTCCACCGCATCAGGTGCGCTTCACCGACGCCGTCTCCCAGCTCACCGGGGCTACTTCACCGAGCACATCGTCGCGCCTCTGACCCCCGAGGCCGCTGGGGCTTCACCAACAGTCTCGTCCACCGCTTCGTAGCGCTCCGCTGCCACTCAAGATCTGCATCCGTGCGCGGCCAGCCAACGCCAGTGCATCACCCTCAACGGCTCTGAAGTGACCTGCACTCTAGCTAGGCGAGCATGCCGAAACACCGGCCCGAACTAGGTATCCACACATCACTCCCTTGTGCACTGTTCCGACGATGTTTGGAAATCCTTTCACTGCTCTCTTAGCTTACACGCCTATCCAACTCTGACTTTAACTCTTATTTTTTCTGGGAGATATCATCTGAAACAAGCAAACCATATTTTAGCGAAGCATGACGGCGCTACGGGATCTGGTACACATCCTGCACACCCATATAACCTTGTAAGTATATGTCCTCTGGCACAACAACAAGGTCAATTCCTCTTATTTGATCAGCCATTTGTTGTGTCAAAAATGCAGAGGGGGATGCAAGGAGCACAAGGCCTGCACATCCAAGCAAGTGGTAACATGGACATGTACATGGAATATCCCAAGCGCAAGAAGAGCTACCGTGAGCCTGTACAATAAGCTAGCGTAAGTCCCTACATTTCATTTAATTCGTACTAGCATTCGTGTATGATTTGTGTGCAGTGGCGGATCCACGAATTCAAGTTACCAGGGGCGAACATTTAACTTAGAAAATACGAAGGCACTTGCACTTCGGAAATCAACATAACTTGAGAAATGTGAAGCTACATGCACTTTCTAAACCAGCTAATGATCCAAAGTAGTTCAGATTATAAATGATAAATGATGCAAGCACCAAAAAACACAAAATGCAACATGGTGTACAAGGACTACAAACATGGTCTGTACCTGCTTGAATTATTCATTCTCTAGCTGAAAATATCGAAGTGTAATTGCACCTATGACCAGTGGGCAAACTGCATATCAGTATATCTATGCTGCACAAGTATGCCAATAGTTTCAAACAACAGATTATAAAAGTATTTATGCTACCTTGTCATGATATGGGTACTTTCTGGTAGATGGCCTCAACGTTTCCTCAAGCCATGAAAATGCACTATAATTTGCTTGTCATCAATGCCTGCAAATCTCTATGTCTCTCTCAACATAGAAGATCATCATTAGACACTAAATCCTTCAATGAGAGCTTGCAAAATGCTTGCATTAGATGCCTCATTAGACACTATATGTTCATCACCAGGAGCATATAAAATGTTTGCGTCAAATCCTTCATTACCAATCTGTTCATTAGACACTTCAGGCTCAAGAACAACATGAGTTTGGATGTTTGCACCGGAAACTTGATTAGATTCAGTCAGTTCCGTATTGATTGGGGGAGTTATAAAATAAGTAGAAATTGGTTTCATTTTCTCATAGATTCCCTACATACAAGAAGTTTTACAATACCGTCAGGTTTAACTATTGGCCAGAAATTGAAGAGTTGAATTAGATATAATCAGGGATGTGATGTACCTGCTCATTGCACATGCTACTCTTGCAAGCTGCGACTGTCTGTTTGCGCAAGCTCGATGCCATGCCCGTGATGCCGCCACTGCCTCCCACGCAGGCTACACCCACGGTTGGATCTTCATCTTCTTGTCCTTCCGTTCGCTTGAAGCTCGGCGACCGCCCTCCAATGAGGGCGCGGGGAAGTGCTGTGTCGGTCTGTCCAGTGGCGGCTAGGTTAGGAGCGAACCAGACTGGAGGCTGGAGCCGGTGAATTGGGATTTTTCCTGCTGTTGATGGATATGGGAGGCGCTCGATTGGGCCGCGAGCCTGCTATAGGGCCTGCCTTGCACTTATGTTATTGGCTTATCCAAATTGAAACATTTTTCTTCATTTTTTACATTGCCTGCTCGTGCGTTGAGACGAACAAAACTAGCCTGGGCCAACGTGGATGACTCAAACTAGGTGCACACATTTGAGCCACCCGAGGCGGCCGCCCATACCAGCCCCTATGGTGGCGTCGCCCCTTTTTGCGTGTATGATAGGGGTAGTGAAAAATATTCCAGTGGCACTTTTGATTTACCCACAGAATGGTTGAATTGCTTGTTTCTATGAACTGAGTTTGCCAATAATGTGAAGGATGCCAGTCTTCTCATCCTATTGTAGATTACTTAGATCTCGATATGCCAAAAGTAATCGCATGAAATATATAGTAAAATCCAGTGTGATGTGTGTGACTACAACTAGTCTGACTACACGTCCTCATATAACATATCAAGGACGCACCATCTTACCAGATTAACCATTCGACTTACCAATGTTGTGTGGTAAGAAAGAAGTATTGGGACTGCATATCCAAGCTATTGATGCCATGGACTCCTTCGTATAACCTTGTAAGCAAAAAAGAAGTTGTAGTGTGCCTGTACAAAGAACTAGCGTAAGTTCGGTTACCTGCTTCTCAGAATTTTAGTTAGCCACTTATTGCAAAATTATTTAATTACGTTGCTTGGCTTAATTTAGTTTGCTACTGATTACATAATGCCATAGCATGTTAATCCTATTATAGGATGCGCCTATTGTGTTTGATACATACTTGTTAAGAATTACCTGTTTGCCTGAACTTAAATAGCTACTTGTTTGTTTAACTGCTTTGCTGCTGCAACAACGGGTTACAATGATGTTAATAACTACTTTTTAGCATCGAATTGAAACTCTTTAATTCCTTGTTCGTTTAACTGATTTGCTGTTATAACTCCTAGTTGAGATGTTTTGCTAACTTCAACTTTTCTGAATCCAATCGGAACTTTAATGGCAAAATAGGTTAGCCCAAGATCAAAGAGCGAGGTCCCCATGGACCTAGTATCATCCCACAGCAGTGGCACCGGCCTAATCGTGCATTATGAATTGCCAACTGCTGATGCTCTAGAGGCTAAACTAGTGGTAGAAAGAGATTCTGCTTCTGCACCTAGATATGAAGTTGACATGTTGAGGAAGCAAACAACACAATCAGTAGCAGTACTCAAGACAACCATTAAATATTTGTGGATTTCAAAACGAAGCAAGCTGAGACTGACCACATTGTTAAGGTCCTGAAGGAAAAAAGGAAATTAAATTCCCACTTGATAAATCATAGGTGAAATGTTCTTTCCATCGTTGAATAACCTTTGTTTTGTTTGTTCATGTAAGCAATCAAACCATCTGTTTTAGAGATCATGTAATCATTGTTTGTTGTTTTTTGTTTTTTTGGTTTGTAATTTTATTTGAGCACAGGTCTGTATTAATTGACAAGACTCAGAGACATTTCATTTTAATTGCTGTGCCAGACCTACAAATATGCCAATCGGGCTGAATGTGCATTCAACAATAATAGTAGTATAGATGGACCATAAGTGGCACGCATCGGAAAGGGCCAAGATGCTGTAGTAGCTTGGCTAAAAAAAGGATGTTGTTGTAGCAAAGAAAAGTACAACGGCCTGGCTTATGTATGTTAGTTGATATTACTGATCCATATACTCTATAAGTGTTTATATGTCCGTTAGTTCTGTACATTCTTGGTTGATTGACTCGGTATTTGAATCTTGATACATCGCTTGTGTACATATCTAAATGGGAGTACCACTACTGGAATCTGGGTCTTTGCCATCTGCCAGATCTTTGCCGTCTGCCAGCTGATGGCAAAGAGGCTGTTTGCCGTCTGTCTTGTCAAAGCAGACGGCAAAGAACCAGCTGATGGCAAAGAGGGTCTTTGCCATCTGCCAGATCTTTGCCGTCTGCTGGCAGACGGCAAAGAGGTCTTTGCCATCTGCCAGCAGACGGCAAAGACCAATGTGGGCCCCATGGGGGTACTGCACTGGCTAGGTCACACCGGCCACTTCTTTGCCGTCTGCTGGCAGACGGCAAAGAATTCTTTGCCATCTGCCAGCGGACGGCAAAGAGATATGAGGGGGCCCACAGTGTCACGGCGTGGGCGGGCTAACGGTTACCCTCTTTGCCGTCTGCTGGCAGACGGCAAAGAATTCTTTGCCGACTGCTGGCAGACGGCAAAGATTCTTTGCCGTCTGCTGGCAGTCGGCAATGAGGTGGGGCTATTTTTTTTTGGGTTAAAAAAAAGCCGTTGACCACGGCCCAACCGCAACGGAGACGGCACGCCAAGATCCATCCAACGGCCGAGACCACTCGCAGCCAGGCACCGCATCCCTCTCCTAGGGCATCCAAACCCCCCGACCCGAACGACAACGCATCCGCCCCATCCCCCCTCGCGCAGCAGCCAAACCCTCCCTCCCCTCCCCTTCGCCGCCGACGACGATGGCCGCCGCGGCGGAGAAGACGGCCGAGGAGATCCGCCGCACCGCGAGGTCCCTCTCCCCCTCCCCTCCCACGACCCTTCCGTGGCCATCGAGGCGTCTCCCCTGACCCGTTTGCTTGTCCTCGTGCTCTCCTCCCCTCCCGCAGATCAGCGACCCCCGAGGCCTCCGACGCGGCGCCCCCGCCACCGGCCCCGGCCCCGGCCTCGGCCCCGGAGGCCCCCGCCCGCTCCGCGGCTTCGCCAGACCCGTGCGTGCCCCTCGCTTCGCATCTCCTTCTCGCCCCTGTCTCTGTTCCTGTACGTGATTTTGCGTGCTTCCGATGCAGGCTCCGGAACCGGTGGACCAGCCTGAGCCCAAGCGCCGGCTTCTGTCTGCCGTGGTTAAAGTATGAGCCCTCGTTTGTCATTTTTTTGTTCGTCAATCCTGTTGTGTTTAGTTGGTTTGTACCCTAACATTTTCTCTGTGTTCGGCGCGATGCATGGAGGTGGATGGCTCTGGAACTAAGGAGGATGATGTGAATAATGCGGAAGGGCGACAGGATGGTCCAACTGCCTTTGAAGGTGGCGAGAGGAGGGGAGCCAGTAATGGTGGTGGGTTCAGGAGGGATGGGAGCCAGTGGGTATCCAGGAGGGTGAGTAAGGGGAATGGAATTTTGGAGGAGATAGTGTGTGTCCGCGCACGCTTGTGTATGGGTTCCCTCTACTTTCTTGGGGGAGATGGCTTATATGTGTATTACTTGGTTGCAGGAGCTTGATAATCAGCTGCCAGAGCCTCTCCCGAGGCCGTCTCCCAAGGAAGAGGATCAGAGCTTGGTGAGGAGGAACAAGAGAATGCTGGGGAAGCTTCTTGTTGGCACGCTAGAGGTAACAGATTCATCTGACGTATAATGAGATGATCCATGTCCTTAGAAATCGTGATATTTCCTTCTAGTTTCAGTATTTCTTGATTGCTTTGGATTGGGTATCGTGTAATTGAACATGGCAAATTAAACTGCTGTTCGGTAAGAATATGCCAGTTTAGTTGAAGTGCAAACGGCAGTTGAATTTTTGAATCCTCAAGGTTCTATTTTTGTCCTGCAACTTTTGGCAGCAAGCAGAAAATATTTTGCCAATTGGCTACAGACGGGTTCTTGCTTGTTTCATCAACTTAGCAGTTTTCTAAATCAGTTTGTGGTCTTCCAACATCAAATCCTCATTTCTTTTATCCCATAACTATTGCCAATTTATTAACTGGTTTGATAAACAGACCATTCCTAGTTTTGTTTAGTAGGTTAGGCATGGCTCTATTTGACTGCATAGTTGTTAACCAATTTCAATACTCCTTTGTATTCAAATCTCTTGGAGAATGTTAAATTTCTTGTTCCTCAGATAGGGGTTATGTTACAGGTGGTGCACTTATAACTAAGTTCTGCTTGATTTCATCCAAAGTATTCAAGTTATTAGTACCGAACACCATTAAATCTTCAAGACCCTTTTAATCGATTTCCCGTACATGGTTTGTCTGGTACTCTGGTTTATGTTTCCAGAATGCTGAACTTCATTGCCCTGAAATATCATTCTGTGCCGTGGAAAATCAGCCCCCTTAGTTTCTGGCAATCTTTTGGAATTTCCGTTACTTTCAATAACATTTTCTGCTTACAGCTTTTCCTCAATCATGTGAAATTTGTTCATTGCTTTCCAAAAGGAGCTACTGCAACAAATTTTCTTCATTGCCTGTAAAGAAAAGAAGTCTGCTGAATAATATTTTAGATCACTTATGGGTGAGGTTTCAGGACAGATAATTCATTGAGGATTTAATGTCTACCTATAGGTGTAGGTGTAGCAAATTTTTTTAGAGGCCTGATGTGAAGCTATGTAACCTGATATCTGCAAATACAGTGTTGAAGTCATGTCACTATCGCACTAATAATAGCAAAATGCTTTGTGTTTTCAAGCCATATGGTCAATAAGCACTAGTTTGTCTGTTGGCTAAAGTTAACAAGCATACCTATCATACATTTAATGGAAACACAACTTCATAATTAACTATTATGAGTGAACACTCTTCAAGTCAAATCAGACACTGAGAGAGTGTAGACTGAGTAGCCGAGGGAGTTTGACATGTATTATGCATGCTCATTATGTTGAATGTGGTTAGTCCAATTTCAAGGAATGCAACTGATTTCACAATCCATTGTGTTAACCTTTGTGAATATTTCGGTTTGTCTGATTCTTCCTCATGCTTGCCAATGCAGAAATTTCAGCAAGAGAACAAAAAACTTTCCAACTCAGAGGCTTTTATGCGTAGATCAGAGGCTCAGCAGAAGGTACTTATCTATATTTATACATTTTGTTACCTGTGTTCATCATTAGCCATTCAAATAATACACAGGGTGCTATGAGCTAAATGGATTTGTTATTCTCATATATGGTTCTCATATTGAAAATTGTCTGGTGTGCCTATGGGCCAGGCCCTATATGGAAGCCTCTAGGCTGGTATTACAGTAATGGGAATTAACTCAGGTGGCTTGCAGTTGTTTTTTGAGGTCTTGACATTAACCCTTGATCACTTCAAAGATTGTTTTTTTACTTAAATGTTTGTTGTTACTTGTCTTGTGTCCAGATGTTTTTTCCCCTCTGTGTACTGATTGCTTATTTGGATCTCTTACATGTGTGGTTGCATCATGTATTTTTCAAACATGGGGAAAGGCATGTGGGTAGAAGATTCATATAGATATAAAATATTTAGCATGTGTGTCATTTGCTACTCTAGCATTTTTTGAACTATTGTTAACTGAACTTAAGAACCGAGGGAGATCAATGATCTTTTCCAACTTTGAGTTCAGTATTCTTCTTCCGAGGGAACATAATTTAGTGTGTTCTCTTGGAAGTTTATGTGGCTCGCAGACATTATATTGCTTATTTTTGTATTCTCAATATTAGCTTTAACATGTCGGGACATACTAAAATGATCAATTGAATGTAGGCTGATCAAAAGGCTCGTGAGGACAGTGAAAGATTGCGACAGCAAGAGCGGGAGCAAGCAGCTGAGAAGCGTAGGCGTGATATGGTAATCTCCCGCTCACTTTTCTGTGACATGCATCTGTTTTAATTTCCATCATTTTAACTTGGGTGTGTTTGTAATGCAAATGATTTAATCCTGAGATGCTCTTATTTAGACGCTTCGTGCTCGAGTAGCTGCTAATTCTTCTTCTTCTTCTTTTCTTATTCTTCTTCTTCTTCTTCTTCTTCTTTTCCTCCTCTTATTTAACCTATTTAGTCCATTTATGACATAATTTAGCCTATTTAGTCCACAAATGACATAATAAGATGAAGAAAATCAAGGAATAGGAAGAAAAGAAGGAATAGGAAGAGAAGAAGAAGAAGAAGAAGAAGAAGAAGAATAAGAAAAGAAGAAGAAAAAGAACATTTCTTCTTCTTTTCTTATTCTTCTTCTTTTCTTATTCTTCTTCTTCTTCTTCTTCTTATTCTTCTTCTTCTTCTTTTCCTCCTCTTATTTAGCCTATTTAGTCCATTTATGACATAATTTAGCCTATTTAGTCCACAAATGACATAATAAGATGAAGAAAATCAAGGAATAGGAAGAAAAGAAGGAATAGGAAGAGAAGAAGAAGAAGAAGAAGAAGAAGAAGAAGAAAAGAAGAAGAAGAATAAGAAAATCTTCTTCTTCTTTTCTTATTCTTCTTCTTTTCTTATTCTTCTTCTTCTTCTTCTTCTTATTCTTCTTCTTCTTCTTTTCCTCCTCTTATTTAGCCTATTTAGTCCATTTATGACATAATTTAGCCTATTTAGTCCACAAATGACATAATAAGATGAAGAAAATCAAGGAATAGGAAGAAAAGAAGGAATAGGAAGAGAAGAAGAAGAAGAAGAAGAAGAAGAAGAAGAAGAAGAAAAGAAGAAGAAGAATAAGAAAATCTTCTTCTTCTTTTCTTATTCTTCTTCTTCTTCTTCTTCTTCTTTTCCTCCTCTTATTTAACCTATTTAGTCCATTTATGACATAATTTAGCCTATTTAGTCCACAAATGACATAATAAGATGAAGAAAATCAAGGAATAGGAAGAAAAGAAGGAATAGGAAGGGAAGAAGAAGAAGAAGAAGAAGAAGAATAAGAAAAGAAGAAGAAGTTCTTCTTCTTCTTCTTCTTTTCTTCTTCTTCTTCTTCTTCTTCTTCTTCTTCTTCTTCTTCTTCTTCTTTTCCTCCTCTTATTTAGCCTATTTAGTCCATTTATAACATAATTTAGCCTATTTAGTCCACAAATGACACAATAAGCTTAGTTATGTCAAAAATGGCCTAATTAGCCAGGTTAGCTCCAAAATGACCAAGTTTACCTATGTTAGCTCCAATATGATCCATTTAACCTACGTTAGCTCCAAAAAGACCAAGTTTACCTAAGTTAGCTACAATATGATCCATTTTACCCGCGTTAGCTCCAAAATGACCTATTTACCTAAGCTAGCTCTAAATTGACCTACACACTTAGCATTTTTACCTAGCTTAGCAAAAAATGACATTTTTACCTAGGTTAGCTAAAAAATGACCTAGTTTACCTATTTTAGCTTCAATATGATCCATTTAACTTAGCTTAGCTCCAAAATGACCAAGTTTACCTAGGTTAGCTCCAATATGATACATTGAACTTATCTTATCTCCAAAATGACCTATTTACCTAGCTTAGCTCTAAATTGGCTTTTTTAACTACATTTGTTGGAAAAGAAGAAGATAAAGAAGAGGGGGAGGAGAGAAAGAAAGAGAAGATAAAATCTTCTTCTTATTTTCCTCTTCTTTATCTTCTTCTTTTCCTCTTCTAGCTATTCTTCTTCTTCTAACTTTCATCTTTCCCAATTTGCAGATTTGCTTGAGATGAGGAAGCTTGCATTGATGGACTCATATATTCTCCTTGTGCTTCCTTTTTGTTTATGAAAACATGTTTGGGAACTTCTTATTGTTGGATATGTTGTTGGAAACTTCTTATGTCATATGGATATATGTTGGACTTGAGGAAATATATTGTTGGAAACTTCTTATGCCATATGGATATATGTTGGACTTGAGGAAATATATTGTTGGAAACTTCTTATGTCATATGGATATATGTTGGACTTGAGTAAATATATTGTTGGATATGCTTGTTGAGTATATATGTATTATCTGTGTATATCTATGAATTTCTGTCAAATTGAATGAATTCAATTAAAAACAGGGGTTATATAGGCTCTTTGCCGTCTGCCAGCAGTCGGCAAAGAGCTTTGCCGACTGCTAGCAGACGGCAAAGAATGCCACGTGGCAGCTCCCTGTTCAACCTGGGAACGCTGGTTGCCTATTTGGGGACTTTGCCGACTGCCAGCAGACGGCAAAGAGGCTCAGCTCTTTGCCGACTGCCGACAGTCGGCAAAGAGGCTAAGGTCTTTGCCGACTGCCGGCAGTCGGCAAAGAGGCAAAGGTCTTTGCCGACTGCCAGCAGACGGCAAAGACCTTAGCCTCTTTGCCGTCTGCCGGCTGACGGCAAACCACGCCGTTAACCCCTAACGGCTCCCACCTCACCTCACTGCCGTCCACGCTCTTTGCCGTCTGCTGGCCGCAAAAGGCTGACGGCAAAGAGCTTTGCCGACTGCTTCTATGAAGCAGACGGCAAAGAAGGCCTTTACCGCCACTTATTCAGCCGGACTGTTTGCCGACTGCTAGCAGTCGGCAAAGAGCTTTGCCGACTGCAATTCATGCCTTTGCCGACTGCCATGGCAGTCGGCAAAGAAGCTGATTCCTGTAGTGTACACATTATGCTGCGTGTGACATTTGAGTTGGACATTAAGTGTTCCAAATATTCGAAATCACCTTAAACTGGATTCTAGCTTCTAAATTTGAGTATCGACATTTGTAAACCATATTCATATATGACAGTGGAATACATCTTTATCGTCCTTTTGAAGATATATAAAAACACATAGAATGATTTATAAAGGTCCGTATAGGAATACAAAATGTATTCGAATTTAGTTGCTAGGGTAAACGTGGATGCTTATTGTCCCGAAATTCGAAAGAAGCGGCAAAATGTCCACTCCCACGTCGGCTGACCGAAGCCAAGTGTTTGGGAGATGGAAATTATTGTCTACCCATTAAACTGACAATCCATCAGCCCGATTTCCACTGCTCTAAATAGGAGTAGGATAGTAACTTCAATTAGACGTGACACGACCACCTCTGAGCCCATTTAGACATGATAGGCGCCAAACATGGGCAGCAAAACACATTTGATTCAAGCTCGTCCGAAAGACCTCTGTTTCTCCCTCCATTTCCCCATTCATACATGGTGGGCGGCAAGACAAACTCGACTCGACCGAAATCGATGTAGGCAAATATTTTCAAATAGGGGCAGGTTTGTAACTTCACTCAGACGTGACACAACCGCCCTACCTGTCAACCCCATTCATACACCGTGGGCGCCAACCACCCTCTCCTTGCCCGAAATCGCTATGGACAAATATTGGCGAGATGCGAGATTACCGTCGTATCCCCAACCGAGGAGACATCCAAATTTGAAATGAGGGCTAAATTCATAACTTTCCCATATTTCAGATAGGCGCGTCCCAAAAACATGGTTCCCCGCACCTCTCCCTCCATTTTCCCATTCATACACCGTCCGCGCTAGAACACCATCCCCACACCAGCCTCCGTCCGCCACCCCATCCATCGCCGCCGTCCTCCACCACATCTATCGCCGCCGTCATCCACCACATCCATTGCCACCGTCCTCCACCATGCCAGAGTGCCTACGAAGACCACGTCGTCCACTGCTAGAGATGGATGTTTCTCATCCACGGCGACGGACCAAGAGCCTTGCATCACGTCCTCTCACTTCATCGGCGTCGTCGTCCTCTTTGTCGGGGCCGTTCACACGACCTTCTCTTCCACTGCAACGGGACTTATCCCCCAATGCACCCATCTACCATCGCAGATCTGCTTCAACGCCACCGATAGCCATCGCACCCCCGATGCCTACACGGCGCCGCCAGAGAGGTGGTACTTCATATCTCCTCAACTTTTTGATCTCAACCAGAAAATAGATCTTAACTTGGTTACTCTACTTTCTTTTCAACTCTTAGAATTTAGTTCTTAGTTCGAAGCAAACAATGGTCGCTAAATACCATTTCTCTGCTTTCCCCCTTTTATGATCACTATACGATCATAATACGTGCTTCCTGTCATAATAGCACTGCTCGACCCATCAGGCTAATCAAGCTTAGTTGTTCAAATACGAATCTGATATTATTAAAACAGATTTGTTTAATTGGTCAGCTAAATGGTCCTAAATTAGTTTCGAAAATGCATGTTTGCCGCTCGGGTGTGTATCTCCATAGGGTGCCCACGGTGGGCCTGCCCACCCTGGGATTTTGGGTCATCCCAGGCCCCGATTCCCCTCTGTTCTGCTGCGTGCTTTCGATCTCTGGAATACAATCTTCCTACTTGCTTTGTGTCGCACTACCAACACTCCACCCTTGAAGCTAAACATTATGCCACTCATAATTCCTTAGTTTATTTGTTCAAATACGAATTTCATATGATTCTAATGTTCCTACTTTAGTTTTCAAATGGGTGTCTGCCTGTTATAGAGACATAAGAGCTTTGTATTTCTATGTGTGGTCTGGTCAGCACGGTAGGGGGGTGAACTTTGCATATGCAGGGGTTTATAGGGAGACACTCTTCGAGTTGAATTTGCAATGCATTCCATAGATAATCTGACTACTTTTTATGTTTTCATGAATCTCAGATTCCGAACAGCATCATAATGATTATGAGCTTGCGTGCATGAAAGAATAAAGCAGAACAATGCCATGGTTGTCAAACTTGGCATTAAGGGACTGAAGTCAAGTCTAGATGCAATGCAATGCAAACGCTCTCCACCTATAGATTCATGCTCAGTATATGATCCTAACAGTGATTCTGAGCTAGAGGGAGACCTAAGTCAATGTAGCTCCCTAGTGGAGGAGTCGGAGGAAGATGCCCTATCTTATTCACCCATTAAGGTGCTTGCTCTAACTTTCCAAGGTTATATTTGTCGCACATATCTTGCAACTGATGCTTTGCATTGCTTCTACTTTGTTGAACTGCCATTAGCTTAGTTTACACATCGTGTATGTGAATACGCCCTGCCTATCCATTTTCAATACATATTCCATCTATCATCATACCATATTTACACGTTCAAATGTTGCTCTTGTGTATCACATGTTCAAAAGGAAGAGGGCGATTGCTGATCGTGGAGGAGCACAAGCAAAGTATTTGGAAAAGGTAGTGGCACCTGATAAATCAAATAGCCCATTAGGTGTAGTTGCAATATCACCTGACCCACAAAACACCCCAACTCTAGCAGACTCTAGCCCTACTACACTAGTCATTTCTGATGCCCCAATTCAGCAGAAGCCAACTGCAGCAAACATTATGGTTATGCCAGTTGACATAGCACCAGCTCTATGACGCAAAACCCCCATTCCAACAAAGATTACACCAAATCCAGTTTCCAAATCCCTTTTCGAACCAGAGAGAGCCCCAATTGCAGCAAATAGGACCCCTGTTCCATTTCTTCCCAGTTTAGAAGGCAAAGCTTATATTGTTGTCAAGAACTTTGTGCGCATATTTCCTTCATGGAAAGATTATACCACAGACACAGAACAATTTCCAGTCTTCCTCCGCAACTTACGCGTAAGTAATGTACTAATGTTATTCATGGTCATTGATGCATATGTTTCTGCTGACAGAAGACACAAGATTTCATTCTTTTAAATAGGCGAGGACCAAACTAGATTGTGAAGAAGAGCAAGGTTTGGTTGCACTTTTCAAGCACTCGTTGATGAAGTATTGTTCCTACCTGAGGCAAGCGGACTTCGATGGCAAGCCTCTAAACGAAATGTCTGTAAAGTCTCCGGTGCTATATTTATCCGACGGTGGCTGGAATAATCTTGTTACACATTGGTCTCGGCTGCAGCGTAAGGTACTATCTATGATATCACATCAGAATTTGAACTACATTTCTGCATTTGCCTTAACGTCTCACTTGTACAAAAACTGTTAGCAGAAGAACATTCATTTTCAAGGGACCACAGAATCTCGCAACTATACTGCACACTGCATTGCTCTTGTGAGTACCTCTTGCCCTGTATGACCATACTTACCTTCATAGATGTTTGATTATGTAGCATCACTGTACATGTTAGCCTCGTTATCGTCCATTTGGTGGACATTATAAGATCCGTATGGACTCTTACATAAATTTAGAATCAACCCAATGCTTTTGAAGAGGTTTAGCTATGCAGTCCTCTTGTAAGGAATGAACGTCGTCCATCACTGTACTTACATTAACAGCTACTCCCTCCATCCCATAATATAAGAACGTTTTGTACAGTACACCAGTGTTCAAAACACTCTTGTATTATGGGAAGAGGGATTGGTTCATTGTGTAGCATTCTGCATCTTATCTCCCTCGCCCACCATTTACTAAAAAAGAGCAGATCTATATTTAATCTTACCAAAAAGTAGAATACAGAGACAATGTCAGTGTAGAAGTATAGCCCATTGCTCTTGTCAGTACATTTTGTCCTGTAATTCTTGTACTTCCAGGGATTGGTAGTTGATTATGTACCATCAATCTGCATCTTATCTTCATTATCATCTATCCCTTCCAGTATTATCATATCTATAATTATTCTCTACAAAATGTAGAGTACAGGCAATGCTTATGAAGAAGATTATGTGCTGAAATTCTTGAGTTATCCTTCCCTTGAGATGGAGAAGGGCATTATAAAGCCGGTGTTAACTATTAATGTAAGTCAGTCCATCTATAGCCTTCATCCTCAACTGCTGTTTAATTTGCTCATACTCCCTATCATTTATTGCTGTTTAGTTTGCTGTTTCTATCGTAATGCATGTTCGCAAGAACCGTAAGTTCTAAGTATTACTTGTAAAACCAAATTCCTTATTCATACCATGCACATTACTCAATACTCCCTATATGTATGCTTGTTTTTGTGGATCTATAATCCAATGCGTGGTGAAGCAGCCCACATTTGCACATTGTCATCTCCTGTTTTATCTTACTAATGTGACTGATGATATGAACAACATGCCATGCACATTAACCAAAATAGATACAATGATTTTCTTTGCCCTTCATCTATGCTTGTTATGTTGACATGGTAATCCAATAATGTGGTGAAGCTCCCCGCATTACGAACAATGCCAAATTATGCTATTGATATTTTGAACTTACTCTTTATTTTCTAATTTGAAATTGGATGGAATTGATAGCACAGTTATCATCTTTGCTTATACACGTGCAAAACATGTCATCTCTCTGCATTGTTTCAGGGTGATATGCCTGATGGCATGCACAAGTCTGCTGAAGGCTGGAGACAAACCCAACATATATTGCAGCAAAGAAGGCAAAACATCTTGAAGATAGCGAGACAACCCCAAAGTCTTGTCTTGATGCAGTGTTCAAGTTACTTGAGACTAGCAGTCAGACAAGGTCACAGAATTCGTTATCTGGATCAGTTCAACTTCTTCAGTTCCAAGTTCTAGCAGAACGGCATTCTGCAACTCAACTTCGACTTGAAGTCCTATCTCTAAGAAAGATTGCAGAGAACACCAATCAGAACCTCATCGCTAAACAGCTACACCTGGAAGCTATGACCGACATGCTAGGCCGGTCTAACAACCTTGCTCAGCAGCTTGTGCAGTAGTTCCTGCGCAAGCCAAACCTTTCTTGAACTGTCTTGGAAGTGGTCTCGGTTCAGTGTTATTTTGTTACGGTGCAATGGTGCCCAGTTTTTGTAATCTGCTTCTTCATTGCGCGTTATGATCACTGGTGGCGAACTTCGATGCCCAATGGATGTAATATACCATAAATCTTTATTATATAGTGTAGGTTTATTCTTAGTTACTATAACGTAATTTCTTTATTGTATAGAGTAGGTTTGTTCTTAATTCTTACTAGTTACTACCATCATTCGCTATATGAAAAAAATTAGATGTAGTCGACCGGGCCGAAACATTCGCCTCTAACGGGCCTGGTGTTTAGCGGGCCACAATTGGGCTGGCCTGCATCTTTCTTGGGCCCGAATCATCGGGGCATTCACACTTTGCGCGAGGCCCGCAACTTACACCGACCTATATTTTAGTTGGGCCTTTTGTGGACTCAGTGCTTAGTTTGGCCGAGGTAGCGTTGGGCCATTAACAGGCTGAATATTGTATAGGCCTATTACGGCCCAGATGAAACCATGGGCCTTTAGCAGGCCGAAATGCATATTGGGCCTCAATTTTCACTAGTCGTCGACGGGCCTTCAGCAGGCTGAAATGTAGACGGGGCCTTTTTGGACCCAGTTATATCACGGGCAGTTACCAGGCCAAAACATATCTTGGGCCTTAGTTGGCCCACTGATATCATGGGCCTTTAAGAGGCCGAAAGCTTAGTACAGACATCAACGGGCCGAATTATGCGACAGGCCTTTAATAGGCCCAAAGTCATGTTGGGCTTAACTGTTGCCACCTTTATCATGGGTCGTTAGTTGGCCCGATGTCCTGTCGGACCATATATGGCCCATGGGCAGCACGGGCCATTCCCAGGCTGAAATGGGCCCATGTCTACATCGGGCCTCTAACAGGCCAAAAGTCACTTGGCTGTAATTGGGTCCAAATATTCGGTGAACAATTAACGGGCCAGATCTGGGTTCGGGCCGTAAATGGGCCTTTATTAAGCAGGCCATTATTGGGCTAGCCCACTAGTACGCGAGTAAGTACTACGGGCCTTTGACTGGGCCAGCCTTTTTAACCTATATGGGCCTCTATTGGGCCATGCCATGTGTCGACGTATCATAGGCCAAAAGACGTCATGGGCCGGAAGTTAAAATGGGCTGGAATTATATTGGACGGCCCAGATGACGCTACTGGGCCTAATTCGGATTGGCCGTAAACGGGCCCTGGGTTAGAGGGCTGTAAATGGGCTATATGCGAACATGCCTTTAACATGCTTGCCGTGGGCCGGCCCGCCACCTTTTGACCAAGTCAAACAGGCCGGCCTTTCACAGTAATGGGCCTGTGTTGGGCCGTGCCATGTATCAACGTATCATAGGCGCTTTGTGTCCAATGAGTGGATGACATCTGTCCCAATGGTGAGCCGACACGTGTTTCCTCCAGCCAATGATGATTTTACAAGTGGAAAATCCCCATTGGTCGGGGCTATTAACGGTTTATCGGTTCCAAAACCGGACCCGATAGCTTAACGGCGTTCGGTTACAGTGGATGCCACATGTCGGCCACCCTTGACGAAAGCACTTCTGTGACGCGCGATTTATCGTCACGGAAGTGGACACTTCCGTGATGATAATTTTGGTAATGTCATGGAACACTTCTACGACAACACAGGTATGACTATCTTTATTCCGTGATAAATTTTTCATGGAAGTACATGCAAGCCAGAAAACGTTACCTACAGTGACAAACACGTATCATCACGGAAGTGTATTTTTTTGTAGTGCGATACGAAGCCGCCGCTACCTCCTGTTCTTCATTCGGAGACCTGAACTGGAGTCCGTTCGAGGCTCCGGAGAGTGGAGATCATCGCCGTCGTCATCACCAACCATCCTCCATCACCAATTTCATGAGGCTCACCGCCATGCGTGAGAAATCCCATCATATGCTTGCTGGCCGGTGATGGGTTGGATGAGATTTATCATGTAATCGAGTTAGTTTTGCTAGGGTTTGATCCCTAGTATCCACTAAGTTGTGAGATTGATGTTGCTATGACTTTGTTATGCTTAATGCTTGTCACTAGGGCACGAGTGCCATGATTTCGGATCTGAACCTATTGTGTTTTCATGAATATATTTATGTTCTTGATCCTATCTTCTGAGTCAATAGTCACCTACTATGTGTTATGATCCAGCAATCCTGGAGTGACAATAGTCGCAACACTTCCCGTTGATGACCATAGTTTGAGGAGTTCATGCATTCACTAAGTGCTAATGCTTTGGTCTGGTACTCTATTGAAAGGAGGCCTTAGTATCCCTTAGTTTCTATTAGGACCCTGCTGCCATGGGAGGGTAGGACAAAAGATGTCGTGCAAGTTCTTTTCCATAAGCACGTATGACTATATTTGGAATACATGCCTATATTACATTGATGAATTGGTGCTAGTTCTGTGTCACCCTAGGTTATAACTGCTACATGATGAATATTATCTGACACTTATCATTGCCGATCCATTGCCTACAAGTTCGTTCCATATTGACTTGCTTTGTTACTTTCGTTACTACTGATGTCACCATCACTATAAAACTGCTACTGTTACTTTTGCCACTTTTACCGTTACTTCCATATTACCTTGCCACTAAATACTTTGCTGCAGATATTAAGTTTTCCAGGTGTGGTTGAATTAACAACTCGGCTGTTAATACTTGAGAATATTCTTTGGCTCCCCTTGTGTCGAATCAATAAATTTGGGTTGAATACTCTACCCTCAAAAACTGTTGCGATCCCCTATACTTGTGGGTTATCAGTTACTTGCAAGGATTAATTCTGATAGTGATAGATAGATAGCTAAATTGCAAAACAAAACAAAAGTAAATAAATTATAGTAAGGTAATTTTGTGTTTTTATATATGATAATGGTAGACCTGGGGGCCATAGTTTTCACTAGATGCTTCTCTCTCGAGCACATAGCATACAGTGGGTAAACAATTTTTTGTTGGGAAATTGGTAGAAACATGCATAGTTATAACATTATTCATGGCAATGATCATGCATGTTCAACAATGTAGGCTTTGCGTCCATTGAAGGAAATATGCCCTAGAGGCAATAATAAAGTTGTTATTTTATATTTCCTTATATCATGATAAATTTTTATTATTCATGCTAGAATTTTATTAAGCGGAAACTTGATACATGTGTGGATACATAGACAAGACATCGTGTCCCTAGTAATCCTCTACTAGACTAGCTCGTTAATCAATGATGGTTAAGTTTGCTAACCATAGACATGTGTTGTCATTTGATGAACGGGATCACATCATTAGGAGAATGGTGTGATGGACAAGACCCATCCATTAGCTTAGCATAACGATCGTTCAATTTTAGTGATATTGCTTTTTTATGACTTATACATGTTCCTCTGACTATGAGATTATGTAACTCCCGAATACCGGAGGTACACCTTGTGTGCTATCAAACTTCACAACGTAACTCGGTGATTATAAAGATGCTCTACAGGTGTCTCCGAAGGTTTTGTTGAGTTGGCATAGATCGAGAATAGGATTTGTCACTCCATGTGTCGGAGAGGTATCTCTGGGCCCTCTCGGTAATACACATCACTATAAGCCTTGCAAACAATGTGAATAATGAGTTAGTAGCGGGATGATGCATTACGGAACGAGTAAAGAGACTTGCCGGTAACGAGATTGAACTAGGTATGATGATACCAACGATCGAATCTCGGGAAAGTAATATACCTGACAAAGGGAACAACCTATGTTGTTATGCGGTTTGACCGATAAAGATCTTCGTATAATATGTAGGAGCCAATATGAGCATCCAGGTTCCGCTATTGGTTATTGACCGGAGATGTGTCTCGGTCAAGTCTACATAGTTCTCGAACCCATAGGGCCCGCACGCTTAATGTTCAAGGACGATTTGTATTATGAGTTACGTGTTTTGGTGATCGAAGTTTGTTCGGAGTCCCGGATGAGTTCACGGACATGACAAGGAGTCTCAAGATGGTCATGAGGTAAAGATTCATATATTGGTAGGTTGTATCCGGACACCGGAATGGTTCCGAAGAAGATTGGGGATTTTTCGGAGACGGGGAGGTCATCGGGACCCCCCCGGAAAGTTAATGGGCCTATTGGGACATAGTGTGAGAGGGGGGATACCACAGGAGGTAGGGGGGCCCCCATGCCCAAACCGAATTGGACTAGGGTTGGTGGGCGTGGCCCCCCTTTCCTTCTCCCTCTCCCTTCCTTCCCCTTTCCCCTCTCCGCAAGATGGAAGGAGGGGGGCCCAAATCCTACTTGGACTAGGAGTACAAGTACGACTCCCCCCTTGGCGCGCCCTCTCCCTAGGCCGGCCTCCTCTCCCTCCTTTATATATGTGGGCAGGGGGCACCCCAAAGACACCCCAAAAGCAAGATGATATGATGTGGACAAAGTAAACCAATCAATATGAATAAACCCCATCGTTTTATCCTTAATGGAAACAATAAAAATATGTGTCTTGTCCCCTACTGTCACTAGGATATCGGGCACCGCGGTTGAACCAATTACAATTCACCTCCCCCTTTAAAGATAAAGCATAATTCATCGGATCCCAACAAACACGCTATATAGAAAATTACATCGGATAGAGCTCCAAGAAGATCGAGGAGAGCATGGTATTGAAGATTAAAGAGAGAGAATAAGATATATAGCTACTAGTTATGGACACGTAGGTTTGTGGTAAACTACTCACACATCATCGGAAGGCAGTAAGGATGATAGGATCCTCTCTTTTCTTTCATTTTTGTGGGCTCTTTTTTGCCTCTTTTTTTATTTTTTGTCCGGATTCTCATCCCGACTTCTGGGGGAAATCATAGTCTCCATAATCCTTTCCTCACCGGGACAATGCTCTAATAGTGATGATCATCACACTTCTATTTACTTACAACTTGACTACTAGAACAATATGACTCTATATGAATGCCTCTGGCAGTGTACGAGGATGTGCAACGATCTAGCATAAGATGTATAATGATGATGAACGGTGGCTGGGCCACAAATATCATGTCAGCTATATGATCATGCAAAGCAATATGGCAATGGGCATGTATGTCATGAAAACGAAACAGTGGAAGTTGCATGGAAATATATCTCGGAATAGCTATGCAAATGCCCTGATAGGTAGGTATGCTGGCTGTTTTGAGGAAAGTAAATGGTGCTTATATGTGATAGAGCATATCATACCATGGGGTTTGGATGCACTGGCTAATTTTGCACCAACTCTCGAGGTGAGAAAGGGCATTGCACAGTACCAGAGAGGCTAGCAAATTGTGGAATTATAGGAGTGTGTATAATCCACGGACTCACATTAGTCATAAAGAACTCACATACTTATTGTAAATCCTATTGGCCCTCGAAGCAAAGTACTCCCCTCATGCCTCTTGGGAGGAGGTTGGTAGGAGTTAACCATCGCGCACCCCCAATTATAATAACACATAAGATTTCAATAAAACATAAGAATGCTCGGACTTTCGCACCATGTCATGACCAACACTTAGATGAGAAGTTAATAAGAATCTTTAATACTGAGATTTCTACTAACCAATGATCATGAACCTATATTCTTTCATATTATGACATTAATATCTTTAACAATGCATTTCTTATTTAGTGATCTACATGAAAGTTTTTATTGTATCCCCCTTGAATACCTATCATATCAAGACCAATTTCATAGCACATGCATATTGCCATTACTATTTATTAGGCTCTCAAAGAGATATAAGTGAAGCATGAGAGTGCAATCATTTCTATAAAATATAACCACCGATGTGCTCTATAAGATATAAGTGAAGCACTAGAGCAACTGCGTAGCTCAAAGATATAAGTGAAGCACATAGAGTATTCTAACAAATCACAAATAAATACATGTCCCTCCCAAAAGGTGTGTCCATAAAATTATGATTGTGACAAACTAAAAAGCAAACAAATCAAAGACTATAATACAAGATGCTCCAAGCAAAACACATATCATGTGATGAATAAAAATATAGCTCAAGGTAACATGCCGATAGATTATAGATGAAAGAGAGGATGCCATCCGGGGCATCCCCAATTATAGACGCTTGGGTCTTCCTTGAATATTACCTTGGGGTTCCTTGGGCATCCCCAAGCTTAGGGTCTTGCCTCTCCTTATTCGGTCATTCGTCTTGATCTCACCCAAAATTTGAAAATTTTAGCACACAAGACTCAACAAAAACCTCGTTACATCCATTAGTATAATAAACAAATCATAAACTGTAGGTACTGTTATGAACCCATTAATATTTTATTATTTCATAATACCAACTGTATTCTAACTTTCTCATGACTTATACCCCCCGATATAATCCATAGCATCATTAATAAAAAGCAAACTAGAATCTCTCTATAAGAGAACAGTCTGTAATGATCTGAACAAATACCATACTTCTGCAACACTAAAAATTCTATTAAACAATAGGAAAACGTGAAATTTTTGCATATAAATCATGTGTAAAAATGTCAGAAAATTATCACTTCGCAGTAAATTACAAAATTTTCTGCACTGGAAGCAAAACTTTCTGTTTTTTCACACAATCAAGTCAACTATCAACCACATCATCCCAAAGGCTTTACTTGTCACAAACACTAATTAAAACATAAAAAAAGTAGCAATCAGTTTGTGATCACTCATAGACAGAAGGTAAATGCAAAAAATTAAGATAACTATTGGATTGCCTCACAAAAAGCGCTATTGTATTACGCCCCTAGCTAGGCGTAAGGCATTGTTTCAAGTAGTGTTATCCTTTACATTCAATTCCTCAATTATGGTTCCACACTTTCTAGGAGGGTTAACACACATGTATTTAATAATTATACTCCTAGGAACAAAGTTGAGGGGAGGCTACTTTGATCTCCTCCCTAGCAATGGCGCTAGCAATTCTTCCTCTACTTGTAAACAGCGTTGGGATTTTCACCGAAGAGGAGGGGAGATGCAGCACAGTAGAGATAATTAACTATTTACCTAAGTGGGAACCAAGGTTATCGAACCAATAGGAGAACCAAGCAAACTCCCCTAAGAAGCACCTACACACACAAAAGCAAATACTTGTACCCAACGCCGGTAAGAGGGTTGTTAATCCCCGTGAACTTGTTACCTGCAAGGATTGATTCTGATAGTGATAGACAAGTAGATAAATTGCAAAAAAAACAAATGTAAATACTTTTCAGAAAGGTATTTTTATGTTTTTATATATGATAAAGGTAGACCCCGGGGCAATAGATTTCACTAGAGGCTTCTCTCCCGTACACATAGCAAATGGTGGGTAAACAAATTACTGTTGGGTAACTCATTTAAAAGCGCATAGTTATGATGCTATTCACGGCAATGATCACACATATAGGTACACGTCTGTGACAAGTAGACCAACTCCTACCTGCAACTACTGCTATTACTCCACCAATCGAAAACTATCCAGCATGCATCTATGGTATTAAGTTCATGCCAAACAGAGTAACGCTTTAAGCAAGATGGCATGATGCACTAGTAGAAAACAGGGCATTGGTCCAGCCCATTAGCCCCGGTTCAATCTAGAACCGGGACCAATGGGGGTACTGGACCCGGTTCGTTAGCCCAGGGGGCCGGCTGGGCCACGTGGGCCATTGGTCCCGGTTCGTCTGGACCTATTGTTCCCGGTTGGAGCTAAAAACCGGGACCAATGGCTCTTGCTCCTGGCCCACCACTATTAGTCCCGGTTTGTTTTATGAACCGGGACCAAAGGCACCCCTTTAGCCCCGGTTTGTAGCACCAACGGGGACCAGTGAGTTGCCTATATAAACCCCCTCACTCAAGAGCAGAGCTCACTGCTCTGTTTTTTTTTTCTGGCCGAGGGGGAGAGGGGTTAGTGGTGCTCTAGCTCACCTCCTATGCACACAACATGTTCGGTGGAATGCCCAAGCCACACTAGTTAAGCTTTTCTCCTCTCGAAGCTCTATTTTCTCCGAGATTTGTCTAGGTTTAGCGGTCTGTCACGTCCCGTCCCCGTCTTCGCCGCCGTCGATCGCCCCCGCCGACCTCGTCACCAGCACCATCGTGGTGAGCCTCTTGTTATGTCCATGCTTTTCTTACTTTTATTATTGCTTTAGATAGATATTTGTCTAATTTTCTTACGTTTATTATTGCTTGTTATTATATAGTGCGATGGTTTTGATATCCGCCCACGTGGGCCCTCGTCCGGTCTATGATTCGGATGTGGTATATTATCTTTAATTTATAACTATTTGTTTTAGTGCTTATGATAGTTATGCCGACCAACCTGACATGCATAGATGTTTTATTATGTCTAGGAGGTAGTTGAACCGGAAATTCCAACCGACCCTCTTGTGGAGAGGTTAAATTTAGTTGAAGAGGAAAACATTTCGTTAAAGAAAAAATTGGAAAAAATGGAGGAGGAGAAGATGGAATTGGAGTTGCATGTTGCGGAAGTTATCGATGATCACAAGATCAAGATGGAACCTATTGTCAAGAGGTTAAATTTAGTTGAAGAAGAAAACAAATTCTTGAAGGAAAAAATAAAAAAAATTGTGGACGAGAAGATGATATTGGAGTTGCATGTTGCGGATGTCGTCGATGATCACAAGATCAAGATGGATGCAATGCGGTTGAAGATTAAAAAGATTAGAAAATATGCCATTAATACCGAGGCTTGGTATCATTATGCCGTTGGATCAATTGTTACCTTGGTTGCGATTATGATAGCATTTGTTTTCGCGTTGAAATGTTTTACATAGTTTCGATGTGTATGGAGAGCTATATGTTGTTAGATGAGAACTATATATGTATGTACTTTGGTTTTAATGTGATGATGAACTTTTATCCATTTGGTCACTTAATTATCTATTTATGATGTTCTGTAATGGTTTTTGACACACTTAATTATATATAAATGCACGCAGATGAACCGCCAATGGATGTACGGTGACAGACACACCTCCGAGTACATTAAGGGCGTGCGTGAGTTTCTAAATGCGGCGGAGGCAAACAAGCAGTATGGTTTTATGTGTTGTCCATGCACTAAATGTGTGAATACGATGTCTTACTCTAACCGAAAAATCCTTCACTCCCACCTGCTTTACAAGGGTTTCATGCCACACTATAATGTTTGGACGAGGCACGGAGAAATAGGGGTTATGATGGAAGACGGCGAAGAAGAAGAGTACGATGACAACTATGTGCCCCCTGAATACGGTGATGCTGCAATGGGGGGAGCTGGTGAAGATCAAGAGGAACCAGACGATGTGCCCAATGATGCTGCAACGGGTGAAGCTGCTGAAGATCAAGAGGAACCAAATGATGATCTTCGCCGGGTCATTGTCGATGCAAGGACACAATGCGAAAGTCAAAAGGAGAAGCTGAAGTTCGATCGCATGTTAGAGGATCACAAAAAAGGGTTGTACCCCAATTGCGAAGATGGCAACACAAAGCTCGGTACCGTACTGGAATTGCTGCAGTGGAAGGCAGAGAATGCTGTGGCTGACAATGGATTTGAGAAGCTACTGAAAATATTGAAGAAGAAGCTTCCGAAGGATAACGAATTGCCCGACAGTACATACGCAGCAAAGAAGGTCGTATGCCCTCTAGGATTGGAGGTGCAGAAGATACATGCATGCTCTAATGACTGCATCCTCTACCGCGGTGCATACAACGATCTGAACGCATGCCCGGTATGCGGTGCGTTGCGGTATAAGATCAGACGAGATGACCCTGGTGATGTTGATGGCGAGCCCGCCAGGAAGAGGGTTCCTGCGAAGGTGATGTGGTATGCTCCTATAATACCACGGTTGAAACGTTTGTTTAGAAACAGAGAGCATGCCAAGTTGATGCGATGGCACAGTGAGGACCGTAATAAAGACGGGAAGTTGAGAGCACCCCTGACGGGTCGCAATGGAGAAAAATCGAGAGAAACTACTGGGAGGAGTTTGCAAAGGACGTAAGGAACGTATGGTTTGCTTTAAGCACGGATGGCATTAATCCTTTCGGGGAGCAGAGCAGCAATCACAGCACCTGGCCCGTGACTCTATGTATGTATAACCTTCCTCCTTGGATGTGCATGAAGCGGAAGTTCATTATGATGCCAGTTCTCATCCAAGGCCCTAAGCAACCCGGCAACGACATTGATGTGTACCTAAGGCCATTAGTTGAAGAACTTTTACAGCTGTGGAATGGAAACGGTGTACGTGCGTGGGATGAGCACAAACAGGAGGAATTTGACCTAAAGGGCGTTGCTGTTCGTGACCATCAACGATTGGCCCGCTCTCAGTAAACTTTCAGGACAGACAAACAAAGGATACCACGCATGCACGCACTGTTTAGATGACACTGAAAGTATATACCTGGACAAGTGCAGGATGAATGTGTACCTGGGCCATCGTCGATTTCTTCCGACCAACCATCAATGTCGAAAGAAAGGCAAGCATTTCAAAGGCGAGGCAGATCCCCGGAAGAAGCCCGCCATGCGTACCGGTGATCACGTACTTGCTATGGTCAATGATTTACACGTAATCTTCGGAAAGGGCCCCGGCGCACTAGCTGTTCCGAATGACGATGAGGGACACGCACCCATGTGGAAGAAGAAATCTATATTTTGGGACCTACCCTACTGGAAAGACCTAGAGGTCCGCTCTTCAATCGACGTGATGCACGTGACGAAGAACCTTTGCGTGAACCTGCTAGGCTTCTTGGGCGTGTATGGAAAGACAAAAGATACAGCTGAGGCACGGGAGGACCTGCAACGTTTGCACGAAAAAGACGGCATCCCTCCGAAGCAGTATGAAGGTCCTGCCAGCTATGCTCTTACGAAAGAAGAGAAAGAAATCTTCTTTGAATGCCTTCTCAGTATGAAGGTCCCGACTGGCTTCTCGTCGAATATAAAGGGAATAATAAATATGGCAGAGAAAAAGTTCCAGAACCTAAAGTCTCATGACTGCCATGTGATTATGACGCAACTGCTTCCGGTTGCATTGAGGGGGCTTCTACCGGACAACGTCCGATTAGCCATTGTGAAACTATGTGCATTCCTCAATGCAATCTCTCAGAAGGTGATCGATCCAGAAATCGTACCAAGGCTAAGGAGTGATGTGGCGCAATGTCTTGTCAGTTTCGAGCTTGTGTTCCCACCATCCTTCTTCAATATCATGACACACGTCCTAGTTCATCTAGTCGACGAGATTGTCATTCTGGGGCCCGTATTTCTACACAATATGTTCCCCTTTGAGAGGTTCATGGGAGTCCTAAAGAAATATGTCCGTAACCGCGCCAGACCAGAAGGAAGCATCTCCATGGGCCATCAAACAGAGGATGTCATCGGGTTTTGTGTTGACTTCATTCCTGGCCTTAATAAGATAGGTCTCCCTAAATCGCGGTACGAGGGCAGACTGACTGGAAAAGGCACGCTTGGAAGGGACTCAATAATATGCAGGGACGGTTATTCTTGGTCTCAAGCACACTACACAGTTCTACAGAACTCTACATTGGTGACCCCGTATGTCGATGAACACAAGAACAGTCTGCGCTCCAAACACCCGGAGCAGTGCGACGACTGGATTACACGTGAACACATCAGGACTTTCAGCAGTTGGTTGGAAACACGTCTCAGAGGTGACAACACTGTTTGTGATGAGTTGTACTTGTTGTCCAGGGGACCATCTTCGACTGTATTGATTTACAAAGGATACGAGATAAATGGAAATACATTTTACACGATGGTCCAAGATCAAAAGAGCACCAACCAAAACAGCGGTGTCCGCTTTGATGCAACAACCGAGAGGGGAAAGGACACATATTATGGTTACATAGTGGACATATGGGAACTTGACTACGGACATGATTTTAAGGTCCCTTTGTTTAAGTGTAAATGGGTCAATCTGTCAGGAGGCGGGGTACAGGTAGACCCACAGTACGGAATGACAATAGTGGATCTGAAAAATCTTGGATACAATGACGAACCGTTCGTCCTAGCCAATGATGTGGCACAGGTTATCTATGTGAAGGACATGTCTACCAGACCGAGAAAAAGAAAAGATAAGGAAGCGAATACATCATACGATGAGCCAAAGCGCCACATAGTTCTTTCAGGAAAAAGGGACATCCTGGGAGTGGAGGGCAAGACAGACATGTCTGAAGATTATGAAAAGTTTCATGAAATTCCTCCCTTCAAAGTCAAGGCTGACCCAAGCATCCTGATAAACGATGAAGATTATCCATGGTTACGGCGCAATAAGCAAATGACACAAGCGAAGAAAAAGTGAAGAGTTATTTCCGCAACTATTATGATGATACTATGCCAACTTTGTAACAAACGAGTATGATACCATTGTCCGTTTGTACTATTCAAATTTCAATACTACTTGCACTAACAAAACAAAACAAAACAAAACAAACTTGAAAAATAAATAGCAACAATAAGTATTTTGTTGTAAGTATAAACAAAATAAAATAAATAAAGCAACAAAGAAAATAAATAAAGAAAGTAAAATAAATAAAGCAACTCTAAATACAGCAAAAAACAACTTAGAAATAAACAAAGAAAATAAAATAAATAAAGCAACTCTAAATACAGCAAAAAACAACTTAGAAATAAATAGCAACAATAAGTATTTTGTTGTAATTAAGTATAAACAAAATAAAATAAATAAAGCAACAAAGAAAATAAATAAAGGAAGTAAAATAAATAAAGCAACTCTAAATACAGCAAAAAATGTTTGTGGATCGCCGAGCAGTCGGGGGTCGAGGGGTCGAGAGAGGTTGCCTAGCTAGTGTCAAAGTATTGAAAAATTCCATGACTTCATCATTTGCCAGAAGTAACCGGGGCATGTTGGTACGAAGTTATGCAAAGATGTTTTGGAACGGAGTTCCTGATAGGTTAATCCGTCTTTTGTTATGGATTATCTTATCTGGGACTCCGTTCCAAAACAACTTTGGAGAGCTTCGTACCATCATTCTACTGTTACTTTTGCCTAATGATGAAGTATTGGTTTTGTTGAATCCTTTGACACTAGCTAGACAAAATGTGACATGAGGGGGTCTAGGGTTTGTGGATCGCCGAGCAGTCGAGGGTTGAAGCTAGTTCTACGTTTGCCATTAATATATCCATCTGTCATGTTTGAATAATAATTGGCATGTTGTAAATATTTGTAGAAACAATGGACGACAACACCCGAGACCTAGCACAAGAAGCGATGTTGATGGACATAATCGCAGACGGACAAAATGCCGTCAGGTCGTTTCTCAACGACACCGATGAGCAGGTCGAACAAGAGCTGCGGCTGGAAGATCTAGGCTATGATATTGATGAATTCGGTGACCCAATGCACATGGAAGAAGTAGACCGTGAGGACGGCTCCGGTGACCCAATGCCGGTGCAAGAAGGAGACCGTGATGCTGGCTCCGGTGACCGAACCGAGTCCGGCCAGGAGGTATATATGCTAGTTAAGCATGTGCTGACTAGTTAATTGATTCATTCATTAACTCTCGTCTTTGTTCCTTTTCTAGCCCTCCGGATCGAGCAAATCTTCGGTAAAGAGACGAGGAGCGAAGAAAAAGTTGAGGCCGGATGAAAAGTTTGAGATCTCAGAAATCTCGCGCTCCGGCGAGCCGATTGCACCCATCCGCACAAAGAACGCATTTGTTAATCAGTGCGGGGTTCTGGTTAGGGACAAGATCCCGATCAGCATCCATCAATGGTTAAAGCCGGCTGCAAAAGACGCTCAGGTGACTTATGTCACTGATATGCAGAAAGAAGATCTTTGGACTGAGCTGAAGTCAAACTTCGTCCTACCGCGAGAGGTTGATCCGGCGAAGCCAGTTATAGAGGACTTAATCAAGTCTGCTGCACTTTCGAAGATGGCAGACCAATTCAGGGCATGGAAGAAAAAACTGAATACGTTTGTCAAAGAGAAAACGACTCCATAATTCGTGGGCATATATGAGAAGATCAAAGATGACTGGCCCGCATTTGTGGCCCATAAGAAGTCGGAAAAGAGTCAGAAGATGTCGGAGACAAACCGGATAAATGCTGCAAAGAAGATGCATCACCAACGCACGGGGTCGGGCGGCTACCTCGTAGCCCGGCCTAAGTGGGCCAGGGCTGAGAATGATCTGCTTCAGAAAGGGATCGAACCAGAGACAATGCACTGGCCAGAACGTTGCCGGACTTGGTTCTTCGGGGCTGGCGGATCCTTGGACCCTGTAACAGGGTGGTGCATTTGGACGGACAAGCAATTGGAAACACCACTCAGGAAGATGCGGCAGTATATCAAAGCAGCGCATGCAGGGACGTTCATCCCCGACAGAGAGAACGACGAGCTGACAATGGCCCTCGGGAATCCTGAGCACCCTGGACGGACACGAGGCACGCCAGGCTCCCTTCCGTGGCGTGCTGGGTTTCCGGACGCAGGAGGCTACAAATGCCACGACAGGAGGAAGAAAATGGAGATGACCGAAATCCAGGCGCTGCGGGCCAGAATACAAGCGATAGAGGAACGGGAAGCAGATCGGGAGAAAAGAATTGCCGAAGCTTCCCCTGAAGCTACCCCGCCATCTCAGCGGAGAAGCAGCGTGGCTTCCACCGAGCTGCTTCAGCCAGAGCTTGCCTTGACGGCTACTGCCAGGAATCCTGTGGATGCTATCACGCAGGCACAAAATTGCCACCTTATGGCACAGTGGATGAATCTGAAGGTCAAGGCGGCTGCTGGCTCTGTTTATCCTTCTGGACCAGACGACACTTTTCACTGCCGGCCGATTCCAGAAGGATATGCTAGGGTGATGGTCGACGAAATAACGGAGGGATTTGAGGAGCTCCAGCTTGACCACCCTACCGGTGAAGGGGAGACTCGGCTGGGTTCTTCACTGAAGACTCCATGCCTATGGCGGAAGGACCTAATCAACATTCTGAACTGGACGCCTCCGCCTCCTCCTCCTCCGACGACGAGGAAGGGCACTCCGCCTCCTCCACCGCCTCCTCCTCCGGCGAGTGACCATCAGGGCACTCCGGCTCCTTCTCCGGCGAGTGACCATCAGGGCACTCCGGCTCCTTCTCCGGCGCGTGGCGGCACACCGCCTCCTTCGCCGCCGGCGCGTGGCGGCACTCCGCCTCCTTCGCCGCCGGCGCGCCCGAGCAGACAGCCTGCTCCTCCTTCTCCGCCTAATCAGCAAGGGCGGAAGAGACCTGCCGCCGCTCCGGCTGCTCCTGCTCCGGCGCCTAAGCAAGTAAAAAAGACAGCCGCTTCGTCTGGTCCGGCGACGTCTACTAGTACAGCCAGAGGCGGGAGGCGATGCAGATTCGGTCCTTCTCTCACGCCTCTAGAGAAGTTACCGTACGAGAGGTCCGACGAGGAAAACACGAAGATCGCTGAAGGCGAAGTGAAGGACTTTTTTGAAGGGTTGAAAGCACAGAGACATCCACCTCCGGAGGAGAAGATAGATGCGGTGAAAGCAAAGCGCACTCTTGCTGCCCTGAAGCAACCAGCGAAAAGTAAGCCGAAGGGCAACTATGACCGCATTATTCAAAAGACATTTCAAGATGCCAAGCGGTCCGGAAGTACAAAAAGTGATCAGAGGTTAGCAGAAGGGCGAGCTGGGAAACAAATTGCCCAGCTCGGCGAACAAGCGAACCAATCGTGCCCCCCGCTCAAGGTGTCTAGCGACATGGTCGCTAATGATCCGAGGATGGTGCCCGGTTATACCAATCTTGCAGATTACGCGTCCGACGATGTACACTATGATTTCATGGACGTGCAGATAGAAAGATACGAGTACAAAAAGCCTCTCGTCAAAAATGAAAGAGCTCTATCAACGAATATGCGAAGATTGCATGATTGGTACATGAAAATCTGCAGAGAGTCTGGGGGGAGGAATAACTTGTATTTGAGAGTTAAACCGGAGCATGACCTCGTTGGAATTGACCTGTTGCCTGTTCCATTTGAGGAGTTCTATCAATTTTTCAATCAATTGGCCCTCGATAAAACAACGATCACCTGCTACTGTCTGTAAGTAGTACTACTTCTGTCATTAAGTCTCTCTATATAGCTGATCTTCATTGCATGTATTTATAATTATCCTCACTATATTATGCAGATTGAAGATCGTCGAATTGAAGAAAAGACAAGTAGGTGATATTGGGTTTATTAACACATACCTCATAGATGCAACCGAGGTTAAATTGCGTCCCGGCGATACCGAGACCAACTTGCTACGATCGTTGGTGGTAAATGAAAACAAAGATATAATACTCTTTCCTTACAACTTCAAGTGACTGTTAATGTCTTGTGCATATTTGGTTTCCCTTATATATATCAGTCAAGTTTATAGTGATGTAATGATCTCATGCATTCGTGCGCAGCTTCCACTATATTCTCTTAGAGATTAAGCTTGAGAAGGGAATAGTAACTGTCTTCGACTCTAAACGTAAAGATCCCGAGGAGTATGCGGACATGACTCAAATGCTTGCCAGGTAAGTTAAATCGATCAATATTATCCACCATGCATATATATCAGCAACTTCATTTCTGATATCAACTAATTGTTTCCTTTGTCTGGCAGGGCTTGGAAAATATTCATCAAAAAAGCTCCGGGACTGCCGAAGAAGCTACAATTTAGATACCCGAAAGTAAGTACTATATAGTAGCATGTTCCGCGCGCGCATCTCCTATATCTTGATTCAAGCGCTAGCTAGTTTCATCAATACCAATTTGGCATTCTTGCTTATCAGTTTGATTGAGCTCTATTTCTTGTAAAGTGGTTGTGGCAGGAACCCGGGAATGATTATTGTGGATACTACATTTGCGAGTCCATCCGCCACACGACCTGTGAGCGGGGCTACACTGATGAACAATTTGAAGTGCGTAAGCAATCAATAATATTCACAAATTTATAGCATCATTTCATGTATTGACCCCCTACTTCAAATTAGATGTTTCGGATGCGGGATGAACTCCTAACACCAGATCGTCTGCGAGCAATTCAAGAGGAATTGGCGGCAT
>LR738715.1:74393260-74418950 GCA_902687465.1 Secale cereale | reverse complement strand
CGGACTTGGTTCTTCGGGGCTGGCGGATCCTTGGACCCTGTAACAGGGTGGTGCATTTGGACGGACAAGCAATTGGAAACACCACTCAGGAAGATGCGGCAGTATATCAAAGCAGCGCATGCAGGGACGTTCATCCCCGACAGAGAGAACGACGAGCTGACAATGGCCCTCGGGAATCCTGAGCACCCTGGACGGACACGAGGCACGCCAGGCTCCCTTCCGTGGCGTGCTGGGTTTCCGGACGCAGGAGGCTACAAATGCCACGACAGGAGGAAGAAAATGGAGATGACCGAAATCCAGGCGCTGCGGGCCAGAATACAAGCGATAGAGGAACGGGAAGCAGATCGGGAAAGAATTGCCGAAGCTTCCCCCGAAGCTACCCCGCCATCTCAGCGGAGAAGCAGCGTGGCTTCCACCGAGCTGCTTCAGCCAGAGCTTGCCTTGACGACTACTGCCAGGAATCCTGTGGATGCTATCACGCAGGCACAAAATTGCCACCTTATGGCACAGTGGATGAATCTGAAGGTCAAGGCGGCTGCTGGCTCTGTTTATCCTTCTGGACCAGACGACACTTTTCACTGCCGGCCGATTCCAAAAGGATATGCTAGGGTGATGGTCGACGAAATAACGGAGGGATTTGAGGAGCTCCAGCTTGACCACCCTAGCGGTGAAGGGGAGACTCGGCTGGGTTCTTCACTGAAGACTCCATGCCTATGGCGGAAGGACCTAATCAACATTCTGAACTGGACGCCTCCGCGTCCTCCTCCTCCTCCGACGAGTCAGGGCACTCTGCCTCCTCCACCGCCTCCTCCTCCGGCGAGTGACCATCAGGGCACTCCGGCTCCTTCTCCGGCGAGTGACCATCAGGGCACTCCGGCTCCTTCTCCGGCGCGTGGCGGCACTCCGCCTCCTTCGCCGCCGGCGCGCCCGAGCAGACAGCCAGCTCCTCCTTCGCCTAATCAGCAAGGGCGGAAGAGACCTGCCGCCGCTCCGGCTGCTCCTGCTCCGGCGCCTAAGCAAGTAAAAAAGACAGCCGCTTCGTCTGGTCCGGCGACGTCTACCAGTACAGCCAGAGGCGGGAGGCGATGCAGATTCGGTCCTTCTCTCACGCCTCTAGAGAAGTTACCGTACGAGAGGTCCGACGAGGAAAACACGAAGATCGCTGAAGGCGAAGTGAAGGACTTTTTTGAAGGGTTGAAAGCACAGAGACATCCACCTCCAGAGGAGAAGATAGATGCGGTGAAAGCAAAGCGCACTCTTGCTGCCCTGAAGCAACCAGCGAAAAGTAAGCCGAAGGGCAACTATGACCGCATTATTCAAAAGACATTTCAAGATGCCAAGCGGTCCGGAAGTACAAAAAGTGATCAGAGGTTAGCAGAAGGGCGAGCTGGGAAACAAATTGCCCAGCTCGGCGAACAAGCGAACCAATCGTGCCCCCCTCTCAAGGTGTCTAGCGACATGGTCGCTAATGATCCGAGGATGGTGCCCGGTTATACCAATCTTGCAGATTATGCGTCCGACGATGTACACTATGATTTCATGGACGTGCAGATAGAAAGATACGAGTACAAAAAGCCTCTCGTCAAAAATGAAAGATCTCTATCAACGAATATGCGAAGATTGCATGATTGGTACATGAAAATCTGCAGAGAGTCTGGGGGGAGGAATAACTTGTATTTGAGAGTTAAACCGGAGCATGACCTCGTTGGAATTGACCTGTTGCCTGTTCCATTTGAGGAGTTCTATCAATTTTTCAATCAATTGGCCCTCGATAAAACAACGATCACCTGCTACTGTCTGTAAGTAGTACTACTTCTGTCATTAAGTCTCTCTATATAGCTGATCTTCATTGCATGTATTTATAATTATCCTCACTATATTATGCAGATTGAAGATCGTCGAATTGAAGAAAAGACAAGTAGGTGATATTGGGTTTATTAACACATACCTCATAGATGCAATCGAGGTTAAATTGCGTCCCGGCGATACCGAGACCAACTTGCTACGATCGTTGGTGGTAAATGAAAACAAAGATATAATACTCTTTCCTTACAACTTCAAGTGAGTGTTAATGTCTTGTGCATATTTGGTTTCCCTTATATATCAGTCAAGTTTATAGTGATGTAATTGATGATCTCATGCATTCGTGCGCAGCTTCCACTATATTCTCTTAGAGATTAAGCTTGAGAAGGGAATAGTAACTGTCTTCGACTCTAAACGTAAAGATCCCGAGGAGTATGCGGACATGACTCAAATGCTAGCCAGGTAAGTTAAATCGATCAATATTATCCACCATGCATATATATCAGCAACTTCATTTCTGATATCAACTAATTGTTTCCTTTGTCTGGCAGGGCTTGGAAAAAATTCATCAAAAAAGCTCCGGGACTGCCGAAGAAGCTACAATTTAGATACCCGAAAGTAAGTACTATATAGTAGCATGTTCCGCGTGCGCATCTCCTATATCTTGATTCAAGCGCTAGTTTCATCAATACCAATTTGGCATTCTTGCTTATCAGTTTGATTGAGCTCTATTTCTTGTAAAGTGGTTGTGGCAGGAACCCGGGAATGATTATTGTGGATACTACATTTGCGAGTCCATCCGCCACACGACCTGTGAGCGGGGCTACACTGATGAACAATTTGAAGTGCGTAAGCAATCAATAATATTCACAAATTTATAGCATCATTTCATGTATTGACCCCCTACTTCAAATTAGATGTTTCGGATGCGGGATGAACTCCTAACACCAGATCGTCTGCGAGCAATTCAAGAGGAATTGGCGGCATTCTTCCTTGAACACGTGATCGCTGAAGACGGAGAATACTATGTGGACCCTGCATCCATGTGTTAGGAGATTATTTTTGTAAGAGATAATTATTGTATATATGTGCCCGGTAGTGTCGGATAGATATACGAGAACTTGTTGTTCGACCAATCTCTCGGAGAAGGAGAGGTGGTCGATATTATTACTTCTCTCTGTATGCATATATATATATATGTTGATTATATATACGAGATCTTCTGTTCCTTCGTTTGCTTAGTAGCTAGCAGCTAGCTAGCTAGCTAGCGTGACTCTAGTCCATATATATATGTATGTGTAGTATGTAGCGTCGACCAAAAGCACGGACATAAGAGAGAACACTTCTCTCTATTAATTAGCTAGCTAACACAATATATCAAACACCTAAATTAACCCCCAAAACCTAAAACCCCCCCTCGCCTTTCAAAAAAAAAATCAAAAACCACAGCCACAGAAATGCTGACACGTGGATGCCTTTTGGTCCCGGTTGGTACCACCAACCGGGACTAAAGCCCCTCCTGCCTGGACTCGGTGCACAGGCCACGTGGACACCCTTTTGCCCCGGTTCTGGATTGAACCGGGACTAAAGGGTCAGAGCATTAGTACCGACCCTCTTGTCCCGGTTCCCGAACCGGGGCTAAAGGCCCAGATGAACCGGGTCTGATCCCCCTTTATCTACTAGTGATGTAGACAAAGTAAACCCAATCAATATGAATAAACCCCATAGTTTTATCCTTAATTTCGATACAAATATGTGTCTTATCCCCTACTGCCACTAAAATACATAGCACCGCAAGATTGAACCCATTACAAACCGCCTCTCCCATCGAAGGTAAATCAATCTAGTTGGACAAACCAAACCGATAGATCGGAGAGAAATACAAAGCTACCATAATCATGTATAATAAGGTTTAGAAAAGACTAAATTACTATCAATGAATAATCTGATCATAAACCCACAATTCATAGGATCCCAACAAACACACCGCAAAAGAAGATTACATTGGATAGAGCTCCAAGAAGATCGAGGAGAACATGGTATTGAAGATCAAAGTTAGAGAAGAAGCCATCTCGCTACTAGCTATGGAGCCGTAGGTCTGTGGTAAACTGCTTACACATAATCAGAAAGAAGCAAGGATGATGTAGAAGCCCCCCGTGATCGATTCCCCCTCCATCAGAGTACTAGGAAAGTCCTCCAGATGGGATCATGGAAGAACAGAAGCTTGCGGTGGCGGAAAAAGAGTTTCGGGTGGCTCTCTGTTTGTTTGGGAACATTTGGAAATTTATAGAGTTGGAATTAGGTAAAGGGATGGTACAGGGGGGACGTGCTCACGGGGTGCACCTTGTGACCTCGTGGCTCTCTTGTAGCTCTTCTGACCTCCTCCCGAACCTTCTAAGGTTCCTTCTGGTCCATAAAAAATTGTCGTAAAGTTTCATTGTGTTTGGACTTCGTTTGGTATTGATTTGCTAAAAAGCCAAAAACAAGCAAAAACAACAACTCACACTGGGCACTATGTTAATAGGCTAGTCCCAAAGAATGATATAAAATACCATATAATGCATCCAAGATTGATAACATAATAGTGTGAAACAATCAAAAATTATAAATATCTTGGAGACATATCCCAACCTTTCGAGGCTTGCTTGACGCCTGCGGCTTTCTTGGGCATTCTCTCCACCGGCTATGAAGACCCAGCTCGACCATGGTTCGGGTTCTGCACACTCGAAATAGGAGCATTTGGCGCTTGAGGGATGGACATGCGAGCACTCGGATCTTGAGTCCTCTTGGATCAGATCTCCTTGGGGACAGTTTCAGACAGAGAAGAGTCCACCTCTTCACCTTCTTTGTTGTCTTCTTCATCTTCGCTCTCTTCATCATAGCTATCCTCGACAAAATGTTGCTCGGTGTCACTCGCCACGTCCCTAGGGGCATGATCAACACTCAGCACCCGAGAGATCATTTCTGGAAGCTTCGCTGAAGAGACAATTGCAAAGTCAGATTTAGACACATAAATTTATCATCGAAACAACTCGGCTGATCAAGCATGGGTTTACCTCAACAGGCGGATGGTCACGATCGTAGGGAGCCACTCTCCTTGCTCCTTGCGGGTTGTCGCGCATGGAGGTGATGTCCTTGATCTTGTTCTCCACTGCCGTCCCAGACAGATCCTCGGGAGGCACTTAGGTGGGGACACCCAGGCCTTTCGTACTTCCACATGGGGTGCGCCGTATCCTGCAATGGCTAGATTCACCGACTGAGGAAGGTCTCTACCATATCCATTCCATCGGATCCAGCCCTCACAACACCAACCAGGGCATCATCCAAAATTCCTATATCGACCTTCTCCTCTTTCGTCATCTTGAGGGACGGCGGAGCACCAAATCTCCCCCCCCCCCCGAGTACGGTAGAAGACCAATTTGTGAGGCAGCCTTGTGAATGTCTTTGCAATAGAACCAAGTGTTCTGCCAGCTTCCCTTGATAGAATCAGGGAAGCTCATGGATGGAAAAGCACACTTACCCCTAAGTAGTATGCCTAATCCACCACATTGTTCGATGACATTGGTTTTGGCCCCATCCGGTGAGACCTTCTTCATGGTCATCGACCGGAAAGTAAAATTGTGCTTGAACAAACCCCAACGAGGGTGACAGCTAATGAAATACTCGCTGAGGGAAACAAAGGCGGAGAGATACACTACGACATTTAGTGCGAGATGATGTAGTTGTGCTCCGATTTTTTTAGAAAAACACAGAAGAAACGATGAGCCGGCATGGAGAAACCTCGCTCCATGTGCATGAGGAGGAGGACACGCTCATCCAGATGCGGTGCATTCTCCACCTCGTCCGCCTCTAGCAACCTCCATAATTGCTCCTGAATTAGCCCATCAGTGACGAGATCCAACATGTGCTCCTTGGAGATCAACGATGAGATACAATCTCCTTGGATCCAGCCAGGCGGAGGCCCGATGCTCGACGACGAGCCCTTCCATGATTTCTTCGCCCCCTCGAGCTTCATTGTCGTCTCCTTCCCCATCAGCTCTGAGCGCTCCGGCATCGAGTAGAAGTGTGGGTGGCGTGTCCGTCAAGATGGGCGAGGATGAAAAGGGGATCCATTGGATTTTACCATTGCCCATTCCCATTTTATAGCACGGGTAAATCCACCATGCGAATTGGTAGCCATCGATCCTGGATCCAACTGCACATGTAGTGCTCACTGTGAAGAGGAAGTGGGGCATATGGCAGATTTTTCAAGGTGGAAATCGAGGCGATGCCCCCCCTTCCTCCACTAATCATGATGCACCGCTCCCGCACACATGCAAGATTTTAGCTCGCATGATTTACGCCACAGATCTGTCCAATTGATCGCCCTTGATATCTTCCCCAAGAAACACTTTCTGTCCGCCGAATGCCTTCGAAAGTTCTTCGTCCACTCGAATGCACAATCTTATCTGATTGAAGTAAGGCTTCAGGAATGCAATGGGATTAGCTCAACGCTCCTCTACGGATTAACATGGCCATTTTTCTAGGCTCCTAGGCATGAGTCTCATAAAGTTGGTCTCCAAGATGGCTTGTGTTGGTGTTCCTCCGGGATTATGAGTGGCATATCTCTGGGGAATCAGCCCATGCACCGGCATCGTCACTTGAGTTTCATGGCACGTCCGCACGTAGACCTCTAGTCTATCTCTTCCTAGAGACATATGAGTGCCACCAAGTTTAGTAGGTAGTCAACATAGCCCGATCAATCAGGAAACACTCAGTCCAGAATACGTTATGGTTTCGCTCAAGTCATGATTGGCTAGCACTTGACAATAGATTCCGAGTGCTTCCGCAACACTCGGTCCAAGTCGAGGGTTCAACTAATTCGTCCTACAAAACCTCAACCGATTCAGGGGCTAATGATGGGGTCACCTACTTAGGGTAGGGTCAAAGTCCTGATATCTTTGACCCACCTAAGTCCCCATACCATCAATAAAGGATTCCCGAACCATAGGTGCATTCATATGCACACCTCTAAACACCCACTCTCCTTTGTTGCGGGTCTCTAAACACTCACTCGGAAGTGATACACCCACTCGGATGGAGGCAGCTCACTCGGACGCTTACTGACACTCGGCCATACTTGTTGGCACCCGGATAGAGAAGGCAAAAGGGGCGCATAGGATCTGAAGCATCCGAGGAGCACGACGCCAGGCTTCAAGTGTAGTCATGACATGAGTTATCAGTAGCGCATGTAATCAACCCCCATCTTCATCCCCTTGTAACGTAGCCATAATCAGGGGTGGCGTACTATATATAAGCCACTCCCTAGAGCTGAGACAAGGGTTCGCAACCCTCTTGTGATCCATACACAAAGAAACCATAGCCTCTGGGCTCGAGACATAGGGATTTTACCTCTCTCCGAGGGGCCCGAACTCGTAAAATCCGAGTGTCACACCTGCGCCGTATCTAGGTCAAGCCCTCTTTCGTACCCCTAGTATTCATTGTCAAGTTTGTTGCCTCGACAACTGGCCCTCCTCATCACGATGCAGTGCTCGTGGGTTGACACGAGTGGCAACTCTGACTCTGCTCTATCATCTGTCGCACACATCCGCAACACCGACACCATTGCAGGCCCATCCCACACCACGCACGGATCTGCGTCGCTGCCATACGCCCTCCGAACCCTCCAGTCACTTCTCCTCAAGGGCATCGATGAGCTCGTGTTAGCGCCGTCACCAGCATGGACGCGGAAGCCCGAATAGGAGGAGCGCACCATCCACTTCGAAAGGCAAAGGGCTAGAGAGAGGGCAGTGGAGTCTGAGGCGGCCGCACAGTCCTCCCACCGTTGACGTAGATTGCCAATGATGCCCGATGAGGAATAGAAACTCCTCGCGGATGTCTACCGCTGCTCATTAACGACGGAAAAGAGGACGCCCGCCAACTCTGTAAGAAGAATACCAAGGTGCACCGGCTTGGTATCGAGCAATTGGCGCGCGAAAGCGACGAAGAAGGTGGCAACAAAAGAGAGAGTGGCGAAGCTCGTGAGGCAATAGAACCGTGTAGTCTAGAGGATGGTTGGCTACATTGACCCTTCGTCCGGCTCTTGCGACGTCATTGATGTCTACTACACAACTTTATTCTTGTAGGCTCGTGTTGGGCCTCCAAGCGCAGAGTTTTGTAGGACAGTGTCAATTTTCCCTCAAGTGGATGACCTACGGTTTATCGATCCGTCGGAGGCGTAGGATGATGATGGTCTCTCTCAAACAACCCTATAACCAAATAACAAAGAGTCTCTTGTGTCCCCAACACACCAAATACAATGTGTATAGGTGCACTAGTTCGACGAAGAGATGGTGATACAAGTGTAGTAACGATAGTAGATATAGATTTTTGTAATAGGAACAATAAAAAAACATCAAGGTAGCAAGTAACAAAGTGAGCACAAATGGTATTGCAATGCTCGAAAACAAGGCCTAGGGTTCGTACTTTCACTAGTACAATCTCTCAACAATGCTAATATAACTTGACTAGATCATATAAGTATCCCTTAACGTGCGATGAAGAATCACTCCAAAGTTCTTATCTAGCGGAGAACATAAGAAGATATTGTTTGTAGGGTATGATACCACCTCAAAGTTATTCTTTCAAATCAATCTTTTGAGATATTCCTATAAGTGTCACAAATAGCCCTAGAGTTCGTACTAAAATAACAACAAATGATACATATCAAGCAACTCTAATGTCACCTAGATACTCGAATGTCACCTTAAGTATCCGTGAGTTGATTATATGATATGCATCAAACAATTTCAGATTCATAATACTCAATCCAACACAAAGAACCTCAAAGAGCGCCCCAAGATTTCTACAGGAGAAACAAGGACGAGAACGTGCATCAACCCCTATGGATAGATTACCCAAATGTCATGAATCCAAGAGTTGAGTGTCAAACCATACAACAAGTGCTCTCAAATCCATAAAAGTATTCAATACGATAACAACGAAATCTCAAAGGGTAAAACTCAATCCATCACAACAAGATAGAGAGGGATAAACACATATGTTCCAACTATATTAAGAAAGCTCGCGGTACATCAAGATCGTGCCAAATCAAGAACACAAGAAAGAGAGATTAAACACATAGCTACTGGTACAAACCTTCAGCCCCAAGGGTGGACTACTCCCTCCTCATCATGGTGGCCGTCGGGATGATGAAGATGGCCTCCGGTGATGATTTTCCCCTATGTCAGGGTGCTGGAATGGGCTCCCAATTGATTTTCGTGGATATGGAGGCTTGCGGTGGCAGAACTTCTGTTTTAGGTTTATTTCTAGGGTTTTTGTACTTATAGGATTTTTTGGTGTCGGTCTCACGTCCAGGTGGGCCACGAGGTGCCCATTACCCACCAACCCATGTCCAAGGCACCTGGCGCGCCCTAGTGTGTAGTTGCCTCCCCCTTCACCTTCTAGTCCTCCCGCGAATCTTCTAGTGCCTCTTTTGTTCCAACAAAATCATCAAAATGTTTCGTTGCATTTGGAGAACTTATGTTTCTGCACAAAAACAACACCACGGTAGTTCTGCTGAAAATAGCGTTAGTCTCGGTTAGTTCCATTCAAATCATACCAAAACCATATATAATTGTTGTAAACATGGCATGAATATGTCATAAATTATAGATAGGTTGGAGACTTCTCAGCATCCCCAAGATTAATTCCTACTCGTTCTCGAGTAGGTAAATGATAAACGAAATAATTTATGAAGTGTGAATGCTAGCATAGTGCATAAGTTTGAACAATGATAATTTCAATCACTTTTCCTAACATAATAACATCAACTCTTTTTTCATAAAACTCATCATGTTAAAGTAGCTATCAATTCACATGTTACGGTTCAAACAATGCCTTCTCTTGAAACTTAACAATATATGTTCTTAGTCACCAAACAATTGCAATTCCACTTATGCTCAACGAAGTCTAAGTAAGAGTTCCACATACTCAGTCATCATGTAGTCTTCTATGATTGCTAGAACTCAAAGCATATCTTTATAACAAATAACATCCATCAAACACTCAGAAAGATGGGGGCTTAATGTTTCGCCTCCCAACTCATTTATCATAGAGATAATTGTTAACAATAAAAATTCATGATGAAATATAATTGACTGTCCATGTGTGCCTAGATCTTTCCCCACCACATGCTACTTGCCAACTAGATAATAATTGAGGTTGAAATGATAATGCATACTATTGACTCTTGCATAAAAGTAAATACTAAAAAGTAAAATATATGCCATTCACAGAGGGAAGCACATGTTGTCATGTGCTTTTTATTTTTGGTCGCGCAAGCTCTAAATGCAAAGGAACGTCACGTTATATTTCCCCTTATGATAGCAACCTTTATTATGCAGTCCATCACTTTTATTACTTTGCCATCATAAGTTTGTACAACGCTTATTTCCCTTACAATAAAAGATAAAACATATTTAGAAGCATTTTTTATTGCTTTATGCACTCATGTTAACTTACTTGAAGGATCTTATTAAATCCATAGGTAGATATGGTGGGCACTCATGGCAAGAAACTGGGTTTAAGGGTTTTTGGATGCACAAGTAGTATCTCTACTTAGTACGAATTTTTGGCTCGCAAAAGATCCTAAGGAAACACCACATGTTGGAGGATCCATGACAATATAACTTGTATGCAAATATACAACACCATAACTCATTATGTTGTCTTCCTTGTCTAACTTCAACTAATTTGCTCAAGTTTGAAAATACTATTCACAATCATAGAAGATGTCCAAGATAATATATTTGTATGTGAAAGTTATCTTCCTTATACTAATCATTCATGAATTACTTGTATGACCAATATTGTGACTGTCAAGCTTCAATAGATTTCACTTTCTAAACCCAATGTGAAGCTACTACGAGGCATGATATGGACATATCATTTCAACTTCATGATATTGAATTCATTCAAAAATTAGTCCTAGGATATAAGAGAAGCACAAGAGGAAATGGCAAACTACTCCAAAAATATGTAATTGAAGATCAAGCGAGTAGTTAACTAAATGGGTATCTATTTGAGGAATCACTCTTATTTAAAAACTTTCAGATTTAAGTATTTTATCCAAACAGCAAGGAAAACAAAACAAAATGACATTTCAAGAATAGCACATATTATGTGAAGAAGCAAAAAACTTAGGCTCAACCGAGGCTAACCGATAATTGTTGACGAAGAAAGGTGGGATGCCTACCGGGGCATCCCCAAGCTCAGATGCTTGCGAATTCTAGGAATATTATCTTGGGATGCCTTGGGCATTCCCAAGCTTAGGGTCTGGCCACTCCTTATTCTCCTCATATCGATATCTCACCCAAAACTTGAAAACTTCAATCACACAAAACTTAACGGAACTTCATGAGATGCATTAGTATAATAAAGCAAATCATTCACTTTCGTGCCATCAAAGAAAAGATTCACAAAAATTCTCACACAATTCCTACTGTACCTTATCATTTCTATAATTCATATCACTTAATATAAGCTATGGAAACACTAAAACAAGCAAAAACTATGCATTAAAAACAGAATCTGTCAATGACATAATAGTCTATAATGATCTGGACAATGACCATACTGTTGGAAATATGTCCTAGAGGCAATAACAAAATGGTTATTATTATGTTTCCTTGTTTATGATAATTGTCTATTGTTCATGTTATAATTGTATTAACTCGAAACCGTAATACATGTGTGAATACATAGACCACAACATGTCCCTAGTGGGCCTCTAGTTGACTAGCTCATTGATCAATAGATGGTTGTGGTTTCCTGACCATGGACATTGGATGTCATTAATAACAGGATCACATCATTAGAAGAATTATATGATGGACAAGACCCAATCCTAAGCATAGCATCAAATCGTGTAGTTTGTTTGCTAGAGATTTTCTAATGTCAAGTATCATTTCCTTAGACCATGATATTGTGCAACTCCTGGATACCATAGGAATGCTTTGGGTCTATCAAGCGTCACAATGTAACTGGGTGACAATAAAGGCGCACTACAGGCATCTCCGAAAGTGTCGATTGGGTTGGCACGAATCTAGACTGGGATTTGTCACTTCGTATGACGGAGAAGTATCTCTGAGCCCACTCCATAATGCATCATCATAATGAGCTCAATGTGACTAAGGAGTTAGTCACGGGATCATGTGTTACGGAATGAGTAAAGTGTCTTGCCGGTAACGAGATTGAAAAAGGTATGGGGATACCGACGATCGAATCTCAAGCAAGTAACATACCAATGGACAAAGGGAATTGTATACGGGATTGATTGAATCCCCGACATCGTGGTTCATCCAATGAGATCATCGTGGAACATGTGGGAGCCAACATGGGTATCCAGATCTTGCTATTGGTTATTGGCCGGAGAGGTGTCTCGGTCATGTATGCATGGTTCCCGAACCCGTAGGGTCTACACACTTAAGGTTCGGTGACGCTAGAGTTGTAATGGGAATTGTATGTGGTTACCGAAAGTTGTTCGGAGTCCCAGATGAGATCCTGAACATCACGAGGAGTTCCGGAATGGTCCAGAGGTGAAGATTTATATATGGGAAGTCCAGTTTGAGTCGCCGGAAAAGTTTTGGGGGTTATCTATATTGTATCGGGACCACCGAAAGGGTTCCGGGGGTCCACCGGGAGGGGCCACTTGCCCCGGGGGACCAAGTGGGTTGAATGTGGGTGGGAACCAGCCCCCCTAGTGTGCTGGTGCGCCCCCCCTGAAGGGGCCCAAGGCGCCTAGGGTTGAAACCCTAGGGGTGGGGGCGCCCCCAACCCCACCAACTTGGGGCGCAAGTCTCCCCCTTGCCACCCCTATAAATGCATCTAGGGGGCGGCCCCCTCTCCCCTCCAGCCTATAAATAGAGGGGGTGGGAGGGTGGCCGAACCCTTCCCCCTGGCGCACCCCTCCCCCCTCCTACACCTCTTCCTCCTCCGTAGTGCTTAGCGAAGCTCTGTCGGAGAACCACGAGCTCCACCGCCACCATGCCGTCGTGCTGCCGGAGCTCATCCTCAACTTCTTCTCACCCCTTGCTGGATCAAGACAGAGGAGACGTCCTCGGGCTGTACGTGTGTTGAACACGGAGGTGTCGTTTGTTCAGCACTTGGATCGGATCATCCGCGATTTGAATCACCGCGAGTACGACTCCATCAACTGCGTTATTTGCAACGCTTCTGCTTAGCGATCTTCAAGGGTATGAAGATGCACTCCCTCTATCTCGTTGCTAGCATCTCCTAGATTGTTCTTGGTGACACGTAGGAAATTCTTTGATTTAGCACTACGTTCCCCAACAATGGCATCATGAGCTACGTCTATGCGTAGATTCTATGCACGAGTAGAACACAAGTAGTTGTGGGTGATGATTTGGTCAATTTACTTGCCGCTACTAGTCTTATCATGATTCGGCGGCATCGTGGGATGAAGCGGCCCGGACCGACCTTACACGTACGCTTACCTGAGACAGGTTCCACCGCCTGACATGCACTTGTTGCATAAGGTGGCTAGTGGGTGTCTATCTCTCCCACTTTAGTCGGATCGGACTCGATGAAGAGGGTCCTTATGAAGGGTAAATAGCAATTGGCATATCACCGTTGTGGCTTTTGCGCAGGTAATAAACGTTCTTGCTAGAAATCCATAGCAGCCACGTAAAACATGCAACAACAATTAGAGGACGTCTAACTTGTTTTTGCAGTGTATGCTACTTGATGTGATATGGACAAAAGGATGTGATGAATTATATATGTGATGTATGAGATTGATCATGTTCTTGTAATAGGAACCACGACTTGCATGTCGATGAGTATGACAACCGGCAGTAGCCATAGGAGCTGTGTTAATTTATTGTATGACCTGCGAGTCAATAAAAAATGCCATGTAATTACTTTAATTTATTGCTAACCATTAGCCATAGTACTAGAAGTAATAGTTGGCGAGACAACTTCACGAAGACACGATGATGGAGATCATGGTGTCATGCCGGTGACGATGGTGATAATGCCGCGCCTCGAAGATGGAGATCAAAGGCGCGAGATGATATTGGCCATATCATGTCACTTTATGATTTGCACGTGATGTTTATCATGTTTACATCTTATTTGCTTAGAACGACGGTACATTAAATAAGATGATCCCTCACTAAAATTTCAAGAAATGTGTCTCCCCTAAGTGTGCACCGTTGCGAAGGTTCATTGTTTCGAAGCACCACGTGATGATCGGTTGTGATAGATTATAACGTTTGCATACAACGGTTGTAAGACATATTTACGCATGTGAAACACTTAGGTTGACTTGACGAGCCTAGCATGTACAGACATGGCCTCGGAACACGAGAGACCAAAAGGTCGAACATGAGTCATATAGTAGATACGATCAACATGGAGATGTTCACCGTTGATGACTAGTTCGTCTCACATGATGATCGGACACGGCCTGGTCGATTTGGATATTGTATCACTTAGATGACTAGAGGGATGTCTATCTGAGTGGGAGTTAATTAAATAATTTGATTAGATGAACTTAATTATCATGAACTTAGTCTAAAATTTTCTTTACAATCTATCTTGTAGATCCAAAGGCCCACGCTAATGTTGCCCTCAACTTCAACGTGTTTTTAGAGAAAACCAAATAGAAAGACGATGGAAGCAGCTATACGAATTGGGTCCGTAACTTGAGGATCATCCTCATAGCTTCGAAGAAAGCATATGTCCTTGAAGCCCGGCTTGGTGACGCACCCATTTTCCCAGCAACTCAATACGTTATGAACGCCTGATAGTCGCGTAGTGATGATTACTCCTTGGTTCAGTGCGGCATGCTTTACAGCTTAGAACTGGGGATCCAAAAGCATTTTGAGCAACATGGAGCAGATGAGATGTTCCAAGGGCTGAGAATGGTTTTCCAAGCTCAGGCCCGGGTCGAGAGATATGAGGTCTCTGACAAGTTCTTCTGTTGTAAGATGGAGGAAAATATTTCTGTCAGCGAGCATATACTCAAAATGTCTGGGTTGCACAACTGCTTGTCTCAGCTGGGAGTTAATCTTCCAGATGACTCGGTCATTGACAGAATCCTCCAGTCGCTTCCACCTAGCTACTAGAGCTTCGTGATGAACTTCAATATGCAAGGGATGGAGAAGTCCATTCCTGAGTTATATTCGATGATGAAATCAGCGGAGGTGGAGATCAAAAAGGAACATCAGGTGTTGATGGTGAATAAGACCACTAGCTTCAAGAAAGACAGGGGTAAGAAGAACTTCAAGAAGGACGGCAAGGGAGTTGACAGGACCGGTAAGTCAGTTACCAGGAAGAAGCCAAAGAATGGACCCAAGCCTGAGACTGAGAGCTTTTATTGCAAGGGAAATGGTCACTGGAAGTGGAACTGCCCCAAGTACTTAGCGGATAAGAAGGCCGACAACGTCAAAGGTATATATGATATACATGTTATTGATGTGTACCTTACCAGCGTTTGTAGTAGCTCCTGGGTATTTGATACTGGTGCAGTTGCTCACATTGTAACAAAAAACAGGAGCTGCGGAATAAGCAGAGACTAGCGAAGGACGAGGTGATGATGCGCGTTGGGAATGGTTCCAAGGTCGATGTGATCGCCGTCGGCACGCTACCTCTACATCTACCTTCAGAATTAGTTTTAAACCTAAAAAATTGTTATTTAGTACCAGCTTCGAGCATGAACATTGTATCTGGCTCTCGTTTGATGCGAGATGGATACTCATTTAAATCTTAGAATAATGGTTGTTCTATTTATACGAGATATATGTTTTATGGTCATGCCCCACTGGTTAATGGTTTATTTTTATTGAATCTCGAACGTGATCTTACACATATTCATAGTGTGAATGCCAAAAGATGTAAGGTTGATAATGATAGTCCCACATACTTGTGGCACTACCACCTTGGTTATATTGGTGTCAAACGCATGAAGAAACTCCATGAGATGGACTTTTGGAGTCTCTTGATTATGAATCATTTGACACGTGCAAACCATGCCTCTTGGGCAAGATGACCAAGACTCTGTTCTTCAGAACAATGGAGCGAGCAACCAACTTGTTGGAAATAATACATACTGATGTATGCGGTCCAATGAGCATCGAGGCTCGCGGTGGCTATCGTTATGTACTCACCCTCACTGATGACTTAAGTAGATATGGGTATGTATACTTAATGAAACACAAGTCTCAGACCTTTGAAATGTTCAAGGAATTTCAGAGCGAGGTAGAGAACCAACATGGCAGGAAAATAAAGTTCCTACGATCTAATCATGGAGGAGAATATTTGAGTCACGAGTTTGGCACGCACTTAAGGAAATGTGGAATTATTTCATAACTCACACCGCCTGGAATACCTCAGTGTAATGGTTTGTCCGAACGTCGTAATCACACTCTATAGGATATGGTGCGATCTATGATATCTCTTACCGATCTACTGCTATCATTGTGGGGTTATGCTTTAGAGACTGCCACATTCACTTTAAATAGGGAACGTCTAAATCCATTGAGACGACACCGTATGAATTATGGTTTGGGAAGAAACCTAAGCTGACGTTTCTGAAAGTTTGGGGATGCGATGCTTATCTCAAGAAACTTCAGCCTGAAAAGCTCGAACCCAAATCGGAAAGGTGCGTCTTCATAGGATACCCTAAGGAAACTATTAGGTATACTTTCTACCTCAGATCTGAAGGCGAGATCTTTGTTGCCAAGAATGAATCCTCTCTAGAGAAAGAGTATCTCTCAAAAGAAGTAAGTGGGAGGAAAGTAGAACTTGATGATGTAATTGTACCCCCTCTTGAACCGAGGAGTAGCGCAGCACAGGAAGATGTTTCTGTGGTGCCTGCACCGATTAGAGAGGAACTTAATGGTGATGATCATGAAACTTCAGATCAAGTTGCTACTGAACTTCGTAGGTCCACGAGCACACGTTCCGCACTAGAATGGTATGGCAACCCTGTCCTGGAAATCATGTTGTTAGACAACGGTGAACCTTCGTACTATGAAGAAGCGATGGCGGGCTCGGATTCTAACAAATGGCTTGAAGCCATGAAATCCGAGATAGGATCCATGTATGAGAACAAAGTATGGACTTTGGTGGATTTGCTCGATGATAGGAAAGACGAGAATAAGTGTATCTTTAAGAAGAACACTGACGCGGATGGTAATGTGACCGTCTATAAGGCTCGGCTTGTCGCTAAGGGTTATCAACAAGTTCAAGGAGTTGACTACGATGAGACTTTCTCACCCGTAGCGATGCTGATGTTTGTCTGAATCATGTTGGCAATTTCCGCATTTTATGATTATGAGATCTGGCAGACTTCAAAATGGTATTCCTGAACTGTTTCCTTAAGGAAGAATTGTATATGATGTAGATGGAAGGTTTTGTTGATCCTAAGAATGCTGACAAGGTATGCAAGCTCCAGCGCTCCATCTATGGGCTGGTGCAAGCATCACGGAGTTGGAACAATCGCTTTGATGAAGTGATCAAAGCGTTTGGGTTTATACAGACCTATGAAGAAGCCTGTATTTACAAGAAAGTGAGTGGGAGCTCAATAGCATTTCTCATATTATATGTGGATGACATATTGTTGATGGGAAATGATATAAAACTTTTGGAAAGCATAAAGGCCTACTTGAATAAGTGTTTTTCAATGAAGGACATTGGAGAAGCTACTTATATATTAGGCATCAAGATCTATAGAGATAGATCGAGATGCCTCATTGGTATTTCACAAAGCACATACCTTGACAAGATATTGAAGAAGTTCAATATGGATCAGTCCAACAAGGGGTTATTGCCTGTATTGCAAGGTGTGAGATTGAGCTACGCTCAATGCCTAACCTTCGCAGATGATAGAGAAAAGATGAGTGTCATCCCCTATGCCTCAGCCATATGCTCTATTAAGTATGCCATGTTGTGTACCAGACCTGATGTGAAACTTGCCATAAGTTTGGTAGGGAGGTACCAAAGTGATCCTGGAATGGAACACTGGACAGCGGTCAAGAATATCCTGAATTACCTGAAAAGGACTAAGGATATGTGTCTCGTTTATGGAGGTGCCGAAGAGCTTGTCGTAAAGGGTTACGTCGATGCTAGCTTCGACACAGATCAGATGACTCCAAGTCACAAACCGGATACGTGTATATTTTGAATGGTGGGGCAGTCAGCTGGTGCAGTTGCAAGCAAAGCGTCATGGCGGCATTTACATGTGAGGCGGAGTACATAGCTGCTTCGGAAGCAGTGCATGAAGGAGTCTAGATGAAGGAGTTCATCACCGACCTAGGAGTGATTCCCAACGCGTCGGGCCCGATGACTCTCTTCTGTGACAACACTAGAGCTACTGCCATTGCCAAGGAACCTAGGTTTCACAAGAAGACCAAGCACATCAAGCGCCGTTTCAACTCCATTAGTGGTTATATTCAAGATGGAGACATAGATATTTGTAAAGTACATATAGATCTGAATGTCGCAGATCCGCTTACTAAACCTCTTCCACGAGCAAAACATGATCAGCACCAGAACTCTATGGTTGTTCGTTTCATCATAATGTAACTAGATTATTGACTCTAGTGCAAGTGGGAGACTATTGGAAATATGCCCTAGAGGCAATAATAAAATGGTTATTATTATATTTCCTTGTTCATGTTAATTGTCTATTGTTCATGCTATAATTGTATTAACCGGAAACCATAATACATGTGTGAATACATAGACCACGGCATGTCCCTAGTGGGCCTCTAGTTGACTAGCTCGTTGATCAATAGATGGTTGTGGTTTCCTGACCATGGATACACTAGTAGAAAACAGGGCATTGGTCCAGCCCATTAGCCCCGGTTCAATCTAGAACCGGGTCTAATGGGGGTACTGGACCCGGTTCATGAGCCCAGGGGCCGGCCGGGCCACGTGGGCCATTGGTCCCGGTTCGTCTGGACCTATTGGTCCCGGTTGGAGCTAAAAACCGGGACCAATGGCTCTTGCTCCTGGCCCACCACTATTGGTCCCGGTTGGTGTTATGAACCGGGACCAAAGGCACCCCTTTAGTCCCGGTTTGTAGCACCAACCGGGACCAGTGAGTTTCCTATATATACCCCCTCACTCAAGAGCAAAGCTCACTGCTCTGTTTTTTTTCTGGCCGAGGGGGAGAGGGGTTAGTGGTGCTCTAGCTCACCTCCTATGCACACAACATGTTCGGTGGAATGCCCGAGCCACACTAGTTAAGCTTTTCTCCTCTCGAAGCTCTATTTTCTCCGAGATTTGTCTAGGTTTAGCGGTCCGTTACGTCCCGTCCCCGTCTTCGCCGCCGTCGATCGCCCCCGCCGATCTCGTCGCCGGCACCACCGTGGTGAGCCTCTTGTTATGACCATGCTTTTCTTACTTTTATTATTGCTTTAGATAGATATTTGTCTAATTCTCTTACGTTTATTATTGCTTGTTATTATATAGTGCGATGGTTTTGATATCCGCCCACGTGGGCCCTCGTCCGGTCTACGATTCGGAAGTGATATATTATCTTTAATTTATAACTATTTGTTTTAGTGTTTATGATAGTTATGCCGACCAACCTGACATGCATAGTTGTTTTATTATGTCTAGGAGGTAGTTGAACCGGAAATTCCAACCGACCCTCTTGTGGAGAGGTTAAATTTAGTTGAAGAGGAAAACATTTCGTTAAAGAAAAAATTGGAAAAAATGGAGGAGGAGAAGATGGAATTGGAGTTGCATGTTGCGGAAGTAATCGATGATCACAAGATCAAGATGGACCCTATTGTCGAGAGGTTAAATTTAGTTGAAGAAGAAAACAAATTCTTGAAGGAAAAAATAAAAAAATTGTGGACGAGAAGATGATATTGGAGTTGCATGTTGCGGATGTCGTCGATGATCACAAGATCAAGATGGATGCAATGCGGTTGAAGATTAAAAATATTAGAAAATGTGCCATTCATACCGAGGCTTGGTATCATTATGCCGGTGGATCAATTGTTACCTTGGTTGCGATTATGATAGCATTTGTTTTCGCGTTGAAATGTTTTACATAGTTTCGATGTGTATGGAGAGCTATATGTTGTTAGATGAGAACTATATATGTATGTACTTTGGTTTTAATGTGATGATGAACTTTTATCCATTTGGTCACTTAATTATCTATTTATGATGTTCTGTAATGGTTTTTGACACACTTAATTATATATAAATGCACGCAGATGAACCGACAATGGATGTACGGTGACAGACACACCTCCGAGTACATTAAGGGCGTGCGTGAGTTTCTAAATGCGGCTGAGGCAAACAAGCAGAATGGTTTTATGTGTTGTCCATTAACTAAATGTGTGAATACGATGTCTTACTCTAACCGGAAAATCCTTCACTCCCACCTGCTTTACAAGGGTTTCATGCCACACTATAATGTTTGGACGAGGCACGGAGAAATAGGGGTTATGATGGAAGACGGCGAAGAAGAAGAGTACGATGACAACTATGTGCCCCCTGAATACGGTGATGCTGCAATGGGGGGAGCTGGTGAAGATCAAGAGGAACCAGACGATGTGCCCAATGATGCTGCAACGGGTGAAGCTGCTGAAGATTAAGAGGAACCAAATGATGATCTTCGCCGGGTCATTGTCGATGCAAGGACACAATGCGAAAGTCAAAAGGAGAAGCTGAAGTTCGATCGCATGTTAGAGGATCACAAAAAAGGGTTGTACCCCAATTGCGAAGATGGCAACACAAAGCTCGGTACCGTACAGGAATTGCTGCAGTGGAATGCAGAGAATGCTGTGGCTGATAAAGGATTTGAGAAGCTACTGAAAATATTGAAGAAGAAGCTTCCGAAGGATAACGAATTGCCCGACAGTACATACGCAGCAAATAAGGTCGTATGCCCTCTAGGATTGGAGGTGCAGAAGATACATGCATGCCCTAATGACTGCATCCTCTACCGCGGTGCATACAAGGATCTGAACGCATGCCCGATATGCGGTGCATTGCGGTATAAGATCAGACGAGATGACCCTGGTGATGTTGATGGCGAGCCCGCCAGGAAGAGGGTTCCTGCGAAGGTGATGTGGTATGCTCCTATAATACCACGGTTGAAATGTTTGTTTAGAAACAGAGAGCATGCCAAGTTGATGCGATGGCACAGTGAGGACCATAAGAAAGACGGGAAGTTGAGAGCACCCGCTGACGGGTCGCAGTGGAGAAAAATCGAGAGAAAGTACTGGGAGGAGTTTGCAAAGGACCCAAGGAACGTATGGTTTGCTTTAAGAACGGATGGCATTAATCCTTTCGGGGAGCAGAGCAGCAATCACAGCACCTGGCCCGTGACTCTATGTATGTATAACCTTCCTCCTTGGATGTGAATGAAGCGGAAGTTCATTATGATGCCAGTTCTCATCCAAGGCCCTAAGCAACCCGGCAACGACATTGATGTGTACCTAAGGCCATTAGTTGAAGAACTTTTACAGCTGTGGAATGGAAACGGTGTACGTGCGTGGGATGAGCACAAACAGGAGGAATTTGACCTAATGGCGTTGCTGTTCATGACCATTAACGATTGGCCCGCTCTCAGTAACCTTTCAGGACAGACAAACAAAGGATACCACGCATGCACGCACTGTTTAGATGAAACTGAAAGTATATACCTGGACAAGTGCAGGAAGAATGTGTACCTGGGCCATCCTCGATTTCTTTCGACCAACCATCAATGTCGAAAGAAAGGCAAGCATTTCAAAGGCGAGGCAGATCACCGGAAGAAGCCCGCCATGCGTACCGGTGATCACGTACTTGCTATGGTCAATGATTTACACGTAATCTTTGGAAAGGGCCCCGGCGCACTAGCTGTTCCAAATGACGCTGAGGGACACGCACCCATGTGGAAGAAGAAATCTATATTTTGGGACCTACCCTACTGGAAAGACCTAGAGGTCCGCTCTTCAATCGACGTGATGCACGTGACGAAGAACCTTTGCGTGAACCTGCTAGGCTTCTTGGGCGTGTATGGAAAGACAAAAGATACAACTGAGGCATGGGAGGACCTGCAACGTTTGCACGAAAAAGACGGCATCCCTCCGAAGCAGTATGAAGGTCCTGCCAGCTATGCTCTTACGAAAGAAGAGAAAGAAATCTTCTTTGAATGCCTTCTCAGTATGAAGGTCCCGACTGGCTTCTCGCCGAATATAAAGGGAATAATAAATATGGCAGAGAAAAAGTTCCAGAACCTAAAGTCTCATGACTGCCATGTGATTATGACGCAACTGCTTCCGGTTGCATTGAGGGGGCTTCTACCGGAAAACGTCCGATTAGCCATTTTGAAGCTATGTGCATTCCTCAATGCAATCTCTCAGAAGGTGATCGATCGAGAAATCGTACCAAGGCTAAGGAGTGATGTGGCGCAATGTCTTGTCAGTTTCGAGCTTGTGTTCCCACCATCCTTCTTCAATATCATGACACACGTCCTAGTTCATCTAGTCGACGAGATTGTCATTCTGGGGCCCGTATTTCTACACAATATGTTCCCCTTTAAGAGGTTCATGGGAGTCCTAAAGAAATATGTCCGTAACCGCGCCAGTCCAGAAGGAAGCATCTCCATGGGCCATCAAACAAAGGATGTCATCGGGTTTTGTGTTGACTTCATTCCTGGCCTTAATAAGATAGGTCTCCCTAAATCGCGGTGCGAGGGGAGATTGACTGGAAAAGGCACGCTTCGAAGGGACTCAATAATATGCAGGGACGGATATTCTTGGTCTCAAGCACACTATACAGTTCTACAGAACTCTACATTGGTGACCCCGTATGTCGATGAACACAAGAACAGTCTGCGCTCCAAACACCCGGAGCAGTGCGACGACTGGATTACACGTGAACACATCAGGACTTTCAGTAGTTGGTTGGAAACACGTCTCAGAGGTGACAACACTGTTTGTGATGAGTTGTACTTGTTGTCCAGGGGACCATCTTCGACTGTATTGATTTACAAAGGATACGAGATAAATGGGAATACATTTTACACGATTGTCCAAGATCAAAAGAGCACCAACCAAAACAGCGGTGTCCGCTTTGATGCAACAACCGAGAGGGGAAAGGACACATATTATGGTTACATAGTGGACATATGGGAACTTGACTACGGACATGATTTTAAGGTCCCTTTGTTTAAGTGCAAATGGGTCAATCTGTCAGGAGGCGGGGTACAGGTAGACCCACAGTATGGAATGACAACAGTGGATCTGAAAAATCTTGGATACACTGACTAACCGTTCGTCCTAGCCAATGATGTGGCACATGTTATCTATGTGAAGGACATGTCTACCAGACCGAGAAAAAGAAAAGATAAGGAAGCGAATACATCATACGATGAGCCAAAGCGCCACATAGTTCTTTCAGGAAGAAGGGACATCCTGGGAGTGGAGGGCAAGACAGACATGTCTGAAGATTATGAAAAGTTTCATGAAATTCCTCCCTTCAAAGTCAAGGCTGACCCAAGCATCCTGATAAACGATGAAGATTATCCATGGTTACGGCGCAATAAGCAAATGACACAAGCGAAGAAAAAGTGAAGACTTTTTTCCGCAACTATTATGATGATACCATGCCAACTTTGTAACAAACGAGTATGATACCATTGTCCGTTTGTACTATTCAAATTTCAATACTGCTTGCACTAACAGAGAATGTTTGTAATTGGTTTTACCAGAAAGAATTAAAAAAATAAAGCAAATAACAAAAGAAAATAAATAATGCAGAAAACAAAACAAAAAAACTTGAAATAAAAAAGCAACAATAAGTATTTTGTTGTAAGTAGAAACAAAATAAAATAAATAAAGCAACAAAAAAATAAATAATTTCAAATTTAAACTATTCAAATTTGAATACTACTTGCACTAACAGAAAGTTTGTAATTGGTTTTACCTAAAGCAGTAATATTCACAAAGAAACTCTAAATACAGCCAAAAACAACTTAGAAATAAATAAAGCAAAAAAGGAAAAAAAAATTGGGCGCTGCCCAGTGAGCCTGCAAGGCCTATAGCACAGGATCCACCTGTACTATAAGGCCCAGCAAGCTCACATGGCAGTGCACAGAGTTAGGCCCAGAAGCCTGCATTTGAGAGGAGCTCGAGAGGATGGGAGCAGCAGCCCTTATAAACCACTCTCGAGCTCCCTCAGCTAGCGAGGTGGGACGAAACATCCCACCGCACCCGCGCCAGCACAGGGCCTTTGGTCCCGGTTGGTGGCTGAAACCGGGACTAAAGGGTGTATTAGTCTCGGTTGGTGGCTGAAACTAGGACTAATACCCCCCTTTAGTCCCGGTTGCTGCCACCAACCGGGACTAAAGGCCCCTCCTTCCCGCCCTTTGGGCTGCTGAAAAGGGACCTTTAGTCCCGGTTGGTGGCAGCAACCGGGACTAAAGGGGTGTATTAGTCCCGGTTTCAGCCACCAACCGGGACTAATGCCCCTCCTATATAACCAGGACTTGCGAAAATTTCGTCAGTTTCCTTCTTCCGCGCCCCCGACGCCTCCCTCTCCTTCCCCGCGCCCGTCGTCCCGTCGCCGTCGCCGTCGCCCCCGTCGCCCCGTCGCCGTCGCCCCGCCCCGCGACCCCATTCCGCCCCGCCACGCGCCGTCGCCGCGCCCCGGCCCGTCGCAGTCGCGCCGCGCGCCCCGCCCCGCCGCCGTCGCGCCGCCGCGCCCCGTCGCCGTCGCGCCGCCCCGCCCTGCCGCCGTCGCGCCGCCCAGCCCCGCCGCGCGATGTGAGGGCTCCCTTTTTTTTATTTTTATATAAATTGCTGTATATATATATAGTTGCTGTATATATATGTATATATGTGTATATTTTTTTATGTTTATATAAATTGCTGTATATATAGTTGCTGTATATATATGCATGTGTATATATAGTTGCTGTATATATATGTATGTGTATATATTTTTTTTTTCTTAGGAATTTGCTAAATATATATGTATGTGTATATAAATATTTTTTTTCTTAGGAAGTTGTTGTATGTGATGTGTGTATGTGATGTATATATATGTGTATGTGGCTATATAGTTTTTTGTTTATATATGCTAAATATATATAGAAAATTTTATATATGCAAAAGTTACAAATTTAGAAAAAGAAGGATAGGAAAGAAGAAAATAAGAAAGAGGAAAGAAAGAAGAAGAGGATAGGAAGAAGAGGAGAAATAAATAAGAAGAAGAAAAAAAAGAAAAAAAAGAGGAGAAGAAGAAAGGAATAGAGGAGAAGAAGAGAAATTTTCTCTTCTACTCCTCTATTCCTTTCTTCTTCTCCTTTTTTTCTTTTTTTTTCTTCGATCTTCTCCTCTAGCGGTTCCTTTTTTCTTCTTCTTCCTCTTTTTTTATCGGATATGTCTATGTCGATATACACCCTCCCCGATAACTTCGGCATTAGGGGGGGCCGGGGTCGAGGGTCGTCGAGGGACCGAGGGACCGGTCGAGAGATCGCCGAGGGGCCGAGGGTCGTCGAGGGGTAGAAAGGCCGAAGGTCGAGGGGTCGAGAGGTTGCCTAGCAGTCGGGGGCCTAGGGTTGTGGATCGCCGAGCAGTCGGGGGTCAAAGTATTGAAGAATTCCATGACTTCATCATTTGCCAGAAGTAACCGGGGCATTTTGGTACGAAGTTATGCAAAGTTGTTCTGGAACAAAGTCCCTGATAGGATAATCCGTCTTTTGTTACGAATTATCTTATCTGGGACTCCGTTCCAAAACAACTTTGGAGAGCTTCGTACCATCGTGCTACTGTTACTTTCACCTAATGATGAAGTATTGGTTTGTTGAATCCTTTGACACTAGACAAAATGTGACATGAGGGGGTCTAGGGTTGTGGATCGCCGAGAA
>LR738715.1:74333535-74380738 GCA_902687465.1 Secale cereale | reverse complement strand
CAGTTGAACACGCAAGGAAAACCTTTCCACAAGCCTAGCACGCCGATGGACGCGAGCAGGGCGCCACGGCGCCTAACGATGAGCAGAGCTTGCCGAGGGACGCGAGCAGAGGCCGGCACAGCGATACGTGGCAAATAAGACGACTGTGCGAGCGATGTGCATTCGTATTTTATTAGTTAAATCCTACTTATAAACTAGGATGGGGTATAGTAGTTAATTAAATCCCAAACACTTTTTATGTATTAACCGTATGTGGACATGTCCTTTCGTCCTCCTATCGCATGTCTTGTCACCCCGCTACCGCAGACGGCTTGCAACGCAAGCTTGCGCAGCACGGGGGCGTTCTTTTGGCCAAATGGTGGCGCCAATGAATCGTTGGTGAGCCCGTTCCCACGCAACCTCGCATGTTCCCGCGCAAGCTTCCCTCCCAACTCAGTGAAATCCCCTGAAATCCCCCAAAATCCCAATGCTTACCGGTCTACTATATAAACCCTCACGGTTGGCGAGTCCTGCGTTGCATTTTCCCCTCCCTCCCTGTAGCTTATCTCGTCTGCTTCTCCCACAATCGCCAGTGGCACCGGTCCATCGTCTTCGCACAGCCACTCCGCCATCATCACTGGGCAGCTCCGGCTGGGAGGCTACACCACGCCAGCAGCGCAGTCCGCGCGTAGTGTATTGCTCGTGGTGTCCCTGTTGGTTGTGCACGGAACACCCACCACACGCTTCGCCGCCGGTGCCCGTCGGCAGCTGTTGCCGGCCGCCATTGCTGCCACACCACCGTCGAAAGCCAAGGCCATCGCCCGCCCCACCGCCACGGCCCGAAGGCGGGAGCTGGCCGTCGGGGCCGCCACCCCACTGTCGGCCATCACCCGCTCTGCCACTGTGGCCCGAAGGCGGGAGGTGGTCGTCATGGCCGCCACCCCATCGTCAGCCACCGTGGCCGCCAGCCCACCGTCGACCGCCGGGATCATCACCCGCTCCGCCACCGCCGCCCGAAGGAGGGAGGCGGAGGTGGAGGCCCGCATCCCCAAAGGTGGCACGTTCCCAACCGAAACGATCACGCTTGTTGTGAGAAGCTCCGGTTTGTGAGAAGCTTATATATACCCAAACGTGCCCTAGATGGGACAAGAATTATACCACGGCATGTTGAGAACGCTCCATGATAGCATGCCAAGTTCCATGAATTTCAGACGAGTTTTGGATTTACTACAATTTAAAAACCAGATATCTCAATGTTTCTGGCCGAGTGACGGTGGCAGGGTGTTTGAAATTCATTCTCATTTCTTGCATGGGACCTAAGCATGCACCGAAGGACACATATTTTATTTTTAAACACGTGTATATGCACTGGAGCAAGTGCATGTGGTTCAAATTTGAATTATGCGCATAGAATGCCTAGAAAACCCAATTAATGTATAAAAATGTCCAAATGAACCCCGGAAAATTCCAAAATTAGACACAACACTCATGTTGTTCTATGTTGACACTAGAAAAAATTTGAAAGCAATAAGAGGCAAAGAATACCGTTTCGTCCCCAAAGGTGGCACGTTCCCTACCGAAACCATCACGCTTTCACTACTAGGGAAAACCCTACTAGTAGCGCTAGAAATATGCATAGCAGTATCGCCGGGTCCAGCGTACTGCTAGCGCGCTACAGCTAAGTTGTAGCAGTAGCGCTGGTATGGGTAGCGCTACTGGTAAGTACTATTAACAGTAGCACTTCCTGGACCAGCGCTACTACTAACTATCTATAGCGCTTGAACAAAGGAAGCGTTGCTGATAACCGAGCACTGCTATTAGATGTAATCCAACGTTGTTGCTAGTATTCGTGCTTTCACATATTTACACCCCCTCTACATATTTGTGATGTATTTATACATGCTCTATACAGTAGTGTCATCATATCATACTAAATATCATCATCATAGGCATACAGTACTCTCGTCATACCATTATCATTCAACACAAATTTCATCACATTTCGAAAATAGCGATACACAAGAGTGATCATGTCATGTCTCGAATAAGTGCAAATGCATGGTTAAGGCACACACACAAGTTTCATTATCGCTATCTAAACCATGATGTAGAGGAGAAGAGCGATCAGCATGAGCTAGAGCGCGACTATGTTGTACTTGAGGCGCCGGCGGTCCCGCCCCCGCTCATGCCAGAGTGTCCACCTCAAGTAACTACTTTCTGCTTCGGCTCTGCTGTAGAACCCTCTGTGGCTAGCACCCGGGTACTTGTACACCTGTGCCTGAGCGTCTGGCCAGCTGTCGTAGACTCCTGGAACCCTCCCAACGAACACGACATAGCAGTCCTTCGCCATCTCTGGTCTATGTACCTGCATCGACAGTTGATCAATTGAACGATGATATGCAACATAATGTACTTAAGAAAACAAAGAGGCATAATTAGCAAAATACAAGAAACTTATAGCAAACATAAGTGAGGAAGTTCCTCATAGCCAAACTAATTAGCTAGAGCGATCAGTCCTCCATGTCGGTGGTCCAATCTTCATAGTCAGGGAGGAAGCACCCGAGCTTCGTGAAAGGCTTAAGGTCTAGACGCTGAGCGAGTAGTAGTGCTCGGACATCATCCCGCGTCATTGTTGGCCCATGGTAGAACATCCATGTTGGTTCGAGGACATGCTTCATAATCACTTGGGAAAGTTCACACTTGACGTGACAAAAGTCAGCTCGAATTCGATTATCCGGTGTCTTTCCTATGCTTGTGGCCCAGCTGACAATCTAGGCATCTTCGGTAGTAGGTGACATGCGAAGGCGTTGATTATCCCTTCTGTACTCGAGCAGGTGATGCATGAGGTAGAATCCGTCAGCCTGACTGGTGTGCGGTTGGTGGATGCAGTAGAAGTCGGTCTTATGGCGGAAAACCAGCCCGTTCTTCTTGTTCCTTTTCACCTTGATATATCCACCAGACACGCTGAAGGTAAACAGGGCACAATCAAGAACACTATTTACATGCGTGTAATCCTTTTTCTTGATGCTCTTCGATGATTCCAAGTACATAGCATGGGAGTATTCCGGGTACAGAACGATGAGCACGGCGCCGCCCCCGCTGCGCAAATTAAGTACACCTCAAATTAGCCTCCATGCTTGCAAAGGAATGATTAACACTTACGAAAGGATATGCGTGGATGACTTACGAGGGATGATAAGGCAGGAGAATCACTTCCTTGTCCTTATTAGCGATCATGAATTCGCCGAGGTACTTGCTCGCATATCCACGGTGCTCTTTGCAAACTGCCAAGAAGCTTTCGTGCATATAGAACGGGTCCGCGACATAGATATATTGTATATTCTCGATCCTGATGAAGTAGTTGAGATACAACGCATACATGCGCATGAACTGGAAATCCAGCTTGGTCATGTGGAACATGTCGAAGATGTAGTCAAATTTTAGAATGAACTGATTTGCGGGTGAGGAGTCGACGTACAACTTCCCACCCGGCACGTGAGCCACATAAAGCAGGTATCTTTGTTTTTCCACGATCAGAAGGCTTTTCTCTCTAGCCAGCACATCTTCATGGAGTCTCCTTAGATCATTGTTCAGTATGTGATCTAGCGCTTTGGCAGGTAGGATTGGCTCGCCGGCGACATGGAAACGATTCTTACCTTCGACGGGTATTCTGTCTACCACCCGGGGCTTCAGAGGCGGCCTGCTGCTTGAAGCAGCTCTGGCGCCTTTATGGCTTTTCCTGTCCGGTCTCCTCCTTTTCTTGGTGGGTGGTGGTAGTGAGCCCACCATACCTTCCCTAACCACCACCCCAAGTGTCGTCGAGCTAATCATTGGATGAGCTTCGGGGGGATGCTGGGTAGAGGCGGCATCGAGAGGCATCTCCTGCGAGGATTTCTTGAAGAGAGACTTTTTGCATTCCGCCTTAGGATGTTCCGGCTCTGGCAAATCAGGCAGCATCAAGTCATCATCTCCATGCTCATAGCCTGAGTCTTCGTCGTCCTAAGCCATCAACCTTCCATCATCATAGACGGTATTGAAATACTTTGCTGGGTCTTCATCATCATCCTCCCCCATGTCATCATCAACATTTGCTTCTTCGACAGCGGGGGCGACATGATCTATTACTAATGCAGGTTCTCCCTCGCGCCATCCGCTATCACCCGCCACGTCAGGTGCAGGTAATTTGGTAGGTGGGGTGGTTGTGTTCATACCTTCTTGAGAAGGTGGCGTTGGCGTGATAATGGGCGCCTCGAGACGAAGAAGAGACTTGGGTCAAGGCAAGAACTAGTTTGTCGGTGTACTAAGATAGGGGTACCTTAGTACCCTAACTGGTGCATGGGCAGTAGCAGCTTCCCGCGGCAGGGTCTACCACGTGCTTGCCGGAAACCTCTCCGGTCCTTATTAAGCCATTCAAAAACAAAGTATACAAGTCAGAGGATCAAGACCCCGGCAAGTGGAGCTTGCCGGGAAGGCCGTCCCAGGCTCAAGACTATAGCATTAACACAAGACCCTGGCAAGAGGAGCTTGCCAGGAAGCCCAGAAGACTACATCTCAGAAGACACGCCTCGGCGCAACATGCGCCCCGGCAGGGCCCGGGGAGCGACAAGCTTCAGGGCCCGGCAAGGTCAAGACCCCGGCAAGGTGCTTGCCGGGGAGAGTTACGCTGTGTGCCCGCGCTCCAGCTCATCGACCCACGCGTCGCCCTGGGGCCCTTCCAGGGACGCGTGGCGGATGGCTGTGCAGCCTGGGGGACACGGTGGCACTCCACGGTGACGAGGCTATCGCCGTGGCGAACGGAGACGCACGGGCGGGCGCTTTTGGGGTCGACGGCGACGGGCATTAAATGCTCTTGTCCCCCACTATCAAAGTAGGTGATGACCACTATTCATCCACTGTTCCCGCACTGTTACAACTACTACCAAAGTTACATTTTTGCCCCTTTCTTCTACGTTGACACCTGTCGGTGACCCCTTGAGCTATAAAAGGAGGCCCATGCACAACGTAGAAATGGTTCGGAACCTAGACAGCTCTCTCGCCCGGTGTAGCTAGTTCTTCAAGCTCCCGAGCTCCAACACTCAATTCAATCCAAGCAGGAGTAGGGTTTTACGCGTCCATCGCGGCCCGAACCTGGGTAAATTGCCCGTGTGTGCTCTACGATCTGCTCTTTGTGCTCCCTCCGCTCCCTTACCGCAACGTACAAAGGAGCTCCGGTGCCATAGGTGCTCGTGGTGGACAGTTTCCCCCCGACATCTTTGGCGCGCCAGGTAGGGGGCGTCGAGGTTGTGCGAACCTGATCCGGCGTTCACGCGAGCGCATTCTTCATCAACCTCTCCAGCTTCATCAACTCCAGCAACAACAGCATGGCCCCGAAGAAGAAAGCCTCGGGGGTCGCTGGCCCGTCTGCGTCTGTTCCACCGCCACCAGAGCCAACGGTGGGTGGAGGAGACGCCGGCGGAAGGGTGGTCGCCGGCGAGGAAACTCGCGGCACCACCAAATCCAAGGACAAGACGGACGACCGAGCCTCGGTGTCCGTAGATGCGCCACGTCCATCCCAGCAGACGACAACCCAGCAGCGCCGTGGTATAGGAGGTACCATCCGCTTGCTGGGGCAAGGACAGACCGGAGGTTCGCGGGATGCTCCAGACCACCGTCCTGGCACGAGCAAGGTGCGGTCGCCGGGGCGGGAAACTGCTCCTTCTAACCCTGTTAGGAGTCCGAGCATATCCCGCTCCTCGCACCGCTCGCCCCCGCTCCCCTCCTCTCCAGCAGAAGCGCTCGCAAGAGCGCAACTGCTCCTCGATTTCCCTCCAGCGGCAGACAAGGCCGAAGACTGGAGGGCAACAATCCAAAGCCTCATCGCCTTCACCAATAACGATACGCCACAGCAGCCGGCGACGTCGCGGCCGCGGCAAGTCGAGAAGACGAAGGCCGATGGCGACAAGACCGCCGGGGGTGCAACCACCGTGCACTCCCCGCCGCGGAAGCAGAAAACGCCGCCCCGCCGGATCAACGTCGACGACGACTCCACGGCGTCGTCGGATCCACGGGCTCGTCGGGACCAGCACCAGGTCCTTGACGATCGGCGACAAGAAGACGCTCGGACGACAATCGAGCGCCGCCAAGAAGCTCGGCGACAATCAGATCAGCGCGCTGGGACCGCTGTCGATACGCACGCGCCTGGTGAGCCAGGCGACTTGCCGTACGCGGCAGGTTGCCCTGCGTTCACCCGCGAGCTGCGGCGTGTCCAGTGGCCCAGCATGAAGAACTTCAAGCCCGACGTACCGGAGAAGTACGACGGCAAGACGCACCCCTCGGAATTCCTCAGCATTTACACCATCGCGGTGCAGGCTGCCGGGGGGCGCGACGAGAAAATACTGGCGAACTACTTCCCGCTGGTGCTTAAGCCGAACGTTCGTTCTTGGCTTATGCACTTGCCGGAAGGCTCCATTTCTTCATGGGCGGATCTTTGCCACCAGTTTGTTGGCGCCTTCACGGGCGGCCACAAACCCCACGGCCAGGAGAGCGATCTCCACATCATGGCCCAGAAGGAAGGAGAGCCCCTGCGCAAGTACATCCAGAGGTTCAGCCGCGTGCAGCACAACATCCCCGACGTCCACCCTGCTGCGGTTATTAGCGCGTTCCACCAGAACGTGCGTAACCGCCGCATGCGTGAGGAGATGGCCATGACCAAGATACGGGACGTCAGCGAGCTCTATGCTCTGGCTGACAAGTGCGCGCGCGCCGAAGAGGGGAGGAGACTCCCCGGCGAGGATGCTGGCGCAGGGGGAAGCGACAGTGAGGATGCCGCCCCGGCAAAGAAGAGCTGGCGGCGGAACAATAGAAGAAAGAAGAACAAGGAAGTGCTTGCCGTCGAGAAGTCCGGCAAGGAGGCTCCCGCCAAGCAAGCACAGGCTGGCAGCTCCGGCAAGGAGCCTGCCCCTGTAGCGGCAGCCGACAAGCAGGACAGCTCCGACAAGCAATACTGCAAGATCCACCGCACCAAGGGCCACGACCTCTCCAACTGCAAGCGCGTCGAGTACCTTGTAGAACAGCAGAAAGCTGAATACGAGCGGCATGACAAGGAGAAGGCCCAAGGTGGCGGGGGGGAGTTAAGCAAGAAGCGGCCATTCAATGGCCGGGGAGGACGCCGCGGCAAGGCCAAGCAGCGGCAAGGTGATCGACCTCCCCGGGGCCGCGACAAGGATGAAGACGACGAAGATGACATGGAGGAAGATGATAACAGCGAGCAGGAGTTCCAGAAGGCCACAGAAGTCCTGTGCGTCGACGGCGGCGCCTCTCTGCATACTTCCCACCGCCAACTCAAGCAGTGGGTGCGGGAAGTAAATGCAGCTGAGCCGCCCGTGGAGTCGCGCAGGCTCCTCAAATGGTCCAGCACGCCCATCATTTTTGATCTTGAGGATCACCCTGACCGCACCACAGTGGTCGGGTGCTTGCCGATGTTGGTCTCACCAACCATCCGCAACCTCAAGGTCACCAAAATGTTGGTTGACGGCGGGGCCGGCCTAAACTTGATCTCCTCTGCTGTGATCAAGAAACTCCAAATCCCAGATGGCGAGCTCAAAGAGACCGGTTCGTTCCAAGGAATAAACCCGGGGAGGAGCAAGCCCAAGGGGAAGATAAATCTGCCGGTGACCTTTGGCGGGGAGCTGAACTTCAGGACGGAGAGGATAACCTTCGATGTTGCCGACATCCCATTGCCATACAATGGGATACTAGGACGTCCTGCCCTCGCCAAGTTCATGGCAGCTTCCCACTATGCCTACAATATACTCAAGATGCCGGGGCCGATAAGCGTCATCTCTGTCCATGGCGACAAGAAGGACGCGCTTATCTGCGCCGACAAGATCTACCGGGATGCAGCAGCCGCGGCGGAGAGCAGCTCACTTGCCGCTGAAGCTCCCGGGGGGAAGAAGACCAAGTCCAAGTCCGGCAAGTGCTCTGGGACCCACTCCGGCAAACGCACCTCTTCGGAGTGCTGCGCTGCCGTCGAGGACGTTCCATCGAGCTCCACCGGCAAGTGCAAGAAGGGGATGGCCGCTCCACCGGCAACCAAGAAGGTGTCCGCCAAGGAGGACGGCACTGGTGGTACTTTCACCATCAGTGCTACGCTTGACAGCAAATAGGAAAGCGTGCTCGTTGCCTTCCTACGGGCGAATGTCGATGTGTTTGCCTGGCAGCCATCTGACATCCCCGGTGTTCCCAGGAAGGTAATTGAGCACAAGCTCGCTGTTTGTCCTCACGCGCGGCCCGTCAAGCAGAAGGTCAGGAAGCAAGCCGTGGAGCGCCAAGAATTCATTGCCGAAGAGATCAAGAAACTAGAAGCAGCAGGCCTGGTTAGAGGCGTGATCCATCCAACGTGGTTAGCAAATCCAGTTGTCGTGCGTAAGGCCAACGGGAAGTGGAGACTGTGTATAGACTTCACCGATGTGAATAAAGCATGTCCCAAGGATCCATTTCCCTTGCCGCGCATTGACCAGATTGTTGACTCCACCGCCGGATGTGAGCTGCTCTCTTTCCTTGATGCATATTCAGGTTACCACCAGATTTTCATGGCCAAGGAAGACGAAGAGAAGACTGCATTTATCACTCCATGTGGCACATATTGTTTCATACGCATGCCCTTTGGATTGAAGAATGCAGGCTCTACATTTGCAAGGGTAGTGCACACTGCTTTTGAGCCACAGATCCACAGAAATGTAGAAGCTTACATGGATGACATAGTGGTGAAGAGCAAGAGCAAAGATACCCTGATCCAAGACTTAGAAGAGACATTTGCAAATCTGCGCAAGATTCAGCTTAAGTTGAACCCCGAGAAGTGCGTCTTCGGAGTCCCCTCCGGCAAGCTTCTCGGGTTCTTCGTGTCCCAGAGGGGGATTGAAGCCAATCCCGACAAGATAAAAGCCATCGAGCAGATCGAAGCCCCGAAGCGCGTCAAGGACGTAAGGAGACTTGCAGGTTGTGTAGCTGCCCTGAGTAGGTTCATTTCGAAGTCTGCAGAGCGCGCCCTACCTTTCTTCAAAATTTTGAAGAAGGCAGGTCCTATGAAATGGAGTCCGGAAGCGGAGGCAGCGCTACAAGACTTGAAACGGTACCTATCCTCCACTCCAATACTTGTCGCACCTAGGCCACAAGAGAAGTTGCTGCTGTACTTAGCGGCAACCAATCAAGTGGTTAGTGCTGCGTTAGTAGCGGAGAGGGAGGCAGAGGAAGAGTCTACACCACCGGCAAGCAAATCCCGCGACAAGCAGGGGGCTGCTCCGGCAAGCTCTGGCCCCGACAAGGACAACTCTGCGCAAGAACAAGGAGAAGTGCGAAGAAAGATGGTGCAGCGCCCGGTGTATTTTGTGAGTTCCCTCTTGCAAGGGGCTAAATCAAGATACTCCGGAGTGCAGAAGTTGCTTTTCGGCCTCCTCATGGCCTCGAGAAAGCTGCGCCATTACTTCCAAGCACATGAGATAACAGTGGTCACTCGCTTTCCGTTGAAGAGGATATTGCACAATCCGGAAGCAACAGGCAGGATCGTCGAGTGGGTACTAGAGCTGTCAAGCTTTGGTCTCAAGTTTGAGAGTACTTCAACCATATAGAGCCGAGCTTTGGCAGAGTTCATAGCTGAATGGACCCCAACGCCCGATGAAGAAGTCCCAGAAACAAGCGCTCCCGTACAAGAAGCGACAAGCGAATGGGTAATGTACTTTGATGGTGCCTTGTCGCTACAAGGCGCCGGTGGCGGCGTGGTACTCATAGCGCCCACCGGAGAACACCTCAAGTATGTTGTCCAGATGCACTTTCCCAGGGAGCAAGCGACGAACAATACTGCTGAGTATGAAGGCTTGCTTGCCGGCCTCAGGATTGCGGCCGAACTTGGGATCAGAAAGCTAATTGTGCGGGGAGATTCTCAGTTGGTGGTCCGGCAAGTCAACAAGAGTTACCAGAGCCCTTTGATGGAAGCTTATGTAGATGAAGTGAGGAAGCTTGAAGAGCACTTTGAAGGTCTGCAAATGGAGCACGTCCCGAGAGCTCAGAATGAAATTGCAGATGGCCTTTCAAAGTGTGCTGCAATGAAGTTACCTGTGGAACCAGGGACCTTCCTGCTCAAGCTGACTCAGCCATCCGTTACACCGTCAGTTGGGCAGAGTAAGAAGAGAAAGTTGGTCTCCGGTGACTACTTGCCGGCAGACCTTCCTGAAGCCACCGCCAAGGTCCCCAAGATCAACGACCAGAACGCTGAGGAACAGTTTGCTCCTGCAGATCCTAGGGTCTGTACAGTTGAAGCAAGCGTTCCCGACAAGCCTCGCCCCGGCGAGCTTGCCGGGGAACCGTCAGCTCCGGCAGAACCCGAGGTTCTTGCCGTAGAAGTTGGGGTTCCCGCAGCGGCCCTCATGCCTTTAGTCCTTGCCGTGGAGCCGCGGGCTCCGGCATGGGCGCAGCAGATCGTCCGTTTTCTGCAAACTGGAGAACTTCCCGACGGCCCAGAAGAGATAGAAAAGATAACCAGGCAGTCAAGTATGTACCAGTTCGTGGATAATGAACTATACAGAACAAGACTCAATGGTGTCAGGTTGAAGTGCATTTCCAGAGAAGATGGACAGAAGCTGTTGGCAGAGATACATGGAGGCATATGTGGCCACCACATTGGCGCAAGGGCACTTGCCGGGAAGGCGTTCCGGCAAGGGTTCTTCTGGCCAAAAGCCCTCCAAGATGCAACTGCACAAGTAACCAAGTGTGAAGCGTTCCAGTTCCATGCCAAACAAATTCATCAGCCAGCTCAAGCTCTCCAGACGATCCCTTTGTCCTGGCCCTTCTCGGTCTCGGGGCTCGATATCCTCGGCCCTTTCCCCCGTGCTGTCGGGGGCTTTGAGTACTTGTACGTCGCAATCGACAAGTTCACAAAGTGGCCAGAAGTGGAACCAGTGAGAAAGGTGACAGCACAGTCAGCGGTCAGGTTCTTCAGGTTGATTGTTTGCCGCTTCGGGATCCCTAACAGGATCATCACCGACAACGGCACGCAATTCACTAGTCGCACCTTCATGCAATACGTCCAAGACCTTGGCGCCAAGGTCTGTTTCGCTTCTGTTGCTCACCCGAGGAGCAATGGTCAAGCGGAGAGGGCCAATGCTGAAGTGCTGCGCGGACTCAAGACAAGAACCTTCGACAGGCTGCGCAAGTGCGGAAGAAACTGGATAGAGGAGTTGCCGGCGGCTCTTTGGTCAATCAGAACGACACCAAGTCGAGCCACCGGGCAGACACCCTTTGCTCTTGTCTACAGAGCAGAGGCAGTTCTCCCCACGGAACTCGTATACGGATCTCCTCGAGTGCTCGCTTATGATGAGCTCGAGCAAGAGCAACTGCGACAAGATGATGCATTGCTCCTCGAGGAGGAACGTCTCCAGGCTGCTGTACGAGCTGCTCGATACTAGCAAGCCTTGCGTCGCTACCATAGCCGCAAGGTCAAGGCCAGGATTCTCGAGGAAGGCGACCTTGTTCTTCGGCGTGTTCAGTCCGCCAAGAATTCCAACAAATTGACGCCGAAGTGGGAAGGCCCTTATCGGGTGAGACAAGTAACAAGGCCCGGCGCTGTCCGCCTTGAGACCGAAGAAGGCTTACCGGTGAGCAACTCCTGGAACATAGAGCATCTTCGCAAGTTTCACCCATAAGGCGCGGTTGCCGTGATCCGCTCCGGCAACCACCTTTTTGTACAAGTCTTGCCGCTGTCGCATGTAATCCTTTGTACAAAGCCGGGCGCAGATCCCGTGCATCAGTAAAGCTTTTGTGTTTTGCACTATTTGCCTTTTCCATGCTTTTTCTTCGCTATTTGCATGCATTGTTTGGCATCATGTGCAACACACATACCCGGTAAGCATTAGCACGCCGAAAGGCCCTATACTTGTTTTCCCTCCTCTTTTTCTTTCCCTCTTAAGCAGAAGGAATGTTCCTCGCGCACAAGTTTGCCGGGGGGGAAGGAGATGGAGGATGAACCAAGTGATGTTCAAGAAAGAGAAGCCTTGTCGGGGAAGCAAGCAATATACGAAAGCTAAGTTACCAGAATTTGAGCAGTTCAAATTTTTAAATTTTAGTTATCTTCCTTGAACAACCACACTTTGTATGGAAAACCTGTGCGCGGAGGAACCTACCCGTGGCTAGCCGCACCCTTATCTTGTTTTCGAGTACGCTCAACGACTTAAGTGAGCTGCGACAAGTGTCGCGCCCTTGCTTCGTTTTCGAGTTCGCTCAGCAAGCTAAGTGCATTGCGACTAGCTGCGGCAAGGTTGCTTGCCGGTAAGACCTTGGCCGGCAGGTTGCTCAGAGTCCAGTACTCAGCGCTCGCGGCAAAGGCCCCTTGCCGGCAAGTCCCCTAGAAGCGTAGGGTTAAAAGCATACAAAGTAAAGGACCAAAGCAAGGGAGATAACACTGCATCGATTGCTCAAAATAAGATAATATATTACAAGGGATAACTTGTCGCAATAACTAATAAGTTCATGTCCATAACGCACTTTGCAGCAGCAAAGGAAATAAAAGGAAGGAGGCCTAGTCTACGCGATCGCCCTCGCGCCTGGAGATCTTGTTCACCTTGGCGATGATGTGGGCGACCTGCGCCTTCAGGGCCTCCTGATCTGCGTCGGCCGGCAGGCTGCGAAGGACGTTGACAAGATTTATACCAGGGTTGAGGTAGACAATCTTGGTCAAGACACGCTCCAGGGTCCCCGATCAGAGCTGGCGCGACTCCTCGGCCAGCTGCTCGGGGAGCTTCTGCTGCAGACATGCGAGCGCCGGCGCGATCCCCCTGAAGAAAAGACTGAGCTTGGCGCTGTGAGGGAGATTTGGATCCGGAGAGTATATGAGGTGCTCCACCCTCATCGCCATCAGCTCCTTGTCGATGTTAGAAGCAGAAGCCACCAGATCTTCAGTCCATATTTCGACGGTCCGGCGGAAGTTGCTTGCTGAAGTGACGGCGCTCTCCGCCAGGCCTCGCTCCGTGCGGAGCTCGTCCTTCAGCTTGGTCTCGCGGTCCCGGACAGCGTCGAGCAAATCTTTCAGCGTAGAGACTTTCAGCTCCAGATCGGCAATTGAGTCCTTGGCGGCCTTGAGCTCGTCGCCTTGCTTGGAGAGGCGTACCTGGAGTTCCGAGTTAGTATGGGCGTCCTTCTCGCGCTCTATGTTGAGCGCGGTGACCCTCTCCGTGCTCGCCTTCAGGTACTCCTCCAGCTGCACCACCTTAGCTTCGAGGTCCTTCTTGGCGGTCTCCGCGGTAGCTGCGGCAGCCTTCGCTTCCTTCAGCTCTCCGCCAAGGGCCTGCTCCCGGGCGGTAAGGTCTTCCTCGTGGGCGTCGAGGTCGACCTTCCGCTGGGTGAGCTCTCCTTCTCGCCGGGACAGCTCTTCACCGACCAGACGCTGCTGCTCCTCGGCCTCGGCTTTCTCCAAGAGAAACTCCTGCTGCTCTCCGGCAAGCCTCTCGCGCTCCTCCGCCAAGTCGCGGAGGGCCGCCTGGTTGGCGGCGCGGAGTTCAGCAGCGCGCTTCTCCAACTCTGCTGCAGCCTTGGCGGTGAGGACTTCCCGAGACTCCAGTTTCGCCTGCCTGGCCCGGTAAAGGGCCAGGAGCCGGTGAAGCAGTTTCTCCTCCTCGGGCTCGTCGCTCCCGCCAGGCGCTTCGACGATCTTCAACCCCGCGGAGGCGAGGACCTCTCCATCAAAGGCCTCTCCCTTCTCGAGGGCTCGCGACGAGGACCCCCACGGCACTTGTATGAAGATGCCGTTGGGGGCCTCAAGATAGAAGCTCGACTGCTCCTTGCCGGCGGAGGGGTCGGCGGCCGGCGCAGCGCTCGACGCTCCTGCCGCCTCCGGGCCGGTAGTGTGGCCGCCGTCCCCCTCCCCGGCCGCGGCATCTGCGGTCGGGGCAGTCTCCTCTGCGACAGGCTCGTCGGCTCCTGCCATGTCCTCGACGACAGTGGCGTTGCCGGCGTCGCCTTGCGCGCCCTCCGCCTCGATGGTGACCTCCGTCTCCATCTGCTCCGGGGGAGGAGGATCTAACAGAAGAAGAAGAAAAGAAAAAGATCAAGCAAATATCCAAAAAAGACGAGTCCAAGAAGACAAAACTACAAGACTTACCTTCGCGGACTTCGTCGACAGCTGGCTCCCTCGCCGGGGAGCCCTCCCTTGGCGGGGTGGCCACCCTCGCCGGGCTGCTCGCCCTTGGCAGGGTACTCGCCCTTGGCGGAGTACCCGCCCTTGGCGGAGCGCTCTCCCTCGCCGGGGGGTTCGCCCTTCGCGGGGATGGCAGGGCCCGCGGCTCCTCGGGAGTAGTCTCCGGGCGCTCCTGCAGCTGCGGCTCCACTTCTGCACAAGACGAACAAGAAAAACAGATCAACAAGATGTTAGTACAAGACAAAAACCTCAAGTGCGCCCGACGAGCAAACAACTCAAGACCAGACTTACGCTGGGGGCTGCGCTGGGGGCTGCTCCTCGGAGCAGCGGTTGGGTCCGGCAAGTTCGTCGCCGGCGCGTCCCCTGTCGCCGCGACGGGCGAGTCGTCCTCGACCACTACCACGGGAACCTTGGCCTTCTTCGCCGCTCGCTGGGCCAGGGTCCTGAAATCAAAGCAAGAAGCAAGATCAGAATCATCGACGAAAGAATCAAGACAGAATTGAAGAAGCTACAAAATACAAGTGCTTACTCCTGTTCCTCGTCGTCGTCGTCGCTCAGGGCGGAGAAGTCGAACTCCACCTGAGGCGCTTCCGCGCGAGGAGCAGGAGGAGAAGGCTCCCTCGGGCGCTTGGCAGTCCCCGGGGCTGGAGGCTGCGAAGCCCCAGCCTCTGTTGACGCCGAGGCCCGGGGAGCAGGCGGAGCAGCCGCTCCGCTCTGGGAGGCTCCTCCTCCGCTTGGCGCTGGTGCGCGGGGCGCCTCCGTCGCGGTTTGGCTCGCTCTGGTGGCGCGCGCCGCTTGGCGAGCGGGCTGCTGTCGGGGCGCCTGCTTCCTCGTCGCCGTAGCCACCTTGCGGAGGCGCTTCGGCGGTGTTCGCTTGGGACTCGCCCGGGCGGGGAGCTCTCCAAGGACGAGGAGACGTCGTCGTCGAGCCCCAGAGATCCGCCAGCATCCTCGTCGGCTCCGGCGTCCTCCTCCTCCTCCTCCTCCTCGGTGGGCTCGCTGGGCCCAGCACCCTGCCTCGCGGCCCTACTCCTTCCGGTGGCTCCGCTCCCTACGGCACCTCTGCTTCCTCCGGCAACCTCGCCTCTTGCCGTGGCCTCGCTCACAACCCCGGGGATCCCGGCATGCCTCAGAGAAGGGACCCCGGCGAGCTCGGCGGGCGGAAGTTTGAGAAGTCTCCGGATTTCTGCCTCCTCGGCCTGGCACGACGCGTCCTCGGCCTCTGCCTCTTCAACGGTGAACCCGAAGTCTCCTACCGCTGCGGCTGCGGCGGCCTCTTCCACCCGGGTAGCAATATAAGCTATCTCTCAATCCGTGGTGGCCCGGGTGAGACCCTTGATCTCCTCGGTGTTCTTCGGCACCTCGACCAAGTTATCAAAGAAACTCATAATGGCGTCCGGCGTGGGCACTATCCATGTTGGGTCGACGCCATGAGAGTCACATGCAGGCATCATCGCCCGCAAAGCATCCCGGGCGGTGCTGTTGCACAGCGGCACCACTCCCCGGGTAGGTCTAAACCACTCCGGGTGGGCCGAGTCGTGCTTGAAAAGCTCACGGAGCATCCCCTTCAGCTCCAGCGCCGTGAAGTTGTAGTTCAACCGCGGGCGCAACCTCATTATGTCCGCCGCATTGCCAAACTCCCATGCTGGCCTTTTCCTTTCTTGTAAAGGAGCGATGCGGCAGCGGAGGAAATCTGCTCCTACCTCTCCGATGGTCAACTTGGCTACCCGGAGACGAAGAATCCTGACAAGGGCAGCGTTGAGCTTGATGTCATCCATGGCCAAATCGCTCTAGTCCCTGCCGCGCACTATAGCAGTTGTGCGCAGCGCAGTGAAAGGCTGCGGCTCGTCCTCAACCACCCAGCACCAATCCGCGCGCCACTCCTCCCACTTGCCGCGGAGCTCCCCTTTCAGATAAGATTCCTTATTGTTCAAGCGGAAGACCCAAGAGATCCCCCCGGAGAGGGGGGCGCCGGCCTCTGCTCTGGGCATGAAAAAATGCCGAAAGAGCGCTACGTTTGGTTAGATCCCTATGTAGTTTTCGCACAGATGTGCGAAAACCGCCATCGTAAGGATGGCGTTGGGGGTGAAGTCTAAGAGATGGAGGTTGTAGGTGTTCATGATGTCGCAGAAAAACTCCGAGAACGGAGGGCACAAGCCACAGTGAAAGAAGACAGCGAAGAAGAAATACCGGCTGGGGTACAGATCTCTGGCGGCGGCCGGGTAGACTCGGGTGCGAGGATGCGCCTTGGTCTTCTTGGCCCAGAAGAGATAGTACTTGTTCCAGAGCTCCCTTGCGCTGAGCCTTGGCGCGAAGACGACGTTCCTCTTCCGCAGGGCGACAAGCTTCGCCGCTTGCTCGGATTTCTCCCTCTTGGTCTTCTCCGCTTTCGCCTTCTCGGCCTTCGGAGCCATGGCGGAGGCGGCGGAGGAAGGGGCGGGAAGCTCGACGGCGCCGCGGATGTGGAAGAGGGCGGAGGAGATGAGGAGGCGGGGCGCAGAGGGGGATTTCTGGAGGTGGAAGAAGCAATGAAGACGAAGTAAGGTAACTGCCCCTGCTTCCTTTGCTTTTAAGGGGGAAGTGGGGGACGCTCTGCATTTCCCATTAAAGAACGTGGCCACGTTCTCTCCCACGACGTCCCAATCGACGCGTGCCGTTAGGGACGGACGCGGCGGATGCGGAAGGGGAATTACGGCTTGCCGTGGGCCGCGCGTGCCCGTGCACTGTTTTGGGCCTGGCCCAACAGCGCTCGGCACCGTGTGTGGCCCAGGCCCGGGGGCTCCTGTCGGTGTACTAAGATAGGGGTACCTTAGTACCCCAACTGGTGCACGGGCAGTAGCAGCTTCCCACGGCAGGGTCTACCACGTGCTTGCCGGAAACCTCTCCGGTCCTTATTAAGCCATTCAAAAACAAAGTATACAAGTCAGAGGATCAAGACCCCGACAAGTGGAGCTTGCCGGGAAGGCCGTCCCAGGCTCAATACTATAGCATTAACACAAGACCCTGGCAAGAGGAGCTTGCCAGGAAGCCCAGAAGACTACATCTCAGAAGACACGCCTCGGCGCAACATGCGCCCCGGCAGGGCCCGGGGAGCGACAAGCTTGAGGGCCCGGCAAGGTCAAGACCCCGGCAAGGTGCTTCCCGGGGAGAGTTACGCTGTGTGCCCGCGCTCCAGCTCATTGACCCACGCGTCGCCCTGGGGCCCTTCCAGGGACGCGTGGCGGATGGCTGTGCAGCCTGGGGGACACGGTGGCACTCCACGGTGACGAGGCTATCGCCGTGGCGAACGGAGACGCACGGGCGGGCACTTTTGGGGTCGACGGCGACGGGCATTAAATGCTCTTGTGCCCCACTGTCAAAGTAGGTGATGACCACTATTCATCCACTGTTCCCGCACTGTTACAACTTCTACCAAAGTTACATTTTTGCCCCTTTCTTCTACGTTGACACCTGTCGGTGACCCCTTGAGCTATAAAAGGAGGCCCATGCACAACGTAGAAAGGGTTCGGAACCTAGACAGCTCTCTCGCCCGGTGTAGCTAGTTCTTCAAGCTCCCGAGCTCCAACACTCAATTCAATCCAAGCAGGAGTAGGGTTTTACGCGTCCATCGCGGCCCGAACCTGGGTAAATTGCCCGTGTGTGCTCTACGATCTGCTCTTTGTGCTCCCTCCGCTCCCTTACCGCAACGTACAAAGGAGCTCCGGTCCCATAGGTGCTCGTGGTGGACAGTTTCCCCCCGACATAGTTCTTTCTAGCGCCAATCATCTTAGGGGTCTCGTCGTCAGCGACTGGTACCGGAGGAGGCAAATCCTCGAAGCCCACTAAGACACTGGCCACGTTAACCTTGAAGACGCCATCGGGCATCTCTCGGTTCTGGAACATGCGGTCCTTGGGCTTCTTGACCGTTGCCTTTCCAACGGCCACCTTCTGGCCCTTGATGTCGTAGAGTAGGGTGCACGGGGTGTCGTTGGTCTACGAAGGAGACATGTCTGCGACGTCAAACATCCGAAAGGCAACTAAAACGGAAGACTATGGACATGCTTTTGAAAAGGGTATGACACGTAATTACTATGAGGGTGTCGAGCTCAGCCAGCAATGAAGGCCCACCGAGCATGCAAGAGACGGTCAGGCTGCTATGAACAGGAGCGGGACCTTTTGCGGTTGCATGACCAGGTGCTGGTGCTCTGGTGTTCAATTGCTCCCGACAAAGTTGGGAAGGGGAAGTCCTCCGGCCGTGCATTTGGATTGTTCTTCGTGTAATCGAAAAGTGCCGGAAGCAAGCTGACCACCGCGTCAGTGACCGCTGCATTGACGGACTCGAGCAACTCTTCTTTGGTCTCAGCTTTGATCTTATCGACTGCAATCTTGGCCTTCTCGTTGATGCTCTGCTGAGTGACGACCGAGTGTCTCTTCTTTCTTTCCTCTGGCTCCTCGTGGTAGCACGTCTTCCACGAGGCGCCATGTCCGACACCGTGCACACGTCCATATGACGGTGGCTTGTCCACCGGGACCTTTTTCAGTATGTTCAGGGCCCGGTTGAATGGGATGTCCCACTTGGGCCCCGCCGACGACTGTAAAAACTTGTCGCTTTCGGCTACCTTTTGGTGCTACTCTTTCTGTAAAAGGAACGTGGATGGTTTACTAATGTGACAAAACATGCAGTCGAATTGATTGGAAGCTAATATGATAATGTGGTAATATAACAATTACCAGAAGTCTCATGAACTCCCTCGTGTTTGGGTCCATGTAAAAGATCCTTTTGACTTTGTCCCACTTGTACCGGGCCCTGACCCAGTCATGCTCCAACGGGTCGGCGAACTCCGCCAAGGGGTCTGCGATTCTGTGACTTTCATGTTCGGCGTCCTCCTTGGCCCATACGTGACTCTTCCCCTCATAACCACAGCTTCCGAGGCGGTGGGTAGGCGTGTTCCTGGCCTGGAGCGTCTTCATTTTCTCCGACTTTGCCTTGGCAGTTCCTTTAGCTCAATTCTCCTTGAATTTTGCAAGGTACGCTTCCATTATTGACGGATTATCAGCATGAATCTTGGACCGCTTTTTTCACCTGAACTTTCTAGGAGAACAAGTCGTTGGTGAACGTCACCATCGCCTTGTCGTTTATCTTTGTCATGCCAGGATCGTCCCACGGATCTTTATATTGGCCTTCATTCCGGCCGGGGAAGAGGAACCTATTGTGCAACTTCTTTAGGAGCATGTGCTCCATACGTGGTATCTTCTTCAACAGAACGTCATTGATGTTGGCAGTTTCCCTAAGGATGCATACTAGTTGGTTACCCCAGCACGAGCGCCCTTCCTCTGGCGCTGTTGGCTCTAACTTCTTGGGGTGCATCTCCGTGACCACAATTTGTCCGATGCCAAGCACATTTGGTTATCGTGTCCTCTTCTTCCTCGGTGCTTTACCGGCTATGACAGCATCGTTGCCGGTCTCGGGGGTGGTGTCGGTCCCGGTGCCAGCGTCGGCGTCGGTGTCGGGGTTGGTGGCAATGCCCCCACCATGCAACCCCATCTGGTGTTTGTCCAAGTAATCGAAAAAGTGATTTGTTGCCTCGATGGGGTCTTCGAGGCGAGCAGAACCACACACGACTTCGGTGTCGGTAGACATGTTTCCTATTGATCAACAATTGTAAATAAATGATACAATGAAGAGGAAAAGTGGGCCTATGTTTGGTCGGAATGTTGATTCATTCCCCCTTCCGGCAAATCCCGGGTACTCCATATGTCCTAGTTTCTAGCGCAAGTCATGCAGAAAATCACGGAAATTTTTGGCATGACCTTTGCTTAAAAGTGGACATATGGAGCGCCTGAAATTTCCCGGAACAGAAATGAATCAACATTCCGACAAAACATAGGCCATTCATCAGATATTCCTCGACAAATGGCACAAGTTCATATAACAGATTTGATGCTATCTCAAGAGAACATGGCAACATTATATGACAGATTTCCAGGACTTAGCAAATTAACCAAGTATTAAAAACAGCAACATTGTATATACTATATACTCCTAAAACATCATCTAGGGTTTGATATGCTACTGCCCTAAACAAATTTTCCCTAGCTAAATTTTCTCATTTGATATAAAAAAATTGGCCCTAGCTATATTTGCTACTCCCCTAATTAGCTACAGTTTTTTTATAAATTTTTGCTACTTTTTCTGTAGCTAATTTATATACCTACAAAAACTAATTAGCTACTGTTTTTTATAATTTTAGCTACTATTTTTTATACCTACAAAAACCAATTTGCTACAGTTTTTTATAAATTTCCCTAAACTAAATTGCACTAAACTAAATTTCCTAAATTTCCTAAACTAAATTGCCCTAAACAAATATCCCTAAACTAAATTGCACTAAACTAAATTTGCTAAATTGCCCTAAACTAAATTGCTCTCTCTCTGCTACATCTCCTAGCTAGGCCGGTTCATATATCCAACACTTAGCTAAGCTAAATTCAAATTAGAGAGAGAGCAGAGAGTAGAGAGAGAGAGAGAGGAGGGCAGGGGAGAGGAGAGGGAGAGGCTTACGGGGCAGTGGAGAGGGCGCGCAACGTCGAGGTCGAGAGCGGCGGCTAGGTTGAGGGCGGGCACAGGGGAGATGGCCGGCGAGGTCGAGGGCGGGCGCAGGGGCGATGGCCGGTGGAGGCGAGGTCATGAGGGTGTCGATGGCGGATGCAGGGGAGACAGCGAGGTCGCGAGGGCGTCGACGACGGGAGCCGGGGCGATGGCGAGGTCACGAGGGCGTCGACGGTGGGCGCAGGGGCAAGGTGGAGATGGGGGGAATAGGACTTGGTGAAATTTTGAGAGCCCGCTGATACGTCCAAAACATATCTATAATTTCTGCTTGCTCCATGCCTATTTTGTGTGATATTGCTATGATATTTATGCATTTCCATACACTTTTTGATTATATTTGGACTAACCTACTAATGGTTGCAAAAGTGCACAATGTTCTTGTTTTACACTTTATTGTGTAGGAATTACTTGGAAATTGACAAAAACGCAAAAGGAGTCGTATTGGAGTAGGACTCTGACTTTCCTGAAATCTGTCTGAGAACGTTTTTTAAATATGGTCACATGACGGCCCGAAGACGACGTCAAACGGAAAAAGTCTAGTTGCGAAAGTTGTGGGGAATTTCGAGGCGATGCTTCCGGATATAAAATTCGTCCAAATCAGAGTCCGGACGGCCGAATAAAGCCCGTTTCACTGAGGCCCAAAATCTGATGACGGGAATTCGAGAGTCTATATAAAGAGAGGAAACCTAGGTCACCAAGGGCCACGAATTTTCCTCCTCCCGAGCCGCCGTCTTGGAGGGGAGGACCAGCACCATTGCAGCATCATCCACAAGGAAGAAGGGGGGCCAAGGAGCCGCTGCCCCTAGGGCCGCCGCCGCCCCCTAGGGCCGCCGCCGTCTCCTCCTCGCCGCCGCCGCCTCCGTGGCCACCGCCGGCCGCCGCCTCCTCGCGGGGCTGCACCTCTCCATCAACACCATCATCAACCTCCTCATCACCATGTGCATGTGTGAGTACTCTTCTCCGGGGCCGAGGGCTCGTACGTGTAGCTATGTGGTTATCTCTCTCTCCCATGATGTGATCTTCGTTGTGATCATAGGCTATGTTAATCTAGGGTGATCCCATGTAATTCGCCTTCCTCTATGTATTGGATTGATGTACTCACTTGTCTTTATCTAGTATAATTACCGATACCAAGGTGTCAGCGGTCTATTGGACATGGATTAGAAAAATATTTTCATGAGTGATTTCCTCTCTTGTGTGTTGATTGAAGATTGAGAGTCTCTTGGTGCTTGTCTTTGACTATCCTTTAGATATGTTGTGGTGATTGTGGGACTCTCTTTGGATGGCCGCGGTGACATTGGGAAATCCTTAGATTGAGAACTACGAACTTTGAGGTGTGCTTTTGTAGCCCTACATAATTCTCGTCCTCTCTTGACCACGAAGGAATGACCTCCGGGTGCGTCTCCATTGCATGTTTTATGGGAAATATCATGTGATTCGATTATGTTAATGTTGTTGGGAGTTGCCACTAGTGAAAGTATGAACCCTAGGCGTTGTTTCCACCATTGCCATACCATTTGTGCTCACGTTTACCACTTGTTTGCTTGCTGCACTTTTTATTACAGATTTATGTTACTTTGTTTTGCCATCAATATCACTTGCCATTTAACATCTCTTCGCCGAACTAGTGCACCTATACATCTAACAAGTGTATTAGGTGTGTTGGGGACACAAGAGACTTCTTGTATCTTAGTTGCAGGGTTGCTTGAGAGAGACCATCTTCAACCTCTACTTCCCTGAGTTCGATAAACCTTAGGTCATCCACTTGAGGGAAATTGCTGCTGTCCTACAAACCTCTGCGCTTGGAGGCCCAACATAGTCTACAAGAGTAGAAGCGTGTGTAGACATCAAGCTATTTCTGGCGCCGTTGCCGGGGAAGTGAGTGCTTGAAGGTATATCTTTTGATCTTGCAATTAAATCTTTTTGTTTCTTGTTTTTATTTTCACTACTTTTGCTTAATGGAAAACAACAAAAATATGAGAGAGCTTTATAAGCTCTACCTTTAACTTGGAAATGATGTGTTCGAAGAGAAAATTAAAAAACCTTTGGAACTTTATTATTTGCATAACAATCATGATGGTGGTGATGTTATTAGTATGTTTTTATTTAATATCAATATTGCTAATGACATGGAAAGCTCTAAGCTTGGGGATGACACGTTTGATGAACATGATATTTTTAGTCCCCCAACTTTTGAGGAGAAAATTTACTTTGATGATACTATGCCTCCTATATATGATGATTACAATGATGAATATGATATTTTCAGTCCACCTACTATTGAGGATAAAATTTATTATGATTATGATATGCATCCTAAATACGATGATTACCATGATGGTTATGATAGTCTTACTCTCACTATTCCTAATAAGAAAGATTTTGCTTATATGAAGAGTAATGACACTTTTATGCTTTTGGATCATGGAAATAATGCCTTATGTGATAGTTATATTGTTGAGTTCATCCATGATGCCACTGAAATTTATAATGAGAGAGGGAGACATGATTCTAAATATATTAATAATAAGAAGTTTCCTCTTTTTATGGTGAATATTTTAAAGTTATGCTTGTTTTGCCTTCCTATGCTTATTGCTTTGTGCTTCAATGAATTATTCTATTGCAATATTCCTATGCATAGGAAGCATGTTAGTCTTAAATGTGTTTGGTATTTGCTTCTTGATGCTCTCTTTTGTTCTTCAACTCTTATTCCTACGAGAGCATCATTAAAGTCTTATGCCTAGCTTAAAGGCATAAAAGAAAGCGCTTTTGGGAGGCAGCCCACAATGAATAAAATTTATTTTGCTTTTGTTGTGTATTGATGTTTTTACTACAGTAGCATCTTCATTGTATCTTTACTTTTCAGCTTTGTGCCAAGTGTATCCTCTGATTGCAAGCAAGTTCAATAGTTGTGACGTGCTGTCCAGGAAACAGATTCTATCCTTGAATAGAAAAATTCGTATAAAATCACCAGATCGTCTTTTTGGTCTGAATTTTTTTTACAGCGTGCTCTATACAATTGGCTTTCGGGCTTCTGTTCTGAGTTTTTTGATTTGAGTTGCGGAAGTGCCCCGAAAAAATTATTTACTACCTGCTGGTCTGTTTTTCACAGATTCTGTCCTGTTTTACCTTTCCTTCGTTTTGCAAACCTTGAGCTTGCTTTTTCTTTGCAAAAACCTTTTGGCAATCTTGAGGAACAGTAGACCTTCAAGAATATCCTTATTTCCAGCAAGGAAAAATTATTTAATTATGGGTACTAACCTCGCTAATCAGATTATGATGAGTTATGTATGAAGGGAGTTTTCAAGTGTGCGAGGGAAGATGATAAAAAGATTCAGGAGTGTCAAACGCTCAAGCTTGGTGATGCCCCCGTGCAGCCCCAAGACATATTCAAGAAGACTCAAGCGTCTAAGCTTGGGGATGCCCCCGTGCATCCCCTTCTCCATCAACAATTATCAGTTCGTCTTTCGTTCCACTATATTTTTATCACTTCATGTGTTATGTGCTATGCTTGGAGCGTCTTGCTTTTTGTTTCCTTTTTAGTTTTCTTTAGCTTTGCTTGCTGTTCATAACGAGTTGGAGCCTAGCTTTCTTTGTGTGGGAGAGAGACCCGCTCCACTTCCACCTAGAACATAACATAGAATTTTCATGTCTATCCTTGCTGTGTGTGTTCTTTGTCTTTCAATAGCTACTATCATGTTCAGCTCTTAGTTTTCATGCTTATCTTTTTAAAGAGCTTTTGTTTAGTTGGTTGCTGGAACTCTCTTTATTTATCATGCTTATCTTGTTAAGAGAGTTGGCTTCTGTTGCACTGGTCGATATGTCTATGATAAAATGCTACGTGCATAATGGTGCTTAGTAGTTCATGTTTTCTTATGGTTAGTCTCAAATAGCTGAGGGGTTCCCAATGTGTTATTGGAGTACCAACATGATTTGTTTGCCTATGATGTGGTATGGTTTAGTGATATCTTCCCCCAAGAATTTATTTTGATTGACTTGGCATATGCTCACGCATATTTAAGACTGTAAAGAAAGTTTATCAAGGCTTGATGATCTTTAATTTCTGAGTAGCGATATAACTTCCATGCCCGATTCAATGTTGCTTTGTCGCTCTGCATGATTATGACCGTCATTGCTCTTTTAGTTGGTCGCTCCCAGTCTTTTGCTAACCTTCGCCTGTACTAAGCGGACTGACTGCTTGTGCATCCAAAATCCTTTAAACCAGTTATGCCATATGAGTCCACCATACCTTCCTATACATGGTATTTACCCGCCATTCCTAATGAAGACTTTCATGTACCATCTCGAAATTATTCAAATAAAGCATTTCCCTTTTGTGCCTCTGTTTTAGTTCATGAGGAAGTAGTAGCTAATTCATGATCTTTTTAAGTTGGACAAGCTTCACCCCGGGATTGCATGTCTAATGTGCAAACCCATAATACGAGAAGGAACTGGCATAGAGTGCGCCCGGCTCTTTAAAAAATTATACAACAAACAAACCCTCCTTCACGCTTTGTTCATGAGAAATCAGAAAACTTTGGCAGTGATAAACAAAGGAGATTAAGAGGATGTGATCGTCCTCATGCGGGAGCCGTTCCTCGAAACTTGTCCAGCTCAAGAAGTAATTGAATTATCTGCTAGCATTCGTTGACGAAACATGCATATCCAAAAAAATAATTATTACCTCTATTTTTAAAACCAAGAGCTCTGGTACATGTTTAGTTTTCGTTTCCGACCACGGGTTTTCAACCTTGCCAACAAAAGCCACAGTTCGAGAGTCTCCACCTTCTCTAAAGCACCAACTATTGAGAGCATGATTGTCATTCTGAGTGTAATGTGCATTGTCCCAAAGTACCATTGTCTTTTGCATGATTATGATATCGTTTATTCTGAAATCATTGTATCTAGTCGTCACTTAAACCTTGGAGGTGCCCCTGCATTTATGTTTTGCTTCACTAAAGGGGGCAAGCGAGGTACCACTTTATCATATTTGCACACCATGCTCACTACAAATCTATTTGATATTTCAGTATCATATTGTAAAACTTTCAGTTCTTTGTGATTTTCTCATGAGGCAACTTAATTACTACAGATTCATTGTCTCAGTGAGCACTTGTCATGTGACTGTTAAAAGTTCTTATATGGTTAATAGCATGTCACCACAGAAATTAAGCTTGTTATCATTTACCTACTCGAGGACGAGCAGGAATTAAGCTTGGGGATGTTGATACGTCCAAAACGTATCTATAATTTCTGCTTGCTCCATGCCTCTTTTGTGTGATATTGCTATGATATTTATGCACTTCCATACACTTTTTGATCATATTTGTACTAACCTACTAATGGTTGCAAAAGTGCACAATGTTCTTGTTTTACACTTTATTGTGTAGGAATTACTTGGAAATTGACAAAAACGCAAAAGGAGTCGTATTGGAGTAGGACTCTGACTTTCCTGAAATCTGTCTGAGAACTTATTTTAAAGATGGTCACATGACGGCCCGAAGACGACGTCAAACGGAAAAATTCTAGTTGCGAAAGTTGTGGGGAATTTCGAGGCGATGCTTCCGCATATAAAATTCGTCCAAATCGGAGTCCGGACGGCCGAATAAAGCCCGTTTCACTGAGGCCCAAAATCTGATGACGGGAATCCGAGAGTCTATATAAAGAGAGGAAACCTAGGTCACCAAGGGCCACGAATTTTCCTCCTCCCGAGCCGCCGTCTTGGAGGGGAGGACCAGCACCATTGCAGCACCATCCACAAGGAAGAAGGGGGGCCAAGGAGCCGCTGCCCCTAGGGCCGCCGCCGCCCCCTAGGGCCGCCGCCGTCTCCTCCTCGCCGCCGCCGCCTCCGTGGCCACCGCCGGCCGCCGCCTCCTCGCGGGGCTGCACCTCTCCATCAACACCATCATCAACCTCCTTCTCACCATGTCCATGTGTGAGTACTCTTCTCCGGGGCCAAGAGCTCGTACGTGTAGCTATGTGGTTATCTCTCTCTCCCATGATGTGATCTTCGTTGTGATCATATGCTATGTTAATCTAGGGTGATCCCATGATATTTCCCCTTCCTCTATGTATTGGATTGATGTACTCACTTGTCTTTATCTAGTATAATTACCGAGACCAAGGTGACAACGGTCTATTGGACATGGATTAGAAAAATATTTTCATGAGTGATTTCCTCTCTTGTGTGTTGATTGAAGATTGAGAGTCTCTTGGTGCTTGTCTTTGACTATCCTTTAGATATGTTGTGGTGATTGTGGGACTCTCTTTGGATGGCCGCGGTGACATTGGGAAATCCTTAGATTGAGAACTACGAACTTTGAGGTGTGCTTTTGTAGCCCTACATAATTCTCGTCCTCTCTTGACCACGAAGGAATGACCTCCGGGTGCGTCTCCATTGCATGTTTTATGGGAAATATCATGTGATTCGATTATGTTAATGTTGTTGGGAGTTGCCACTAGTGAAAGTATGAACCCTAGGCGTTGTTTCCACCATTGCAATACCATTTGTGCTCACGTTTACCACTTGTTTGCTTGCTGCACTTTTTATTACAGATTTATATTACTTTGTTTTGCCATCAATATCACTTGCCATTTAACATCTCTTCGCCGAACTAGTGCACCTATACATTTAACAAGTGTATTAGGTGTGTTGGGGACACAAGAGACTTCTTGTATCTTAGTTGCAGGGTTGCTTGAGAGAGACCATCTTCAACCTCTACTTCCCTGAGTTCGATAAACCTTAGGTCATCCACTTGAGGGAAATTGCAGCTGTCCTACAAACCTCTGCGCTTGGAGGCCCAACATAGTCTACAAGAGTAGAAGCGTGTGTAGACATCACCCGCGCGGCGGCGGTTAACTCACAATAGCGGTAGCGCTGCTTTACAAACAAGCGTTATAGCTAAGTGTAGCTAGCAACCAGTGCTATAGCTCTTCTTGCTCCTGAGCCAAGAACACAATAACAAACAAAGGCAGGAGTCGGGTTTTACGCATCCGTGCGGCCCGTACCTGGGTAAACTGCTCGTGTGCTCGCCTCGATCCGCTCTTCGTGCATCCTCCGCTCCCTTGCCGTACCGAAAAGGGGCTCCGGTCCCATAGGTGTTCGTGGGCGATCAGTTTCCTCGACATCTTTGGCGCGCCAGGTACGGGCGCGTCGAGGTTGTGCGAACCTGATCCGGCGTTCACGCGGACACAACCTTCAGCAACTTCATCAACTTTGTTAACTTCATCGACATGCCGCCGAAGAAGAAAGCTTCGAAGGTAGGAGGCCCGTCCGCGTCGATCCCGCCACCACCAGAACCAACGGTTGGGGGGGTAGACGCTGGCGGAAGGACGGACGCCGGCGAGGAAACTCACGGCGCCGCCAAGTCCAAGGACAAGACGGACGACCGAGCGCACTCTAAGACCTCGGCGTCCGTGCACGCACCGCGCCCCTCTCAGGAGGTGCCGGAACGGCAGCGACGTGGTACGCAAGGTACCATACGCTTGCTGGGACAAGGCCAAGCTGGCGGGTCGCGGGACGCTCAAGGCCAACGCGCCGGCACGAGCAAGGCGCGGTCGCCGGGGCGAGAACCTGCTCCTTCTAACGCTGTTAGAAGTCCGAGCATATCTCGCTCCTCGCACCGCTCACCACCGCTCCCCTCCACTCCAGCGGAAGCTCTAGCTAGAGCTCAGCTGCTCCTCGATTTCCCTCCAGCGGCAGACAAGGCCGAAGACTGGAGGGCTACCATTCAAAGCCTCATTGCCTTCGCCAACAACGACACGCCGCAGCAGCCGGCGACGTCACGGCCGCGGCAAGTCAGCCAGGCGCGGGCTGATGGAGACAAGATTGCAGGGGGTGCCACTGCCGTGCACTCCCCGCCCCGAAGGCCGAAATCGCCGACTCGTCGGATCAATATCGACGATGACTCCACGGCGTCGTCCGATCCGCGAGCTCGCCGCGATCAACGCCAAGTCCTCGACGACAGGCGACAAGAAGACGCTCGAACTCGTATCGAGCGCCGAAGGGAAGCGCGACGACAGTCCGACCAGCGCGCTGGGACCGCTGTCGACATGCACGCGCCCGGAGAACCGGACGACTTGCCGTATGCGGCAGGTTGCCCTGCATTCACCCATGAGCTGCGGCAAGTCCAGTGGCCCAGCATGAAGAACTTCAAGCCCGACGTACCCGAGAAGTACGACGGCACGACTCATCCCTCGGAGTTCCTTAGCATCTACACCATTGTGGTGCAGGCTGCCGGGGGACGAGACGAGAAGATATTAGCAAACTACTTCCCGCTCGTGCTCAAGCCAAACGTCAGATCTTGGCTCATTGCTAGGTGGCTTCTCACCCCTTGTTGGTTACCCCAAGTGGAAGGTTTGAGATGCAGTGTAGCAGAAGTTTTCCCTTGGCAATACCAAGGATCGATTTCCCAGAGACTCCCAGTTTCAACAAGAAGGTGTCAACTGCTAACGGCGCCAGATATTAGCAATCAACGTGGACCTGCACACAGATACAAATAACTTTGCTCCCAACGAGTACAGAGAGGTTGTCAATCCCTCCGGCCTTGTAGTTTACAAAGGATCAAACGCAAGTGATAATAGTGATAGATATAATTGCAATAGTAAGTAAAAGCGGAAAAGTAAATAGTGGATGTGATCAATGATGGTAATATGGACCGGAGTCTCATGATGTTCACTAGTGATGTCTCTCTCCCAAAAGACGATAAAACAACTATGTGAGATAAACGAATTACAGCTGGGCAATTGACAGGACCATGTGCGCAAACCAATGCTGACTACATTGCAAGAAAGGTTGAGGTTCAAAGCTGTCGGGGCCGGATTTCGGAAACATAATATTCCAGAAATTAACCCCTAGTGTCATCACCAGCCCAGGATTGCTGTTACTAGTGGACACATCCTTGTTACAGATTACCAAGCATTTACAAGAATTTGATACAAGACCATAAAGGTCTACTGATATGACAATGACTCCGGTGGTGGATGAAGGAATTGGCTTGTGGATCTCCACATCGATGGGGCTCCATTCCAACAGGAACAGCTGACCCGGATAACTCCTATCCCGCGTGGCTGCACTCCTAGGCTTCGCACGGACGTCACTGTGGTACTCCTTGTAGAACCCCTAACCTGGCCAAGTAAATAGCCAGGGACAAGCCTGTGAGTACGTTTGAATGTACTCGCAAACATCATGGACAAAAGATATAACCAATGCAGCAAACAAATATATGGTCATGATGAATTAAAATATATGCATATGCTCATGATGGACTTATATTAAGTGCATGCTGACAGGAATTAAAACATGGTATGGTGAATAATAATTAGTGCAGAAAATAAATATTAGTATCAATAAAATATAAAAGAAATGCCGGTCGGATGTCAAGTGACACCACGGTCGGTTTTGAAAAGAAATGCCAGTCGGGTGTCTAAAAGAGTAATCGGACGATACCATCCGAGAACTCAGGCAACGCCACGAAAGGACTTGAAAAGAAATGCCAGTCGGGTGTCCACAAGAGTAGTGGCGTGATAAACCGCCTGACACTCGAGGGACGCCACAAAAGGACTTGAAAATAAAAACGAATGTCCGGGGTAGACTAGCCAGCCCCTGAGACACTCTGGAAAGTAAAATAAGAGCAGGGGGTTAGTTCACAAATATAATCTTATCATCAAATATACTAATGGTAACACCAGTAGCAACGATAATTATCCTGCAAAATAACCATGCTCAATTTTAATTTATTTCCTCCGGAGACCGACTCTAAGACCGACACTTGACCAACCCAGACTGTAATCCTTAACCGCGGACACGGCTATTCGAATAGATATGATCTCTGCAGAGGGTGTACTCTTTACCCACAAGTATAGGATTTCTTTAGTCAGTATCGTGACACTGACTAATTCCCATTATGGTCTTTGGGTTGAAAACACACCTAACCAGCACACACCAGCTTAACTTTTCTGCTGCCAGGAGTCACCCAAAACAACAGTTAAGTAAAACTCTAAGTCGGAGAGGCTACAACCTCCATGAGCATGGGATCACTATTCATACGCGCGGATTACAAGGGTACACTCCCTCTCGGCATCATAACAGCCGGAAACACCCATGCCCCCTAACCTGATGACAGGATTTAGTCCAGGGCCCTGGAAACCCTCATCATGGCCCTCTATATGGTGTGTGCACGGAAAGAGGTTAACAACTTACTAAACCATACCTTACCCGAGGCAGGGACAAGTGGTAGCACGAAACAAGTATGGGGTTACCGGAACAAGACTCGATCTACGGCCGACTCAGGAGGCTTATGATACTTGCAATGGTTAGCACAACAAAATTATTCTTTCAACCATATCATCAGGACAGGGCCACAACCCTTGCCTGCTTCCACATATATCTCATGACAACACCGTGTCAAATATGGCCCGTGCCCACCGGCACGTCCAAAACAGGAGCACAACCCTGGACTTTCACAATTTATGCATCACACAACTAGAGTAGAATGCATGCAAGAGAAAATATGCCCATGACCCTGCATGCACTACTAGCAATATGCAATTTTTAATTGAATTCAACATAGTCATGTTTATATTATTCTAGCAAATAGTTCACCATGCAATCATCATATCAAGTGTTCAAGATGCTTGCCTTGATCATGCAGAAGTATTGAGAGCACTCCACAAGTTTGAAAAATATTATCTCCTCTCCATTTCCTATTTTCAAAAATATCTAAATTACCACATAATTCAAAAACAGCACTAAAAAGTATTTCAAATGTTTTTGAAAAAAATACTAAAATAGACTAGAGGATATTTAAGGAATAACAGAAAAAGAATTAATTCATTTAGAGTTCATATGAATTAGTGATGGTATTACTAAGTTGAAAAACATGATTAAAGGCAATATTAAATTCATTAAACAGAAACTATGCACAGTATATAAAAAAAATATTCACTTAATTTAAATAAACAGAGCATGATTTTAGGAGTCTAAATAAATTTGAATAATTAAATTAGGATTTGAACTGGTGGCTGAGGAATTATTTGAAGATTTGCTGAAAAAGAAAAGGGAAAGGTCAGAGAGGCGCCTTGAGCGCTGAATAGCCGGACGGCGTCACTGGGCCGAGCCCAGCTGCTTCGGCAGTGTGGGAGATGACGTGGCGAGGGTGTGGGTCACTGACAGTGGGCCCGCCTGGCCCACTGGTCAGGTTTGACCACGGTCCACCCGCCCTTCTTCCTGGCGACAGAACGGGGCGGTACTCCGGCGAAGCTCGCCGGCGAACGGTGGGGCCCCACGGCGAGCCGAGCCCACCGTTGAGTCCAGGAGGCCGAGGCGGTCCCAAGGGTACCCTCCTTGGTCGCCGGAGTAGACGGGGTCGCCGACGGCGAGCACATCCGAAGAGCTCCGGCGAGGCGATTTGGGCGTTTCGTCTACGGTAGTCCCCGAGCCAAAATAAGAGGTGGGATGGATTCTTGGAATCAGGAGGAAGCTGTTGGTGAAGAGATTGGAGGTGGGGAGGCTGTGGTCTCGTCGGAACCATTGGAGGGGTGGCGGTGGCCGTGGTTGTCGGGGAAGAAGAAGACGACCGTCTCCGGTCGTTTAGCTTCCATAGGGAGCTTGCAGAGGGCGAAGGGAGTGGTGTCGTGCGGAGTGGAGTGAGCTCGGGGCTTTATATAGCCGGGGCGAGACGGTTCGGCGGGTTCCAGAAAACGGACACGGTGGCGATCGCCATTACTCCGGCAGGCGAGGTCGTTGGGTGGCCGGTGAGGGTCGGTAGCGGACGGTGGCCGGCCGCAGTTACTCCCCTGGCGAGCTGGCTGCCCCGGGAGGCGCCAGGTAGCCTGGACGGCGCCGTCCACGGCATATAGTGGCGACAGCCATTAATGGCAGACGCGGCCGGTGGCGAGGCCGTTGACGGACGGCGGGGTTTGGTGAAGATGGTGGTGGCTTGGAGTGATGGCGGACGTCGTGTTTGGTTCGGAGGTGAGCCACGCGTCCAGGGCGTTGAAGGTCGGTGCGACGTGGCGATGCGGGACTCGTCGGGCGGCGGCTCCGGTCGGCGTGGACGGTGCTAGAGGACAGACGGAGGTGTCGGAGAGGTAGGTGGTGGTCGGGCTGATCCAGTGGGAGGCTCGGGCGAGCAGGGGAGGCAGCAGGGCAGTGACAGGAGCCCGATGTCAGCGCGTGCAATAACTGCGCTCTGCTCGTGCTCCGGACATGCCTCTGAGGTGTTCGACGAAATGCCAATGGCATCTACAGGGACCCAAACAAGTTGACAAATAACAGGATGGTGCCTCTAGACATAGTAGAAGTGATGGACATGGTGTTTTGGGGAGAGGGGCTAGTATCTAGTGCAATCCAAAAAGGTGCCCAACTTCTGTCATGAGCTCAAGGTGCTCGACAGAATGTTAGGGTGACCTAGGTGATCTTTCTGGATGAGAAACTTGGCAGGATGAGGTCTCTTTAGATGGTAGAGATTATGGTGAAGTTATTATGGGAAAAGGAAATACTGGCTAGTGCAAGTTTTACGGAAATTTAGTTCTGGGCTGAATATTCAGAGGGGTATTTGGTGGGTCTAAAAGATGCTAATGGAGCTGATCTTCTGGAGTTAAGGTTCTGGTTGGAAGAACAAGAAGATGGTCAAGGCTCAGAATTTTTGGAGCAAGAAATAATAGGGTTGTAGTAGAAACCTAGAAGATGGACAGAAATGAAAAAGAGGATGGTTCACTCAAAATTTGCAAAACACCAAGTTGGGTTTTTGCACCAAAGTAACATATAGGCATCACAGGACCTCTCAGAATTATGGTGGAATTTTTAGAGAATTATTTGAAATGGTTGTAGTGCAACAGAAGCATATAAAACACTGCAAAAGCTATTAAAAGAATTATTTAGAGACAAATTTTATTATGAAAATAATTTCTACTGTTATTAAACAAATAATGAAATGACCCAAGATACAACCAGAGTCCAAAAAATTATTTTCATAAATTTTCTATATGAAGAGAAGATTGTCTAAGACAGGAATAGAAAAGGCTCTGAAAATTATTAAAGAACCTAATATACTTCAAAATTTTATTTCTAGCCAAATTTTATTTAATAAAAATGTGGTTGAAATTTTGGGGTGTTACAAACTCTAACCCCCTTAAGAAAATCTCGTCCTCGAGATTTGTTAAGGGCGGGAGAATTAAAAAGCATACCACACAAACAAAACACTCATATGCAAAAATGCATACAGGGCAATATATTCATGACATACAATCAAAACAAGATCACAACATGCAAACAAGCACTACATGCTACGCAAACGCATTCACGACCGTCTACGGTCCGAAAGCGGGATCTACGGGATCAAGCGGGAGGCTTCCCGGTGTTGGAACACATCCATCTTCTTCCGGAGGGAGTGGAGGAAGTGGAGGGAGCAAACGAAGAACGTGTCCCCTCTGAGTTGGCAGAGGGGGTCCGCCAATGGCGATCCGGGGATTCAGAACAGCAAGGTAGTGGAGGTACTCCAGTATTTGCTGGGTGAAACGCTCCTTGGCCATCACATATTGAATGAGATAGACCAGGGCTGGATCGCTCTCCGCACGTCCACAGCGGAACGTAGCTTCTGCTCCAAAAGCAGCGCGGCTTGGGAAATAGCAGTATTCTCTTGTGCTGGTACAAGGTACCGCAAAGCGAAGACGGGTGACTGCTTCATACGCAGCAGACTCAATGGCCATGCCTGGGGTTGGCATGGATCTCCCGATGAAAATCACATAGGGAGGGCCTTGGTTTAAATCTGCTGGTGGAATATGTACAGTTGCCCAGTATTTCGAGAGATCAGGAGTGATTCTCGATTTGAAAAGCTCATACAGGGGTGGATGGGTGGAGCCAAGAGTATTGCGGGTAAAATCCCACAATAACATAACAAAACTACCAGGTCTTGCATCGGGGGTCCTCAGATAAGCTCCGGGGTGAGACATGGGTGGATGAATGGAAAAGGCAGTGCTTGATACTGATGGTTGCTGGTGTGGAAAAATGAGCGTGGCCTCTTATAGAGAGCCTGGGTCATGAAACATGAAGTGGTGCCGGTACGACCGAGACACCGACTCCGGCGCGGGGCTGTCTGAGTCAAAGTCTCAGCCCTCAATCCCCAAAGGAAAGTGACATGTTACTGTGCGTGTCGGTTAGGGGTCACGTCTAGAATTTACTCTGCAACCACTCATCAAGCAATTTATGCCAGATCACACATACTATTAGATGGTGACACACAGGGGGTCTACAAACTCACTACGCCACACACCAACTACTGCGGAACTAAAGGAAAAACCGAGCCACTAGGGCTTGATAACAATTCTGGTGGACTCAGTCCACCTGGTTGGTATCTAGCCGGGCGCGTCTTGCGGATGTCGAGTCCTCTCCGGGTGCTTCCGCGTCGGAGCTGGCCGGGGTAGGATGGGGAGCTACAGGGCTGGAGTAGCGGTGGTGGCCTTCGCGGGGTGTCGAGGTCACCGTCCCATTGGAGTAGGCCTCCAAGAGACGACGGAGATTTCCGGGTGAGGCGATGGCATTGCCCGGGTAGGTGACATGGTCAGAGCTTGGGGGCTCAACCGGCCTTCCAAGCAGCACTATCGGGGCGTCGGTGGCGGGTGCGACTTCGCTCCTTGCCGGGGTTAGGAGAGCGAGCGTCCTGCGGGTCTCAATCAGGTCAAGAGTGGCCTGATCAAATAGTGCCTCTTGCGCTCTCAGGTAGCGCACCAGATGCACTAGGGCAGGATCTGACTCATGGTCTCCGCTGGCGACCTGGGTCGGGCTACCATAGCCTTCACGGCTAGGGTAGTAGTAGAAGGAGCGGCAGTTAACCCTCGGCGACAGGTGCCGAAGATGAACTATAGCCTCTCGGGCTGCAAGTTGGATGGCTTGGGGCTCGTCGGAGGTCGTCCTCCCGGTGAATCGGTAGGGACGCTCTGATGTGGTGCCCCTCCCATAGAGGTGCACCGTGGCCCAGAAGTGATGGATGGAGTTACTCGTGTGCTCTTGGTACAGGACATATTCCGGCGGCTCGGCAATGCCAAAGACACGACGGGTGAGATTGGCGAGGATGGTTACGAAGCCTTCAAGCTCGACTGCGGTGGTCTCGTTGTGCACGAGGGGGCCTGGCATCTTGGTGGTTGGATAACGAACTGGGAATGAGGCTGTGATGTGCTGAGTTTGGGGGTAAGGCTTCCTTTATAAGTCAGCCGAGTCTTCCATCGCACGCTTGTGGATGGGAAAGCTCAGGTGTTGGCACAGGCACACGGCCTATGGATAGACTGATAGGTTGGGCACCGGCTATCAAAAGATGTCGGTTGCCACTATGGATGGGATAGATTTGACCGTGGACAGGAAAAGTTGTGGATGGTGTGGAAACCTAGGGATGGTGACCAGGCTAGGATAGGATTAGCCAATGGTCAGTCTGGCTCTGATACCAAGGCTGTCGGAGCCGGATTTCGGAAACATAATATTCCAGAAATTAACCCCTAGTGTCATCACCAGCCCAGGATTGGTGTTACTGGTGGACACATCCTTGTTACAGATTACCAAGCATTTACAAGAATTTGATACAAGACCATAAAGGTCTACTGATATGACAATGACTCCGGTGGTGGATGAATGAATTGGCTTGTGGATCTCCACATCGATGGGGCTCCATTCCAACAGGAACAGCTGACCCGGATAACTCCTATCCCGCGTGGCTGCACTCCTAGGCTTCGCACGGACGTCACTGTGGTACTCCTTGTAGAACCCCTAACCTGGCCAAGTAAATAGCCAGGGACAAGCCTGTGAGTACGTTTGAATGTACTCGCAAACATCATGGACAAAAGATATAACCAATGCAGCAAACAAATATATGGTCATGATGAATTAAAATATATGCATATGCTCATGATGGACTTATATTAAGTGCATGCTGACAGGAATTAAAACATGGTATGGTGAATAATAATTAGTGCAGAAAATAAATATTAGTATCAATAAAATATAATAGAAATGCCGGTCGGATGTCAAGTGACACCACGGTCGGTTTTGAAAAGAAATGCCAGTCGGGTGTCTAAAAGAGTAATCGGACGATACCATCCAAGAACTCAGGCAACGCCACGAAAGGACTTGAAAAGAAATGCCAGTCGGGTGTCCACAAGAGTAGTGGCGTGATAAACCGCCTGACACTCGAGGGACGCCACAAAAGGACTTGAAAATAAAAACGAATGTCCGGGGTAAACTAGCCAGCCCCTGAGACACTCTGGAAAGTAAAATAAGAGCAGGGGGTTAGTTCACAAATATATTCTTATCATCAAATATACTAATGGTAACACCAGTAGCAACGATAATTATCCTGCAAAATAACCATGCTCAATTTTAAATTATTTCCTCCGGAGACCGACTCTAAGACCGACACTTGACCAACCCAGACTGTAATCCTTAACCGCGGACACGGCTATTCGAATAGATATGATCTCTGCAGAGGGTGTACTCTTTACCCACAAGTATAGGATTTCTTTAGTCGGTATCGTGACACTGACTAATTCCCATTATGGTCTTTGGGTTGAAAACACACCTAACCAGCACACACCAGCTTAACTTTTCTGCTGCCAGGAGTCACCCAAAACAACAGTTAAGTAAAACTCTAAGTCGGAGAGGCTACAACCTCCATGAGCATGGGATCACTATTCATACGCGCGGATTACAAGGGTACACTCCCTCTCGGCATCATAACAGCCGGAAACACCCATGCCCCCTAACCTGATGACAGGATTTAGTCCAGGGCCCTGGAAACCCTCATCATGGCCCTCTGTATGGTGTGTGCGCGGAAAGAGGTTAACAACTTACTAAACCATACCTTACCCGAGGCAGGGACAAGTGGTAGCACGAAACAAGTATGGGGTTACCGGAACAAGACTCGATCTACGGCCGACTCAGGAGGCTTATGATACTTGCAATGGTTAGCACAACAAAATTATTCTTTCAACCATATCATCAGGACAGGGCCACAACCCTTGCCTGCTTCCACATATATCTCATGACACCACCGTGTCAAATATGGCCCGTGCCCACCGGCACGTCCAAAACAGGAGCACAACCCTGGACTTTCACAATTTATGCATCACACAACTAGAGTAGAATGCATGCAAGAGAAAATATGCCCATGACCCTGCATGCACTACTAGCAATATGCAATTTTTAATTGAATTCAACATAGTCATGTTTATATTATTCTAGCAAATAGTTCACCATGCAATCATCATATCAAGTGTTCAAGATGCTTGCCTTGATCATGCAGAAGTATTGAGAGCACTCCACAAGTTTGAAAAATATTATCTCCTCTCCATTTCCTATTTTCAAAAATATCTAAATTACCACATAATTCCAAAACAGCACTAAAAAGTATTTCAAATGTTTTTGAAAAAAATACTAAAATAGACTAGAGGATATTTAAGGAATAACAGAAAAAGAATTAATTCATTTAGAGTTCATATGAATTAGTGATGGTATTACTAAGTTGAAAAACATGATTAATGGCAATATTAAATTCATTAAACAGAAACTATGCACAGTATATAAAAAAAATATTCACTTAATTTAAATAAACAGAGCATGATTTTAGGAGTCTAAATAAATTTGAATAATTAAATTAGGATTTGAACTGGTGGCTGAGGAATTATTTGAAGATTTGCTGAAAAAGAAAAGGGAAAGGTCAGAGAGGCGCCTTGAGCGCTGAATAGCCGGACGGCGTCACTGGGCCGAGCCCAGCTGCTTCGGCAGTGTGGGAGATGACGTGGCGAGGGTGTGGGTCACTGACAGTGGGCCCGCCTGGCCCACTGGTCAGGTTTGACCACGGTCCACCCGCCCTTCTTCCTGGCGACAGAACGGGGCGGGACTCCGGCGAAGCTCGCCGGCGAACGGTGGGGCCCCACGGCGAGCCGAGCCCACCGTTGATTCCAGGAGGCCGAGGCGGTCCCAAGGGTACCCTCCTTGGTCGCCGGAGTAGACGGGGTCGCCGACGGCGAGCACATCCGAAGAGCTCCGGCGAGGCGATTTGGGCGTTTCGTCTACGGTAGTCCCCGAGCCAAAATAAGAGGTGGGATGGATTCTTGGAATCAGGAGGAAGCTGTTGGTGAAGAGATTGGAGGTGGGGAGGCTGTGGTCTCGTCGGAACCATTGGAGGGGTGGCGGTGGCCGTGGTTGTCGGGGAAGAAGAAGACGACCGTCTCCGGTCGTTTAGCTTCCATAGGGAGCTTGCAGAGGGCGAAGGGAGTGGTGTCGTGCAGAGTGGAGTGAGCTCGGGGCTTTATATAGCCGGGGCGAGACGGTTCGGCGGGTTCCAGAAAACGGACACGGTGGCGATCGCCATTACTCCGGCAGGCGAGGTCGTTGGGTGGCCGGTGAGGGTCGGTAGCGGACGGTGGCCGGCCGCAGTTACTCCCCTGGCGAGCTGGCTGCCCCGGGAGGCGCCAGGTAGCCTGGACGGCGCCGTCCACGGCATACAGTGGCGACGGCCATTAATGGCAGACGCGGCCGGTGGCGAGGCCGTTGACGGACGGCGGGGTTTGGTGAAGATGGTGGTGGCTTGGAGTGATGGCGGACGTCGTGTTTGGTTCGGAGGTGAGCCACGCGTCCAGGGCGTTGAAGGTCGGTGCGACGTGGCGATGCGGGACTCGTCGGGCGGCGGCTCCGGTCGGCGTGGACGGTGCTAGAGGACAGACGGAGGTGTCGGAGAGGTAGGTGGTGGTCGGGCTGATCCAGTGGGAGGCTCGGGCAAGCAGGGGAGGCAGCAGGGCAGTGACAGGAGCCCGATGTCAGCGCGTGCAATAACTGCGCTCTGCTCGTGCTCCGGACATGCCTTTGAGGTGTTCGACGAAATGCCAATGGCATCTACAGGGACCCAAACAAGTTGACAAATAACAGGATGGTGCCTCTAGACATAGTAGAAGTGATGGACATGGTGTTTTGGGGAGAGGGGCTAGTATCTAGTGCAATCCAAAAAGGTGCCCAACTTCTGTCATGAGCTCAAGGTGCTCGACAGAATGTTAGGGTGACCTAGGTGATCTTTCTGGATGAGAAACTTGGCAGGATGAGGTCTCTTTAGATGGTAGAGATTATGGTGAAGTTATTATGGGAAAAGGAAATACTGGCTAGTGCAAGTTTTACGGAAATTTAGTTCTGGGCTGAATATTCAGAGGGGTATTTGGTGGGTCTAAAAGATGCTAATGGAGCTGATCTTCTGGAGTTGAGGTTTTGGTTGGAAGAACAAGAAGATGGTCAAGGCTCAGAATTTTTGGAGCAAGAAATAATAGGGTTGTAGTAGAAACCTAGAAGATGGACAGAAATGAAAAAGAGGATGGTTCACTCAAAATTTGCAAAACACCAAGTTGGGTTTTTGCACCAAAGTAACATATAGGCATCACAGGACCTCTCAGAATTATGGTGGAATTTTTAGAGAATTATTTGAAATGGTTGTAGTGCAACAGAAGCATATAAAACACTGCAAAAGCTATTAAAAGAATTATTTAGAGACAAATTTTATTATGAAAATAATTTCTACTGTTATTAAACAAATAATGAAATGACCCAAGATACAACCAGAGTCCAAAAAATTATTTTCAAAAATTTTCTATATGAAGAGAAGATTGTCTAAGACAGGAATAGAAAAGGCTCTGAAAATTATTAAAGAACCTAATATACTTCAAAATTTTATTTCTAGCCAAATTTTATTTAATAAAAATGTGGTTGAAATTTTGGGGTGTTACAAAAGCATGGGCGGTACGCCAAAGTAAGTAGACCGAAATCCATCAATATCTACTACTAATCATCCACCTTGAGATATCTATCCAGAACATCTCGCTGGTATTAAGTTGCGAGTCCCACCCATAGTGTAAACTCAAAGCAACAGACAACTGCATTAAAAGAACTTTTTGTAAAGTAAACAATCCTTGCACCCGCGGGCACAAGCACCGTTGTTTTCCCCCTTGTGGCAACAGCACATCCCCTAGACTCATGTTTCTGTCACACAAACTAGTCATCGAGGGGCATGAACCCACAATCAAGCATAACGTTCCCTCCTGGAGTCACTACCTACTACTAGGCCAAAGCAATAAATAACAACGGAGAACATGCAAGAATTACTTACGAACATAAATATAAAAGAGGTGAATCAAATATATTACTCAAGCACAATCTGAACATAATCTCATAATCCATCGGATCCCAGCAAACTCATCATAGCAACAACATAAGGATTACATATGTGCCTCGATCATGTAGGGCAGCTCACGAGGACTAATTAGTGAAGCACAAGAACGGGAGGAGAACATCACATAGCTACTGGTCCTGGTCCCATGGTCCAAGGGAGACTACTCACAACTCATCCGGGAAGCGTCCATGGTGGTGGAGAAGCTCCCGGTGGTGATCCTCCCCTCCGGCAGGGAGCCGGGAAGAGTTCTCCTGGTGCTCCCGATCTTGGAAGCGTCGGCGGCGGCGGAACAGAGATGAGATCGCGAAAAAGAGTTCCCGTCTCGAGGGTTTCGGGAGACACTTTAAATATATGCCAAAGGGGGGCATCGGAGGAGCCTCGGGGGGCCCAGGCGCCCCCCCGGCGTGGCCCAGGGGGGGCGCGCCGCCAGGGCGCCTGGAGCCCTGGTGCCCCCCCCCCCCCGGCTGTCCTTCGGGCGCAAGGTAGTTTCTAGAACGCTGATTTTTTAAATAATTTTTCTGGATTTTTCCTGGCAGTTGTCGTAATGTGAAAACCTGAAATACAAAAACAGCCGAAAACAGAAACTGGCACTGGGGTGGACTGAGTTAATAGGTTAGTCCAAATATGATCAAAAGTGTATGGAAGTGTATAAATAACATAGCAATATCACCCAAAAGAGGCATGGAGCAAGCAAAAATTATAGATACGTTTTGGACGTATCACTCATGCACTTGCCGGAAAACTCCATCTCTTCTTGGGCCGACCTGTGCCACCAGTTTGTTGGCGCCTTCACGGACAGCCACAAGCCTCATGGCCAGGAGAGTGATCTCCATATACTTGCCCAGAAGGAGGGAGAATCCCTGCGAAAGTACATCCAGAGATTCAGCAGCATCCAGCACAACATCCTGGACGTCCACCCTGCCGCGGTTATTAGCGCGTTCCACCAGAACGTGCGTAACCGCAGGATGAGGGAGGAAATGGCGATGTGCAAGATATGAGACGTCAGTGAGCTTTATGCCCTGGCCGACAAGGGCGCACGCGCTGAAGAGGGGAGGAGACTCCCCGGAGAGGATGCCGGAGCAGGAGGAACGGACAGTGAGGATGCCGCCCCGGCAAGGAAAAACCGGCATCGGAACAACAAGAAAAAGAAGAACAAGGAAGTACTAGCTGTCGAGCAGTCCGGCAAGGAGGCAGGCGCCAAGAAAGCTCAGACTGGTAGCTCCGGCAAGGGAGCTGCCACTGTAGCCGCCGCCGACAAGCGGGACGGCTCCGACAAGCAGTACTGCAAGATCAACCGCACCAAGGGCCATGATCTCCAGAACTGCAAAAGGGTCGAGTACCTCGTCGAGCAGCAGAAGGCTGAGTATGAGCGACGCGACAAGGAGAAGGCCCAGGGAGGCGGAGGAGAGTCCGGCAAGAAGCGGCCATTCATTGGCCGGGGAGGACGCCGCGGCAAGGCCAAGCAGCGGCAAGGAGATAGACCTCCCCGCGGCCGCGACAAGGACGAGGACGAAGACGACGACGAGGACATGGACGACGGAGACAACAACGAGCAGGAGTTCCAGAAGGCCACAGAAGTTCTGTGCGTCGATGGAGGTGCCTCTCTGCATACTTCCCATCGCCAACTCAAACAATGGGTGCGGGAAGTTAATGCAGCAGAGCCACCCGTCGAGTCGCGCAAGCTACTGAAGTGGTCCAGCATGCCCATCATCTTCGACATTGAGGATCACCCTGACCGCACAACTGCGGTCGGGTGCTTGCCGATGTTGGTTTCACCAACCATCCGCAACCTCAAGGTCACCAAGATGCTGGTTGACGGCGGGTCCGGCCTAAACCTGATCTCCTCCGCTGTAGTCCGAAAGCTACAGATCCCCGACAGCGAGCTTGAGGAAACCGGAACTTTCCAAGGAATTAACCCGGGAAGGAGCAAGCCGAAGGGGGAGATTACACTGCCAGTAACCTTTGGCGGAGAGCTGAACTTCAGGACTGAGAGGATCACCTTCGACGTTGCCGATATCCCATTGCCATACAATGGGATACTTGGTCGTCCAGCGCTCGCCAAGTTCATGGCGGCCTCTCATTACGCCTACAACATGCTCAAGATGCCGGGGCCGATAAGCGTCATCTCTGTCCCCGGCGACAAGAAGGACGCGCTTATCTGCGCCGACAAGATCTACCGGGACGCAGCAGCTGCGACAGAGAGCAAAACACTTGCCGCTGAAGCTCCCGGGGGGAAGAACAAGACCAAGTCTGGCAAGAGCTCTGGGGCCCACTTCGGCAAACGCACCTCTTCGGAGTGTTGCGCTGCCGTCGAGGACGCACCATCGAGCTCCACCGGCAAGTGCAAGAAGGGGATGGCAGCTACACCTGCAACCAAGAAGGTGTCCGCCAAGGAGGACGGTGCTGGTGGTACTTTCACCATCAGTTCCACGCTCGATCCTAAATAGGAAAGCGCGCTCGTTGCTTTCCTGCGGGCGAATGTCGGCGTGTTTGCATGGCAACCGTCTGACATCCTCGGTGTTCCCAGGAAAGTAATTGAGCACAAGCTTGTCGTTTGTCCTCACGCGCGGCCCGTCAAGCAGAAGGTCAGAAAGCAAGCGGTGGAGCGCCAAGAGTTTATCGCTGAAGAAATCAAGAAGTTGGAAGCAGTAGGCCTCGTTAGAGGTGTACTTCATCCCACGTGGCTGGCCAACCCTGTTGTCGTGCGCAAGGCTAATGGGCAGTGGAGACTTTGTATAGACTTCACTGATGTAAACAAAGCTTGTCCCAAAGATCCATTTCCCTTGCCGCGCATTGACCAGATCGTTGACTCCACGGCTGGATGTGAGCTGCTTTCATTCCTTGATGCATACTCCGGATACCACCATATATTCATGGCTAAAGAGGATGAAGAGAAGACCGCATTCATTACTCCACGTGGCACCTATTGCTTCATACGCATGCCCTTTGGATTGAAGAATGCGGGTTCAACATTTGCAAGGGTAGTCCACACTGCTTTTGAGCCACAGATACACAGGAATGTAGAAGCTTACATGGATGATATAGTGGTCAAGAGCAAGGACAAGGATACCCTGATACAAGACATGGATGAAACTTTTGCAAATATGCGCAAGATACAACTCAAGCTTAGCCCCGAGAAGTGTGTGTTCAGAGTCCCCTCCGGCAAGCTTCTCGGGTTCTTTGTATCCCAGAGGGGGATTGAAGCCAATCCCGACAAGATCAAAGCCATCAAGCAGATCGAAGCTCCGAAGCGCGTCAAGGATGTACGAAGGCTTGCCGGCTGCGTGGCTGCTCTCAGCAGGTTCATTTCTAAGTCTGCAGAACGAGCCCTGCCGTTTTTCAAAATCTTGAAAAAGGCAGGTCCAATGAGATGGACTCCGGAAGCGGAGGCAGCACTGCAAGACTTGAAAAGATACCTATCCTCCACTCCGATACTTGTCGCACCTAGGCCACAAGAGAAGTTGCTGCTCTACTTAGCAGCGACCAATCAAGTGGTTAGTGCTGCGTTGGTAGCGGAAAGGGAGGCAGACGAGGAACCCACAGGCCCGACAAGCTCATACAGCGACAAGCAGGGGGCTTCCCCGACAAGCTCTGGCCCCGACAAGGATGAGTCTGCGCAGATCCAGGGAGAGGTGCGGAAGAAGATGGTGCAGCGCCTAGTTTATTTTGTTAGCTCCCTTCTCCAGGGGGCTAGGTCAAGATATTATGGGGTGCAAAAGCTGCTTTTCGGCCTCCTTATGGCCTCGAGAAAGCTGCGCCACTACCTCCAAGCACATGAGATAACAGTGGTCACTCGCTTTCCGTTGAAGAGGATATTGCAAAATCCGGAGGCAACAGGCAGGATCGTCGAGTGGGCACTAGAGCTGTCAAGCTTTGGTCTTAAGTATGAAAGTACTTCAACTATCCAGAGCAGAGCATTGGAAGAGTTCATAGCGGAATGGACACCAACGCGAGACGAAGAGATTCCAGAGACAAACATCCCCGTCAAAGAAACAAGCAAAGAATGGGTAATGTACTTCAATGGAGCCTTCTCGCTGCAAGGCGCCGGTGCTGGTGTGCTGCTTGTCGCACCCACCGGAGAGCACCTCAAGTACGTTGTCCAAATGCACTTTCCCAGGGAGCAAGAAACAAACAATACTGCAGAGTATGAAGGTTTGCTTGCCGGCCTCAGAATTGCAGCAGAACTTGGGATCAAGAAGCTGATTGTGCGGGGAGATTCGCAGTTGGTTGTCCGACAAGTGAACAAGAGCTATCAGAGCCCATTGATGGAAGCTTACGTCGACGAAGTGAGAAAGCTTGAAGAACACTTTGAGGGCCTGCAGATGGAGCACGTTCCAAGAGCTCAAAATGACATCACAGACGGCCTGTCAAAGTGTGCTGCACTAAAGCTACCTGTGGAACCAGGAACCTTCGTGCTCAAGCTAACTCAACCATCCGTTACACCATCAGTTGGACAAAGCAAGAAGAGAAAGTTGGTCTCCGGTGACTATCTGCCGGCAGAGCTTCCCGAAGCCGCCGCCAACAAGGTCCCCAAGATCAACGACAGAGTTGCTGAGGAACAGCCTGCTCCTGCAGACCCTAGGGTTTGTACAGTCGAAGCAGACGTTCCCGACAAGTTTTGCTCTGGCAAGCTTGCCGGGGAGCGTCAAGCTCCGGCCGAGCCGCTGGTTCTTGCCGTAGAAGCTGACGTTCCTGCAGCAGCAATGATGCCTTTAGTCCGTGTGGTTGAGCCTCAGGCTCCAGCATGGGCACATCAAATCGTCCGTTTTCTTCAAACTGGAGAACTTTCCGAAGAGACAGAAAAAGCAGAAAGAATAACCCGGCAGTCAAGTATGTATCAGTTCGTCGACAATGAACTATACAGAAGAAGACTCAACGGTGTCAGATTGAAATGCATTCCCCGGGAAGATGGACAAAAGCTGTTGGCAGAGATACATGGAGGCATATGTGGCTACCACATTGGCGCAAGAGCACTTGCCGGAAAGGCATTCCGGCAAGGTTTCTTTTGGCCAGAAGCCCTCCAAGATGCAACTGCACAAGTAACCAAGTGTGAAGCATGCCAGTTCCATGCCAAGCAAATACATCAGCCAGCTCAAGCTCTCCAGACGATCCCTTTGTCCTGGCCATTTTCGGTCTGGGGGCTCGACATCGTCGGCCCCTTTCCCCGCGCAGCCGGGGGCTTTGAGTACTTGTACGTCGCCATCGACAAGTTCACAAAGTGGCCGGAAGTGGAACCAGTGAGAAAGGTGACCGCACAGTCAGCAGTCAAGTTCTTCAGGTCAATTGTTTGCCGTTTCGGAATCCCTAACAGGATCATCACCGACAACGGCACATAGTTCACAAGCCGCACCTTCATGCAGTACGTCCAAGACCTTGGCGCCAAGGTCTGCTTCGCTTCTGTTGCTCACCCCAGGAGCAATGGTCAAGCGGAGATGGCAAACGCAGAAGTGCTGCACGGACTCAAGACAAGAACTTTCGACAGGCTGCGCAAGTGCGGAAGAAACTGGATTGAGGAGTTGCCGGCGGCTCTTTGGTCAATCAGGACGACACCAAATCGAGCCACCAGACAGACACCCTTTGCTCTTGTCTATGGAGCAGAGGCAGTTCTCCCCACGGAACTCGTATACGGGTCTCCTCGAGTGCTCGCTTACGATGAGCTTGAGCAAGAGCAGCTGCGGCAAGATGATGCGCTGCTCCTCGAGGAGGATCATCTTCAGGCTGCTGTACGAGCTGCTTGATACCAGCAAGCTTTGCGCCGCTACCATAGCCGCAAAGTTAAAGCCAGAAGTCTCGAGGAAGGCGACCTTGTTCTTCGGCGTGTTCAGTCCGCCAAGAAATCCAACAAGTTGACGCCGAAGTGGGAAGGCCCTTATCGGGTGAGACAAGTAATGAGGCCCGACGCTGTCCGCCTTGAGACCGAATAGGGCTTACCGGTGAGCAACTCCTGGAACATTGAGCACCTTCGAAAGTTTCACCCATAAGGCGCGGTTGCCGTGATCCGCTCCGGCAACCACCTTTTGTACAAGTCTTGCCACTGCTGCATGTAAACCTTTGTACAAAGCCGGGCGCAGACCCCGTGCATCAGTAAAGCTTATGTGCCTCGCACAACTTGTCGTTTCATGCCTTTTCGTTTTTCTTGCATGTATTATCTGACACTTTGTGCAGCACACACCCCCGGTAAGCGATAACAAGCCGCAAGGCTCCATATCTGTGTTTCCTCCCTTTTTTCTTTTTCTCTCAAGCAGAAGAAGTGTTCCTCGCGCACAAGTTTGCCGG
>LR738715.1:74290317-74333420 GCA_902687465.1 Secale cereale | reverse complement strand
CAAGTGCCGTCCAAGAAAGCCTCGCCTTGCCGGAAAGCAAACAACTCACAAAAGCTATGTTGCCAAAGTTTGAGCAATTAATTTTTTAAAATTTTAAGGTTATCTTCCTTGAACGACCGCACTTTGTATGGAAAACCTGTGCGCGAAGGAACCTACCCGTGGCTAGCCGCGCCCTTACTTTGTTTCGAGCACGCACAATGGCTTAAGTGTGCTGCGACAAGTGTCGCGGCCTTACTTCGTTTTTGAGTTCGCTCAACAACCTAAGTGTGCTGCGACTAGCTGCGGCAAGGTTTCTTGCCGGTAGCGGCGTTGCCAGCAGGCTGCTGAAGTTCCGCACTCAGCGCTGGCGGCAAGGGTCCCTTCGCCGGCAAGTCCCCTAAAAGCGTAGGGTAAAAAGCATACAAAGTGAAGGAGTCGAGCAAGGGAAATAACACTGCATTAACTACCCAAAATAAAGTTATATTACAAGATGACTTGTCGTTGTTCTAATAAACTACTGTCCATGACTTAATTGACAGCGACAAGGGAAACAGAAAGAAGGCAGCCTAGTCTGCACGGTCACCGTCAATTCTCTTGATCTTGCCCACTTTGGCCACGATGGAGGCGACAAGAGCCTTCAGCGCCTCCTGGTCGGCATCGGGCGGCAAGGTCCGGAGGACGTTCTCAAGGTTGATCCCGGGGTTGCGGTAGACTATCTTCGTCAGCACTCTCTCCACAACCCCCGTGCAAAGCCTGCGCGCCTCGTTCACCAGCTGCGTGGGGAGCCTCTCCCGGAGCTGCTCGAGGGCCGGCGCCACTCCCCTGAAGAATAAGCTCAGCTTGGCGCTGTGGGGGAGGTTTGCGTCGGGGGAGTACCCGAGGTGCTCCGTCCCCAGCACCGCCATCTCCTTGTCGATGTCAGCGGCGGCGGCGACGAGCTCCTCGGTCCATTGCTCTACCGTGCCCTCTCGGCTTGGAGGTCCTCCTTCAGCTTCGTCTCCCGGTTCATTGCCTGAAGTTATTTTGGGTGAGAGCGGCGCTGTCCAACAGTGCCCTCTCGGCTTGGAGGTCCTCCTTCAGCTTCGTCTCCCGGTTCCTGGCGCTGTCAAGAGATGCAGTGAGGGTGGACAGCTTCAATTCCAAGTCTGCAATAGAATCCTTGGCGACGGCGAGTTCCTTGCCCTTGTCGGAGAGACGGACTTGCAGCTCCGAGTGGCTGTGGGCGTCCTTCTCCCTCTCCAATGTGAGCGCGGCAACCTTCTCCTCGCTCATCTTCAAGTTAGTCTCCAACGGTGCCACCCTCGCCTCCAAGTCTCTCTTGGCGGTCTCTGCGGCTGCAGCAGCGTCCCTCGCTTCCTGCAGAGCCCCGCCAAGGGATTGCTCGCGCGCGGTAAGGTCGTCCTCATGGCTATCGAGGTCGACCTTCCGCTGCCTCAGCTCACCCTCCCGCCAAGACAGATCTTCGGCGGCGAGCCATTGCTGCTCCTCTGCTTCAGCCTTTTCGAGGATGAACGCCTAGTGCGCCTCGGCGAGCTCCTCCCGCTCCTCTGCCTGGTTGGCGGCGCGGAGCTCCTCGGCGCGCTTCTTCAAATCGACGCCTGACTTGGCAGCCAGAGCCTCTCGGGACTCCAGCTTAGCCTGCCTGGCGCGGTACAGGGCCAGGAGTTTCCGCAGGAGCTGCTCCTCCTCGGGCTCGCTGCTGCTGCCGGGCGCGTCGACAAACCTCAGCCCGGCGGAGGCCAGGACTTCCCATCGAAGACCTCACCCTCCGCGGGCGCCCTCGACGTAGAAGCCCATGGGAGTTGTATGAAGACCCCGTTGGCGGCCTCCAGATAGACGCCCGGCTCGGTCGTGGCAGCGGAAGGGTCGGCGGCCGGCGCAGCGTCCGGCGCTCCTGTGGCCTCAGGGCCGTCAGTGCGGTCGCCGGTCCCCTCCTCAGCTGCCGCGTCGGTGGCCGCGGCGGTCTCATCGGCGGTGGCCTCCGTCTCCATCGGCTCCGGGGCGGATGAGTCTGAAGACAAGAAAAGAAGAAGAAAGAAAGAAGAATTGTCAAACAAATATCCAAAAAGAAAAATTCAAGAGAAGAAAGGCACAAGGGTTACCTGCGTGAGCCTCTTCTTCGACGGGGTTCCTCGCAGGGGGGTCCTCCCTCGGCGGCGTGGTGGTGGCCCCCGCCGGCGGAGGGCCGCTGGCGCCTTCCCTTGGCGGGGTGCTCGCCCTTGGCGGAGTACTCACCCTTGGCGGAGTACTCGCCCTTGGCGGAGTGCTCGCCCTTGGCGGGGTATTCTCCCTCGCCGGGGAGCTCCTCCTTGGCGGGGAGGTTGAGACGAGCGGCTCATCGGGAGCAGTCTCCTGACGCTCCTGATGCTGCGGCTCTGCTTCTGCACAAATCAGCAAACAAACAAGACATTAGCAAGGATAAGAAGCTCACGCATGCCCGACAAGTGAAGAATTAAACAGGAGACTTACGCTGGGGGCTGCTTTGCGGAGCAGCAGACTGGTCCGGCAAGCCTGTCGCGGGCGCATCCCCCGCCGCTGCGACGGGCTCGTCCTCGAGGTCGACCACCGGGATATTGGCCCTCTTCGCCATCCTTTGGGCCAGGGTCCTGGAAGGCAGACATCAAACAGAATCAGACAAAGAAGATTCAAGACAAAAACAGCAAATTGAAGGAAACAAGTGCTTACTCTTCCTCCTCCTCGTCGGAACTGAGAACGGAGAAGTCGAAGTCCGCCTCGCGCGTCCCGGCGCGAGGAGCTGGAGGAGTAGGCTCCCTCGGGCGCTTGGCGGGCGCCGGAGCGGTGGTCTGAGAGGATCCCGCTCTGGTCGTCGCCGAGGCCCGAGGGGCAGAAGGAACGGTGGAACCAGTCCGCGAAGATCCTCCCCCAGCCGCTGCTGAGGCGCGAGGCGCCCCCTTGACGGCCTTGCTCATCGTGGTGGCGCGCGTCGAGCGACGCTGCAGCTGCTGGCCCGCCGGCTGCCTCGCCGTGTCTGCGGCCTTGCGGAGACGCTTCTTCGGTTCAGGCGGAGGACTTGGTGGTGGCGGAGAACTTCCCGAGGATAAGGTGGAGTCGTCAAGACCCAGAGACCTTCCTGAGTCTACTGAAGAGTCGCTCGATTCGGCGCCTTGCTCGGCGGGCTCGCTCGACTTTGTGCCTTGCCCGGCAGCCTCGCTCGTCTCGGCGGGCTGCCCGGCAGGCTTTATCAGTTTGCGGATCTCTTCCTCCTCGGCCCGGCTCACCGCATCCGCTGCATCCGCCACATCCAAGGAGTACCCAAACTCACCTGCGGCCTCGGCTGTGGCTGCCTCCTCCATTCTGCTGGCGATATACGCCACCTCCCGGTCGGTGGTGTCGCGGGTGAGACCTTTCTTCTCATCGGGGTTGATCGGCAGCTCCACCAAGTTGTCGAAGAATGTTTGCGCGGCTTCGTCAGAAGGCGCCAGCCAAGTGGGGTCAACCCCGTGGGAGTCGCACAACGGCATCGCCGCACGGATAGCACTAAGCGAATAATTGTTGCATAGTGGAACTACCCCCCGCGGCGAGGCGAACCACTCCGGATGCCTGGCGTCGTGCTTGAATAGCTCACGGAGCATCCCCTTGAGCTCCAGGACAGTGAAATTATAGTTGAGGCCGGGGCGCAGCCTCATGCAGTCTGCCGCATTACCAAACTCCCAAGCAGGCCTCCCCCTCTCCTGCAAGGGAGCAACGCAGCGGCGAAGGAAATCTGCCCCGACCTCACTTACAGTGAGATTGGCTTGCCGGAGGCGAAGAATCCTAGTAAGGGCTATCTTCAGCTTCTCGTCCTCCGGGGCCAGATCACTCCGGTCCTTGCCGCGCACTATTGCAGCTCGGCGCGGGGAAGTGAACGGCTGGGGTTCATCCTCCATGATCCAGCACCAGTCGTCCCTCCACTCCTCCCACTTGCCGCGGAGCTCTCCAGTCAAGTATGCCTCTTTCTTATTGAGCCTAAAGATCCAAAAAATCCCACCGGACAGAGGAGACCCAGACTCTACCCGAGGCGTAAAATAATGGCGGAAGAGGGCTACGTTGGGGTTGACTCCGACAAAGTTTTCGCACAGATGTGCGAAAACGGCCATGGTCAAGACTGCGTTCGGGGTGAAATCAAGGAGGTGGAATCCATACGTGTTCATAACATCGCAGAGGAATTCGGGGTATGGAGGGCAGAGTCCGCAATGGAAGAACAGGGCAAAATAGGCATACCCTCCCGGAAACATGTCGTAGGCTTCGGCGGGGAGGACCCTGGTGCGCGTGTGAGCTTTCGTCTCCCTCGACCAGAAGAGGTAGAACTTGTCCTTCAACTCCCTCGCGCCGAGCCTCGACGGGAAGACCACCATCCTCTTCCGCATTGCTGCTAGCTTCGCCGCCCGGTCAGTCTTCGCGGCTTTCGCCTTATCGCCCTTTAGGGCCATGGCGGGGACGGCGAGGGAGGTCGACGGCGCTGGAGAGGCTGGCGGCGGCGGAAGAAGGGCGGAGCGTTGCTCTCTTTCGACCTTCGGGGAGGAGGAGAGCGGCGGGGGTTACTGGAGGTTGAAGACGCAATGAAGCAATGGGGGAAACTGCCCCTGCTTCCTCTGCTTTTAAGGGGGAGAGGGGGATGTTCCGCATTTTCCCATTAAAGAAACAGGCCACGATCTCTCCCACGACGCCGCAATTGACGCGTGCCGTTAGGGAGGGATGCGGCGGATACGGAGTGGGCTGCGGCGCGCCGTGGGCCGCGTGTGCCCGTGCACTGTTTTGGGCTTGGCCCAACAGCGCTCGGCACCGTGTATGGCCCAGGCCCGGGGGCTCCTGTCGGAGTACTAAATTAGGGGTACCTTAGTATCCCGACTTGTGCACGGGCAGTAGCAGCGTCCCGTGGCAGGGCTTACCACGTGCCCACCAAGGCCCGCTTTGGTTCCTTTGGAGCCATTCAAGACCAAAGTATTCAAGATGAAGAAACGAGGCCCCGGCAAGAGGAGCTTGCCGGGAAGGCCGCTCCAGGCTCGTAACCACCCCTTTAGCACAAGACCCTGGCAAGAGGAGCTTGCCAGGAAGGCCAAAGCATGGCATTGCAGAAGACTTGCTGTGGCGCTTCGCGCGCCCCGGCAAGGCCCGGAGAGCGACAAGCTTCCGGGCGCGGCAAGGTAGCGACCGCGGCAAGGCGCTTGCCGCGGCAAGCTTCCACTGTGTGCCCGCGCTCCAGCTCATCCAGCCACGCGTTGCCCTGGGGCCCTTCCAGGGGCACGTGGCGGAAGGCTGTGCAGCTTGGGGGACACGGTGGCAAGTCACGATGACAAGGCTACTGTCGTGGCGAACGGAGACGCCCGGACGGACGCTTTTTGCACTGTTTGGGGCGACGGTGATGGGCATTCAATGCCCTTGTCCCCCACCGTCAGGGTTAGGTACAAAACACTGTACATACACTGTTACAACTACCACCATTTTTACGTTTTTACCCTCACCTACGTTGCCACCTGTCGGTGACCCCTTTGACCTATAAAAGGAGGCCCATGCGCGACGTAGAGGAGGTTCCAAACTGTTCGATCACTCCGGCGCTCGGTGTAGCTAGCAACCAGTGCTGTAGCTCTTCTTGCTCCCGAGCAAAGAACACAATAACAAACAAAGGCATGAGTAGGGTATTACGCATCCGTGCGGCCCAAACCTAGGTAAACTGCACGTGTGCTCGCCTCGATCCGCTCTTCGTGCATCCTCCGCTCCCTTGCCGTACCGAAAAGGGGCTCCGGTCCCATAGGTGTTCATGGGCGATCAGTTTCCCCGACAAGCGCTACTGCTATTTTTCTTTTTTATTTATTATTTTCATTTTCTAGTATTTAGTTTTCTTTTCTTTTATTTTTTCCTTTTGTTTTTTCTTTTATTATTTTCCTTTTCTTTTTTGTTTACTTTTCTTTTTCTTTTGTACTGCTTTCTCCCTTTTGTTTTTGTTTTTTGTTTTTCTCCCGACGATGGCGTCTCCCTCTTCTCCTCACTACGTGAATATCACCGAAACCTATGCATGTGGTAGCATATAAGTGTACCGATAACTATTACTTAAGTGCGTACACAAAATAGATACATATATATATAAATGTAGGTTTCTGATTAGCTGTGTCGACGACGTTACACATTGAGCTTCTTCCCTTTCTTGTTCGTTGCCAAGTAATTGAGCCCCTCCTTGTGACTTTTTCAGAGCCATGGATTACGATCTTTCTTAGGTAATGTAGTATTGATTCTTGTTTTCACGTATGCTTCATCGTCATCGCCATATTCCCTCATCGGGTTGCCGTATTGGTCGTAGTCTTCCTCATTGGCTACTCCATCCATTCCGACGATGCTCCTTTTGGATCTTCTCACGACAACACGGCTGGGATTAGCCAGGTCGGTTATGAAGAAGCATTGTGTCACGTGCTTAGCGTGTACCCATGGCTCATTTTTGGCGATGATGTTAACATTCATGAGAATGCTCTTCGCGTCGGGTATAGACATGGTGGTGAAATACTTGTTTTCTCTTACCGACGTCCTTGGCCCATCTGACACGGAACATCATTGCATCGTACATTCCAGCATAGTCAACCTCCAAGATCTCTTTGACCCTTCCGTATAATCTTTCATTTGTGCCGTTGGCGTCAGTCACGCATTGAATTGTCACCCCGGAGTTTTGGTAATAACTGTCCATGTCTTTGGCCTCCGTGTAGAACACGTACCCATTGATATCGTACGACTGATAGGTCGCGAGCTTGGGCGCGGGGCCATGTGCTAAGGCGTGTATGAGTAACCCGTCCGAACGGGCCTCTTCTAGTGGATTTTCAAGAACTTGCTCTTTGAACCAACGCAAGAAAGTGGTGTTGTGCTCTAGAGTAACTTCATCGTCCGTCTTGAGCATCCCCTTATCACGGTACTTCTTTGCGATGCTTTCTTTCTGCTATGCCACACAATCATCTACCACATCTAGGTGTTGTAGAACTACTAAGTTAGCCCTGTCAAAGTCGTTCCGTCGATCCGTGTAGTCCACGTGCCATTCCCTCCGGCCGTTGTTGTGACCATCTCCTTTGAGCTTCCCATCGTGTTTCTTGACGGGCAAACCAACAACAGGGTCTCCGATGCCTATATAATTCTCGCAAAAGGAGACGCACTCATGCGTTAGATACCCCTGGACGATGGTCCCTTCGGGACGGGACATGTTACAAACGAATCCTTTTATTACCCCATTCAACCTCTCGAATGGCATCATGCTGTGAAGGAATGTCGGCCCAAGGTCGATGATGTCATCCACAATGTGGACACACAGATGCACCATGACGTCAAAGAACGCGGGAGGGAAGTACATATCAAGCTCACATAGTATGACAACGATCTCTTCCTGTAGCCTTCGAAGCTACTTCACACTTATGGACTTTCGAGATATAACGTCGAAGAAGTTGTAGAGACCAGTAAGCGTCTCACGGACATGCTTGTCCATTATCCCTCTAATGGCTACCAGGAGTATCTGCGTCATCATCACGTGACAGTCATGAGACTTCATCCCGCTGAACCTTTTCTTCTTGGGGTCTAGAAATCTACTTATCTTCCCACAGTAACCGGAACTGACTTTGATTCCCTTAAGGCACTTGATGAATTGATCGATCTCCTTCGCACTTAAGGTGAAGCAAGAAGGGGGGCAATAATTCTCCTCCTTCTTGTTGACTTTTCTGCCCCTTTCCCCCTCCTCTGTCTCCGTCTCCGTCTCCTCCATCGAGTTTTTACGGTGGAGCTCTTTCCTGATCTTCAAATCTTCCAAGTCTTTCCTTGCCTTCGGCCCATCCTTGATCTTCGTCGGCATGTTCATCAGTGTGCCAAGCAAGCTCTCGAGGACATTCTTCGTGATATGCATTTGATCAAAGCAATGAGGCGTGTCGTGATTGGGCCAGTACTCCAAGTCCCAGAAAACAGACCTCGTTTTCCATACCTTCAGCGGCGACTCCGGTGCCTTTTTGATCTTTCCCGACGCGGGGAACTATTCTCAGTTTCTCAACAGCTCGTAGATTTCGGCGCCGCTCCTCTTATGTGGAGGTCCTCGAAGCTCAGCCAACACATTGAATATATCTCACGCTTTCTCCACGGGTCATGCTTCTCGAGCCATCTACGATGCCCCATGTACATGATTTTCCCGGACCCGCCATCATTCGTTGACGTAAGCTGCTGAGACATTGTATCATCCATGCATCTAGTGCACCTGCAGTATCCGTGGCACACCTGGCCTGAGGTGTACCCGTAACCGAGATAGTCATGCACCGTCGTTATTAGCGCGGGTCTCATATGGAAATATTCTCCTTTGCTGGCATCCCATGCCCATGTCGGTGTTTTCCATAACGTGTCTAGCTCCTCTTGCAGAAGCCCCATATGCAGGTTAATACTATTTCCCGGTTGTTCCGGCCCTTGAATCAGCATGCTCATGTGTATGTACTTTTTCTTCATGCACTTCCATGGGGGGAGGTTCTACATCCATACAAACACGGGCCATGTGCTGTGGTTGGTGTTCTGGTTTCCAAACGGATTCATGCTATCGGTACTCGCACCAAGCACGATGTTCCTTGGATCTTCTGCAGCAAATCCATATACGGCGTTGAATGCTCTCCACCGGGTACCATCCATCAGGTGTCTCAGCCTCGGATCATCTCCATCGTCGGGCTTCTTCCTCTCCGCGTGCCAGGGCATGAGCTTTGCTTCCTTAGGATCTACGAAATACCGCTGCAGACAGGGAGTGATTGGAAAGTACCATACAACTTTCTGAGAAGCTTTCTTTCCTGCCTTCTTGTATCGAGAAGCATTGCACACTGGATAGCTGGTTTTTTCCGCGTGCTCCCCCCGATAAATGATGCAATCGTTGATGCATGCGTGGTACCTAATGTGCGGCAAATCAAAAGGGCAAACGATTTTCTTGGCCTCCTCGACTCTAGTAGGACACAGGTTCCCTGCGAGAAGAACTTGCTTATGTAGATACTTCAAATGCTCATCGAGGCTTTTGTCTGTCCATTTGTTTTTGGCCTACGTATTCAGAAGTTCGAGCGTGAAACTCAAGCGGGTCACCTTGGGATCGCAACCGTCATACAATGGAGTTCTCGAGTCTACTTCAAGTTGCGCCAGCTTGGCCTCCTCTCTAGAAGCAGCTCTCTCGCTAGTCGTACTCTTGCGAAGGAGGTCTCGAACATGAGGGTCCTGCACGACTGCACTTACTAGCGTTGAAGACTACGGCGTGACCGCCGCCTCTTCTCCGCCATGTCCGGTCTCTTCTTCGCCGTATCCGGAATCTTCTCCGCCGCCGTCGTCATTTTCGGACTCTTCCCCGCCAGCATGTCCGGCGCCATCGTCTTTATGTCGATCGGTCATCTCTTCGTCTAGCCCCATGTCGTTATTCCCTGCCATGTGGACGTCCTCATCATCATCATCATCTTCTTCACGTATCCACTGAGTATAGCCATCCATGAAACCATTAAACAGCAGGTGAACAAACATATTCTCATTCCGAAACACACATATTCTCATTCACAAACATATTCCCATTCTTGAAATGAACAACTTTTTACTCACCTATATATAGATATCCCGAGAGAGACCGAGAGCACGCGGTTAATTAGATGATGAGAGAGAATGATCGAGAGAGCACGTGTGGTTGGCTAAATAGCTAGCTAGATCTAGTTCTTGGGGAGGAGAGGTGAATCTAGCTAGCTAACTAATGAGAGGGGTTATGGTGGAGGGGGCATTAATGGGGGAGAGAAGAGAGGTGTAGGAGAAAGAGTGAGTCCATTTATGGAGGAGGGTGCAATTAATGAGGAGAGAAGAGAGGTAGGAGGAAGAGAGAAGAAGAGCAACAATGGTGGAGAGTGGAGAGTGGAGTGGAGAGGGGAAAAGAGGGGGAGAGAGGGGAAAGAAGGGGGAGAGAGGGCAAAGTGGGGGGAGGAGGTGGAGGGGTGGAAAAAAGATGGCAGCCGCAACTAGAAGTAGCACTGCTTTGACAAAAGTGCTGCTGCTACGTGAATTAGTAGTAGCACTGTTCAGGAAAAACACTACTACTAAGTGGGGCCCACTAGCAGTAGCGGCGCAGTAAAACCAAGCGCTGGTACTAAAGAGTTAGCAGTAGCACTTTTTCCTGTACACCGCTACAACTCCGGCTACTGTCGGTGGCCTCGTCTTGTCCCACATAGTAGTAGCGCTTTTTTTCATACCAGCGCTACTACTATGGATTTACTAGTAGCGTTTTCCATAAAAAAGCACTACTGCTAAATAGCAGCAGTGTTTACTATTATCCAGCTCTGGTTTGGCTTATATATACCCAAACCTGCACCAAATGGGACAATTTTTTTACCACGGCATGTTGATGCCGCTCCTTGATACCATGCCAAGTTCCATGAATTTCAGACGAGTTTTGGATTTACTAGAATTTAAAAACCAGGTATCTCAATGTTTCCGGCCGAGTGACGGTGGCAGGGTGTTTGAAAGTCATTCCCATTTCTTGCATGGGACCAAAGCATGCACCGAAGGACACAATTTCTTTTCAACCCGTTTATATGCACTGGAGCAAGGGCATGTAGTTCAAATTTGAATTATGCACATAAAATGCCTAGAAAACCCAGTTAATGTATAAAAATGTCCAAAAAAACCCCGAAAAATTCCAAAATTAGACACAACACTCATGTTGTTCTATGTTGACACTTGAATTTTTTTGAAAGCAATAAGAGGCAACATATATTGTTTCGTCCCCAAAGGTGGCACGTTCCCTACCGAAACCATCACGCTTATTGTGAGAAGCTCCGGTTTGTGAGAAGCTTATATATACCCAAACCTACCCCAGATGGGACAAGAATTTTACCACGGCATGTTGATGCCTCTCCATGATAGCATGCCAAGTTCCATGAATTTTAGACGGGTTTTGGATTGACGAGAATTTAAAAACCAGGTATCTCAATGTTTCTGGCCAAGTGATGGTGGCAGGGTGTTTGAAATTCATTCCCATTTCTTGCATGGGACCAAACCATGCACCGAAGGACACATATTTGATTTTTCAACCCGTTTATATGCACTAGAGCAAGTGCATGTAGTTCAAATTTGAATTATGCGCATAAAATGCCTAGAAGACCCAGTTAATGTATAAAAATGTCCATACGAACCCCAAAAAATTCCAAAATTAGACACAACACTCATATTGTGCTATGTTGACACTAGAATTTTTTTTAAAGCAATAAGAGGCAACGGATATCGTTTCGTCCCCAAAGGTGGCACGTTCCCTACCAAAACCATCACGCTTGTCGTGAGAAGCTCTGGTTTGTGAGAAGCTTATATATAACCAAACCTGCCCAGATGGGACAAGAATTTTACCACGGTATGTTGATGCCGCTCCATGATAGCATGCCAAGTTCCATGAATTTCAGACAAGTTTTCAATTTACTAGAATTTAAAAACCAGGTATCTCAATGTTTCTGGCCGCGTGACGGTGTCAGGTTGTTTGAAATTCATTCCTATTTCTTGCATGGGACCTAAGCATGCACCGAAGGACAGAAATTTGATAACCCATTTGTATGCACTCGAGCAAGTGCATGTAGTTCAAATTTGAATTATGCGCATAAAATGCCTAGAAAACCCACTTAATGTATAAAAATGTCCAAACGAACCACGAAAAATTCCAAAATTAGACACAACACTCATGTTGTTCTATGTTGACACTAGAAAATTTTGGAAAGCAATAAGATGCAATGGATATCGTTTTGTCCCCAAAGGTGGCACGTTCCCTACCGAAACCATCTCACTTATTGTGAGAAGCTCTGGTTTGTGAGAAGCTTATATATACCCAAAACTGCTCCAGATGGGACAAGAATTTTACCACGGCATGCTGATGTCGCTCCATGATAGCATGCCAAGTTCCATGAATTTCACACAAGTTTTGGATTTACTAGAATTTAAAAACCAGCTATCTCAATGTTTCCGGCCGAGTGACGGTGGCAAGGTGTTTGAAATTCATTCCCATTTCTTGCATGGGACCTAAGCTAGCACTGAAGGACACATATTTGATTTTTCAACCCGTTTATATGCACTGGAGCAAGTGCATGTAATTCAAATTTGAATTATGCGCATAAAATGCCGAGAAAACCCAGTTAAGGTATAAAAATGTCCAAACGAACCCTGAAAAATCCCAAAAAGACACAACACTCTTGTTGTTCTATGTTGACACTAGAAAACTTTTGAACGCAATAACAAGCAACGGATATAGTTTCGTCCCCAAAGATGGCATGTTCCCTATCGAAACCATCACGCTTGTTGTGAGACGCTCTGGTTTGTGAGAATTTTATACCCAAACCTACCCCAAATAGGATAATTTTTTAACCATGGCATGTTGATGCTGCTCCATGATAGCATGCCAAGTTCCATGTATTTCAGACGAGTTTTGGATTTATTAGAATTTAAAAACCATGTATCTCAATGTTTCCGGCCGAGTGACGGTGGCAGGGTGTTTGATATTTATTCTCATTTCTTGCATGGGACCTAAGCATGTAACCAAGGACACAGCTTTGATTTTTCAAGCCGTTATATGCACTGGAGCATGTGTATGTAGTGCAAATTTGAATTATGCACCTGAAATGCCTACAAAACCAAGTTAATATATAAAAACGTCCAAACGAACCTAAATAATTCTAATTTTTTTGACGATGCACCTATTGTTGCATGTTCACTTCAGATAAAAGTTCTAGCAATCCAAACACCATCCTTTGCAGCTGTGACCTCATTATGTAATTCAAATCAAGAAGAAAAATCAAATAGATTGCACACAGTTTATTATCACCAACCGTGTGAGATGCAGCACAAAATATCTTGGAGCACCGTTGGAGTGTCAAGCACATTAGCCTGCTCCTCAAATATCATTTCACTGTTCAATCGTCGCCGGTGAAAGATGAGGACGTGGACTAAAAAAATTGACGTTCAAACTCATCACACATGGGTTAAGCTATCTGAATCGTATGTGATGTTCACATATCGTACACAGTTCTGAATAAGGGAGCGCATCTGATGACACTTTCCGCGCATGTTTTTTCGTTGAAGCGATTCCAAATTTTCAGCTTCCGTGGAAATATCCCCCCCCCCTTACCAAACGCCACATTTCCACTATTTCCGCTCTCCTTTACAAGTTGAAACCTCCACTCCTTGCTGGCAGCACCGCCTCCCCGTTAGCGACCCTCTCCTTCACGCTGCTCGGCCTCGTCTATCCAGGCAAGTAATCCACACCCGACCCCCATCCTCCTCCTCCTTCTACATCCCACATGCCCCGACCGCCGCCGCGAGCGGGACACCTTCCACCCAAATCACTGACCCCTCCACCAAATAAGTGCCGCTCTCAGCCATGGTGCACGCAGTATCGCCAAGATCTCAAGGAGCATTTGGCAGCGGAGAAGCAAATCGCGGCCACACGCGCGGATGCAATCGCAATGGCTGCCATTCATGCCGACCCCCAGATCTTGGAGGAGCACCTTGCCATTTGCTAGCTACGCCGGTTAAGCATGCTCGGTTTACCCGTTGCGTGAGCTACTCCTGCCTTTCCTTAACAAAGTCTAGTGAATTGTGCTATCTAATCTTACCATGCAATCTGTTGCTCAAGTGTATATGTTCTATATGTCATGCAGTGTGGTGCTCACTCATTAACTTTTTGGTTAATTAGTTGTCATCTTCAGTTAACTGTTTGGTTCCATTCTGCAAATGTGATGTTCAATTCTTGTGGCTGCAATTTTGTATTGTCTTCCATGTGAGAAATAAATCGAATTTATCTTTACAACATACACGGGAAACGAATACAATTGCTATATATCCAAGTTGTCAAGCATGCTTGGTTTGGTTATACATTGTGCAATGTGGTGCTCAGTTAACGTTTGGTTCATTTGTGTTATGGTGTTTAGTTAACTGTTTGGTTCAATTCTGCAATGCGATGTTCAATAGTTGTGGGTGCATTCTATTATTGTATACCATGTGAGTAGTAAATCGAATTTGGTTGTACTAAATACATGAGAAACAAATAAAATTGCTATATTTCCAAGTTGTTAAGCATGCTTGGTTTGTTTGGTTCAATTCTACAATGCGATGTTTAATAGTTGTGGGTGAATTCTGTTATTGTATACCATGTGAGGAATAAATTGAATTTGGCTGTAGTAAATACATGAGAAACAAATACAATTGCTATATTTCCAAGTTGTTAAGCGTGCTTGGTTTGCTTAACTGTCTGATCTCCTATTAGGAGTATGTTATATTGTGCAATGTGGTGCTCTGTTAATGTTTGGTTAAATTCTACAATGCGATGTCCAATTGTCGTGGGTAGAATTTTGTATTGTTGTGCATGTGAGCAATAAATGTATTTCCTAGTTCTTAATCATTATAGGTTTGGATAAATGGGTTTTCCATGTGGCTTGAATTAACCTGATGAATCTGCAATGTGCTTATTTTTTATCAACATATTGTACTGATAGCATGCGAACCCTTACTTAACCTGATGACTCACTACAATATATGTGTTGCAGGGAAATAATGGGAAGCACTGAGGTTACAATCGAGGTTAGCACATGCATGGTCCTTTGTCTAATAGCACATTATTGTGCAATTGCAGGAACCATTCTAATATTTAGGTTTTTAACAATTTGGTATTGCACATGTAGGTCCTCCTGTCAGAGGTTTTCACCCATTGTTCGACCCTTTTTGCGTATGGGGAAATGAGTTGTCCATGAATATCAGTCAACACTGGTGCGCGTCGGTCCTAAACAAATGATTTAAAACCCCTTTCCGCGACGTCATTTGGAACCATCGCCAAGTGTGTGTGGGCGATAGGGGGGTCCTTCCCACACAACCAAGAAACCATCGGGGATAGGGAGCCTTGATACATACAGTTGCCCCTATATAACCGTTTTTGATATCTCGAATATCCCAAACACTTCATCCTTGCTATTCGTTTGTGCTCACATTGCCATTGCAGTCGGAGTTTTGTAGTTCTGCCTAAAACCAGGCAGATTCTAGGCACGGGAGCTCTCCAAGCAGATTCCAGGCATGGGAGATTTACGATGCCTAGCACATCACAAACATTTCATGATTATAAACCATGTACGATAGGTAGACAATCACACACATTTAGTTTTCCCGCACCGTATGTGATAGTGTCTGACATCGCACACGCTTTGCGAACGGCAACTGTGTGCATGCTTGCACACGTTTCCTCTCAGTAAACCGTCTCGGATTATGGTGTATATCGCAAACTTTTGTGTTTTACCAACCGTGTGTGCCGTAATGACCCGCACAACATAATTTCGCCCTAATTTAATTGTTGCTATTTTTAATTGTACCTAATTTAAACTTGAAAGTAGGCTATAGCTTTATTCATATCCATCAGGTTCAAACAACCAACGCATTATTCGATTCACAGGTACATATGTTTAAGAATTACAGAAGCACCAAATAAAGAATGATGTACCAGGGTTCTATATTTGTACTATTACAGATGGTAAAGAAAGAGGCGACATACATTCTAGTTGCTGAACAAGGTGAAGCAGAATGGCCCTATTGCGCTCTCCTGGATGCAGAAGGCATGCAGAACTCTAGTCCAACCCCTTGTGATGGCCGGCCGCCAATCATGTAATTTGAGAGGTAATCTTGAGTAAACTGCTTCAGGATCCACTTCAAAAGAAAAAAGTTTCAGATATTGTCGTCTAACACAACTCATTACGGGCAGTAAAAAGAAGGCTACAGGGTTCTTACTTACCATCCCGCAGTTCACTATTGTCTTGCATAAAGTGTAAACAAATAGTTCGATTGACATCTTTTGACCCATTTTAGTAACAATCTTTATCAGTTTCCTCACTTGATGCTAGTTCATGTACTGAAGATTGGCTCGCAACGCAAGTAGCGGCAAGAAAGGAGAGCAAGACTTCCTTTTCTAAAATATTCAAGAATTCAAAACATCCCAATACGATAAAAGAATGGAATCCTAGAATTCCTATTAGAGAAATTTTTGGGACCACGAGGGTCTCGGATAGGGGTCGCTTCATAGAGCGCGTGAAATTGCTGCGCCTTGACTAAGATAGATTGACTCTTTCGTTCTTTTTTTTGGACTTTGAATTCCAAGCGAAGGAAGCTCAGTGAAACAACTCCAATTTGGATGGAGCTTCTTGATGGGTTAGAGCGTTTGCGAACCAAAAAGGGGAAAACCCATCCTCCAAAGTAGTGAAGTGAGCCAGTATCATTCATTCATTGTTCTGTTGTGGATTCGAACCACTAGCAGAAATTTGATTTCGATTCAAAGGGCGCTTTTTTAGGATTTCCAGTCCTTTTACCTTTCAGAAGAGGTCCAACACAAAGTTAGGATTCGATTGGAAACCACGAATAGGAATGAAACGGCAATAGCTCCTATATGAACTACTGGGAAGATCATAGCGGATAAGTCGCAACATGTTGTTTCGAATGTCCTTGAAAAGGCCTACACACATACCCTGCCACTCGATGTGTAGTGGGTTTGTTCAGTAGAGATGGGTAGAGCACACAAGTATTGGAAGGAAAGTTTTAGCAAGCTAAAAACTTAAGGAACATGTATGTGAGAGTTCCACTTTAGCTCCCTCAACACCAGGCGGGACGAGCAGCCCTATACCCTTGTGACTCTTTCTATCATATGGATGGGTCGTACAACCCTTACATGGTCTCTTGGCATGAAATTGGTAACTTTTCGTCTATGGCGAGATGGAAGTTATCTGCAAAGAATGCCAACTTAGGACCGTCAAAGTGGAAATCGTATCAACCCACCGAAACCGCTCTTTGGAAACTTCTTACTTAAATGAAATTATTTTATTCTTTTAGTTGGAGTTAGTGGAACCTTAGGTGGTTCTCGGAAGAAGATAGCAAAAAAATTTATCCCTAAAGTCGAAACTAAAAGGAACCATTGCTCCATACGCAGAAAGGGTCGTAGTATGGATCTTTGACAATGATATATGTACCTAAAAGCACCAAGTTAATATTAGAAGCTAAACAACAATTTAAAAATGATGTAGTACAACACTCCATCCATCCCATTATATAAGATTTTATTACATGTATATCTAGACATCATCAGAACATTAAGGTACACTCTTCCTTGTTGCTATGTAGCCTGGGATTGCATATTTAGTCATTCAGTACAATGCATGTTGCTAAACAACAATTGAAAAACGAAAAGGCATGTTAACTGCAATATCCTTACCAACAACTAAATATCGTAATTCATAGTGGTATTGTTGAAACTGTTATTGATGAAATTGAACTACACAACAAATAGCTGCACATATAGTGCATCACATTGTGAAGAACTAAAATAAACAAGTCATAAGGACATCGCTAGGCGATCCTTAAAAACTTAAAGGACTAAAACCCTTAGTGGATATATATATATATATATATATATATATATATATATATATATATATATATATATATATATATATATATATTCCAGCAATTTTTGGCCTTTTCTAGTCCATCCCCCAAACTTAAGGTTGTAAACTTCAATTTGATCAAGTTCAAAGCAGGTTCAACCGAAAGTAGCATGCATTCAAACATAAACATAGATAGTTTTGCATAAGAGAACATAAAACATAAATTTAAACTAAGCTAAGCTACTTTCGGTCGAAGTAGAGGTCGAGCCAATCCTTCCTCGTCATGTACGGTGTGCCGCGAGCCGGGTTTGGGCCAGTACCGTCGTCAGGGTCATTGGGGAAGGCACTCCTCCACTCATCGACGTCGATCTCCTCATCCCCGGGGCCGGCCTCGACGCCCTCCGTGCCGCCGTCGCCGGTGCCTTCGACCTCGTCATTGGAGGAGAGCGCGATAACCTCGCCGCCCTCGGCGCCGCTGTCCTCGCCGCCTTTGACCTCGTCATCGGAGTAGAGCGCAATAACCACGCCACCCTCCGCGCCGGCAAAGAACGCCCGCTCCGCCTCCACGAGCTTCGGGTGATGATGCCACAGACCTAGTGTACGCTCACATGCCTGACCTAGATACCCTACCCAAGGTCACTGCCCTAAGGCTCAAAGACATTCCAAGGATGATAGAAGATGCCGACTGATATGGCCAAAGAGAGTAATTCACTCGACAGCATACTTCACTCGGATAACCCAATTCCATTCGATAGAATGAAGCCACTAGACCATGCAAGAAACCACTCGACTCCTGAAGGTCAAAGGTCTCTTAAGGCTAGCAATGATCAGGCATTCATTCCGCGGTAATAATAGCCTTTACTGCCGTTTATTACAGGCGTTATCAATAACGTCCTGCTTTTATGTATATTGAACCCTCTATAATGTGGGATGGCTGGGGTCCTGGCGCACTCTATATAAGCCACCCCCTCCTCCGGTACTAGGGCTCGCACCTACCTGAGTCTAACCCCCACTCCAATTTGACCCCAGGAGCCCTCTCCGATGAGGCCCACGACCACCCGAGCCGCCGTCCGCCGAGACAGGGTCGCCGTCGACGTGGGGCTCGCCGACGATCAACTCCACTACCCACCGACGCGGAAGAACACCAGGAACTGTACGTACCACTCCCTTCCCCTAACTCGCCGTGGATCGGCGCCGGCGACCACCGCAGCTTCTGGCGCCGGCGCGACTCTTTTTCAGCGTTTAAACCTGACGAGTGGGACCCCCTCGTCAGCCTCTCGTTTCCCGCCGAAACATTTTTCTGGAAAGCGCCTTCGGGCAAAGTACGTCTTCGTCTTCAGTTGGCGTACTGCGTACCGGTTCGCTTTTCTGTTTTCTATTCTAGCCCCTGGAAACTTTCTGTTTCATTACAAATGAGTCCCTGGACAGAAACTCTAATATCTTTTTAACTAAAGATGATTTTGAGTTGATTCTTTTTCTGTCCTCTTTAGTTTTCTGTCTAGTTCTTTGTCATATTTATGTGAAAATATTTGGAGCAACTTTCTTTGCACGCGCGGTATTTATGTTAGTATCTGTTTGTTTGAATACGTAGATATCGAAGGACGTGACGGAGCCGCGAACCTCGCCGAGTTAGACTCTGACTACTGCGAACCAGGCAAGCATGTTTGAAACTTTGATATGATGGATGTGTTGCATGTTTGCTCGAGTAGTTCTTTTCATACCATGGTCATATAAACATTTTGTATGGTTATATTTCTTGCAAGCAAGCTTCGGGTGAGCCCCGTATGATAATGGTTGAACCACCTCAATCATGTGGTGACATGATGGGTGGTGTACTGGTAGTGTTGGAGCATGCCAGTAGAGGGTTAACTTAGTATCAGTATGGATCAAGTCATGATCCCTCTCATCTCCCTTTTGGTACTATCATATGCCGTCTATTATGATTACGGCTAGTCAGTTGCAAACCACTTCCCGAATACACACCAAGTAGAGGGGCCGGGATGAGGGTTCCATGGCCCTGGATTAAAGCCCGTCATCCGGTCAGGGGGCATGGGTGTTTCCGGTTGGGACCGAGAGGGGGGCACCCCTTAGAACGGCATATATAAATTTGATCCCATGCTATTCGAGGTTGTAGCCTCCCCGTCTTAAAGTTTTTCGTGAATGTTGTCACGGGTGATTCCGGACAGCAGGATGTGAAATGGGTGTGTACTAGTCAATTGGGTTTCTGCTAAAACACCGTAGACGGAACTAGTCTGTGTGGCTAGTGGAATCCGTTGGCTATGATTTATAGTACAAAGCTCTGCAGAGTCAAATCTTCCAAGTAGCCATGTTTATGGCCTAAGGTCAATCTTCGTGTCAAACCCGGTGACTGTCTCTAGTAAATTCTTGATGGTAACAATAGTGGTGATTTTATCAGATTCATGTTGGGTAGATGAACTTAATCGGTTATCTCTGTATTGATTTACTACCTGGAATATTTCACCGTTATATTGTTAATTATAAGCCCTTTCTGTGATGTCGCTCAGACGTCCGACTATGGTATTCTTGTTATTTATAAGCCCTTTATGTGATGCTCTGAGACGTCCGACTGTGGCATTCTTGTTATTTATTTTCTTTATAAGCCCTTTCTGTGATGTAGCTCAGACGTCCGACTGTGGCATTCTTGTTATTTATAAGCCCTTTATGTGATGTCGCTCAGACGTCCGACTGTGGCATTTTTGTTATTTATTTTCATTACAAGCCCTTTATGTGATGTCGCTCAGACGTCCGACTAAGGCATTCTTGTCATTTATCTTCTTTATAAGCCCTTTATGTGGTGTCGCTCAAACACCCGACTGCGGCATGTTTGCATTTATTTATCCTCACGAGGCGTCACTCAGACACTCGTTTGGTTTCCTTTTGTTTCATCTTATGGATCTCGGGAGGATTACCGCCCGACTTCTATTTTTACATACAGTACCGTAATATTATTATCCGGTTGCATTTTGCTAGAATACTCATATGCATCATGCTTGCTTTTATTATATCTTAAGTCCAAACTGTCTTGCGAGTACATTCAAAGAACTCACCTGGCTTGTTGATTTGGCCAGATGTGGACGAAGGCGATCTCATGGATGAAGAGTTCGATAGCGAGTCCGACGTCTAGTGGAGTCACAGTCAGTCTCTTGCGATCCTGGAGTTAATCACTGTTGTATAACCGCTTCCGCCAACCACCAAATAAATTCATCGGGTCTCACTCCGACACTCGATGAACTGTAGTATATTGGAGTCACATCACCCACTACACTGTGACATATCCACCACCTTTTTATTACAAGTAGTAGTATGCCACCCTACCATTGTGTCATATCCGCCTTTATGTACTATATTGGCGCGCTTGTAATAAAATTGTTGAGCAACCTTAGCTCAACCTTGTATAATATTCAGTATTCTGGAAATTCTGTATCAAGAAATCGTCTATCGGCAAGAAGTATTCTTCCTTGCTGGTTTAATAAAAAGGTCGGTCTTTCGGTAATTATTTTTCTGAAAAACCGGTCCTGGCAACCTTGGTATCAGAGCCAGGCTGACTGTAGGAAGCCACTAGGTGCGATCGCTAATCGGTTATTAGCGTAATAACTGCTATTCAGCATTTTTGCATCTCTAGCAATTTTCTGTTAGTCATCATAAATTTATGACTTGACTATTCAGAATTTTTGTCTACTTTTGTAGATGGCCAGCAACGACTGTGATGCACCAGTGTTCGCCAACATTCCTGAGGGGTTTGTCATGCTCCTCTTCCCCATCACCAAGGTCGCGATTGGGCCATCAACCCGCCCAGAGTTTACACTCTACCGTCACAAGCTCAACGACAGGGTGTCAATGCACCAGGTCGTGGTGCACTTCAAGGGATGGCGTTCTGAAGCGCGTCGCCTCCGTTTTGTTGGGAGGGCCATGCCTACGGAGAGGCATGCCATGCAAATGGCTGCCCGTGAGGCGATAGCTCATCTCCGGGACATTCTTCCTTCAATGAAGACTCGTCACTACCGTTACCTCCCATGCCACGCGCCCTACACGTGCCACTATGCGTTTGCTTGCGCAAATGGGGAACGTGATGAAGCCATCAAATCAATGGTTGAGTACCTCAAGGCACTTGAGGCAGCATTTGATAATCTAGTGGACGACTTGGTGACTGGTCGTATGGACTTGGTCCAGAGTGGTTCCGCCAACAGGACGGAGCTACTCCATACTGCGCCACCACTGACGTTTGTCTCATCCGCCGCGTCCTATGCACCTTCCATCTTAGCCACCGCTCGCTGTCTGCCTACCACTGAGGAGTTTGACTAGGTCATTGCTCCTACCCCAGTCAGAGCTGCACCACCTGCCGCACCCGCATCAACACCTCGTACCCATACTCCGCGTCTGGAGCGTATTAGTGAGGAGGAAGTTGAGTCTCCATCACCACTGGGCCTTACCATTGGCAGGCCGAGGGAAATCTTCATCATCTCCGACTAGTGCGTCTATCCGCGACGCGTTATGCTCGCTAGTATGATATGTGTGATATGTAAAATAGGTTGATGGGAAGTAGTCTGTTTGCGCATCATGTAGGAACTTGGAGAAGTTCACTAGCATAAATAACATGTCAGGAATGTGTACGCGCATCCTGAGTGACGTATGTATAATTACGACTCGCATGTAAGATATGTACTAAGCGGTCCTTCTCCATGCGCAATCAAGTTTATTTTAAAAATTTCTTTGGAGCTCGTGTTTTTGTTGCTTTTGCAAATCTTGGTTTATTTTGCTGCCCGGTTCTTCTCATGATTTCTGCAATAATACCCCAGAGTAAGAAATGACTCGTCCCTGGACGCGTTCCATGCCAAGTCCGCCAGAGGAAAATTATGGCACACAGACAGGTAACAATTTCACGCAGGGGCACTCAAGTCAGCAGGGCAGCGAAACAACATTTTCTCAAGTATGCCGTCTTTATGAGCAAAGTCAGCAACAGCATCAGGAAATGATGAACCATGTCATTAACCTGGGAAATCACCATGAGCCATACTAGCAGCACTCAAAATTATCTGAATTTCAGAAGACACGTCCGCCAACATTTTCTCACACAGACAGACCTCTTGAGACCGATGATTGGCTTCGAGATATTCAAAGGAAATTAATTGTGGCACAATGCTCAGACCGTGAAAAGGTACTTTACGCACCACATTATCTTACTAGAGCAGCCGCGTCATGGTGGGAGAATTTTCGGCATATGCACCCTGATGGGCCTCTAACCCCTCGTTGGTTACCCCAAGTGGAAGGTGTGAGATGCAGTGTTGTGGAAGTTTTTCCCTTAGCAAAGATGCCAAGGATCGAATCCCCAGAGACTCCAAGGTTCAACAAGTAGGTGTCAACTGCTAACGGCGCCAGATATTAGCAATCAACGTGGACCTGCACACAGATACAAATAACTTTGCTCCCAACGAGTATAGAGAGGTTGTCAATCCCTCCGGCCTTGTAGTTCACAAAGGATTAAACGCAAATGATAGTAGTGATAGATAATGTTTGCAATAGTAAATAATAGCGAAAAGTAAATAGCAGATGTGATCAATGATGGTAATATGGACCGGAGTCTCATGATGTTCACTAGTGATGTCTCTCTCCCAAAGACGATAAAAAAGCTATGTGAGGTAAACGAATTACAGCTGGGCAATTGACAGGACCACGAACGCAAACCAATGCTGACTACATTGCAAGAAAGGTTGAGGTTCAAAGCATGGGCGGTATGCCAAAGTAAGTAGACCGAAATCCATCAATATCTACTACTAATCATCCACCTTGAGATATCTATCCAGAACATCTCGCTGGTATTAAGTCGCGAGCCCCACCCATAGTGTAAACTCAAAGCAACAGACAACTGCATTAAAAGAACTTTGCGTAAAGTAAACAATCCTTGCTCCCGCGGGCACAAGCACCGTTGTTTTCCCCCTTGTGGAAACAACACATCCCCTAGACTCATGTTTCTGTCACTCAAGCTAGTCATCGAGGGGCATGAACCCACAATCGAGCATAACGTTTCCTCTTGGAGTCACTACCTACTACTTGGCCAAAGCAATAAATAACAACGGAGAACATGCAAGAATTACCTATGAACATAAATATAAAAGAGGTAGATCAAATATATTACTCAATCACAATCTGAACATAATCTCATAATCCATCGGATCCCAGCAAACTCATCATAGCAACAGCATAAGGATTACATATGTGCCTCGATCATGTAGGGTAGCTCACGAGGACTAATTAGTGAAGCACAAGAACGGGAGGAGAACATCACATAGCTACTGGTCATGGACTCATGGTCCAAGGGAGACTACTCACAACTCATCCGGGAGGCGTCCATGGTGGGTGAGAGGCTCCCGATGGTGATCCTCCCCTCCGGCAGGGTGCCGGGAAGAGTTCTCCTGGTGCTCCCAATCTTGGAAGCGGCGGCGGCGGCGGAACAGAGATGAGATCGCGAAAAAGAGTTCCCGTCCCGAGGGTTTCGAAGGACGCTCTAAATATATGCCAAAGGGGGGCACCAGACGGGGCTCCGGGGGCCGAGGCGCCCCCCGGCGCGGCCCAAGGGGGGGGGCGCCGCCAGGGCGCCTGGGGCCCTGGTGCCCCCCCCCCCCGGCTGTACTTCGGGCGCAAGGTAGGTTCTGGAACGCTGATTTTTTATATAATTTTTCTAGATTTTTCCTGACAGTTCTCGTAATGTGAAAACCTGAAATACAAAAATAGCCGAAAACAGAAACTGGCACTGGGGTGTACTGGATTAGTAGGTTAGTCCAAATATGATTAAAAGTGTATGGAAGTGTATAAATATCATAGCAATATCACCCAAAAGTGGCATGGAGCAAGCAGAAATTATAGATACGTTTTGGACGTATCAACATCCCCAAGCTTAATTCCTGCTCATCCTCGAATAGGTAAATGATAACAAGAATAATTTCTGTGGTGACATGCTATTAACCATATAGGACTTTTTCATAGTCATATGACAAAAGCTTACTGAGACAATGAATCTGTAGTAATTAAGTTGCCTCATGAGAAAATCACAAATGACTGAAAGTTTTACAACATGACATTGAAGCATAAAATAGATTTGTAATGAGCATGATGTGCAAATATGATAAAGTGATATCTAGCTTGCCCCCTTTAGTGAAGCAAAACATAAATGCAGGGGAACCTTCAAGGTTTAAGTGATGACTAGATACAATGATTTAAAAAAAACGATATCACAATCACGCAAAAGACAATGCTACTTTGGAACAATGCACATTACACTTAGAATGACAATCATGCTCTCAGTAGTTGGTGCTTGAAGAAAGAAGGTGGAGACTCAAAAAGTAAAAGAATGGTTATGTGCTAGAGCTTTTTATTTTGAAAACATAGAAGCAATTTTGTCAACGGTAGTAGTACTTCATATGTGTCATGCATAAGACATCCTATAAGTTGCAAGCCTCATGCATCGAATACCAATAGTGCTCGCACCTTGTCCTAATTAGCTCGGATTTCCATGGGTTATCATTGCATTACATATGTTTCAACCAAGTGTCACAAAGGGGTACCTCTATGCCACCTGTAGAAAGGTCCAAGGAGATAAATCGCATTTGATTTCTCGTTTTTGATAGATCTCAACTTGAGGACATCCATACCGGGACAACATAGAAAATAGATAATGGACTCCTCTTTAATGCATAAGCATATTCTCATAAGAGATTGAGGATTAATGTCCAAGCTAAAACTTCCACCATGATACATGGCTTTGGTTGGCGGCCCAATGTTCTTCTCTAACAATATGCATACTCGACCATTCAACCCATGGCAAATCACCCTTACTTCAGACAAGACGAACATGCATAGCAACTCACATGATATTCAACAAAAGTGTGACAGTTGATGGCGTCCCCAGAAAAATGGTTACCGCTCAGCAAGCAACTTATAAGAAATAAGAAACATAAGCAACATATTCTTTACCACAATAGTTTTTAAGCTACTTTCCCATGAGCTATCTATTGCAAAGTTAGTCCGCTTAGTACAGGTGGAGGTTAGCAAAAGACTGGGAGCGACCAACTAAGAGAGCAATGACGGTCATAATCATGCAGAGCGACAAAGCAACATTGAATCAGGCATGGTAGTTATATCGCTACTCAGAAATAAAAGATCATCAAGGCTTGACAGACTTTCTTTACAGTCTTAAATATGCGTGAACATACGCCAAGTCAATCAAAATAAATTCTTGAAGGAAGATATTACTAAACCATATCACATCATAGGCAAACAAATCAAGTTGGTATTCCAATAACACATTGGGAATCCCCCAGCTATTTGAGACCAACCATAAGAAAACCTGAACTACTAAGCGCCATTATGCACGTAGCATCTTTATCATAGACATATCAACCAATGCAACGGAAGCAAACTCTCTTAATAAGGTGAGCATGATAATTAAAGAGAGTTCAAGCAACCAAGTAAACAAAATCTCTTTGAAAAGATAAGCATGAATACTAAGAGCAGAGCATGATAGTAGCTATTAAAAGACAAAGAACACACACAGCAAAGATAGACATGAAAATTCTATGTTATGTTCTAGGTAGAAGTGGAGCGTCTTTCTCTCCCACATAAAGAAAGCTGAGTTCCGACTCGTTATGAAAAACTAAAAAGGAAACTAAGAGCAAGACGCTCCAAGCATAGCACATAACACATGAAGTGATAAAAATATAGCGGAACGAAAGACGAACTGATAATGTTGATGGAGAAGGGGATGCACGGGGGCATCCCCAAGCTTAGACGCTTGAGTCTCCTTGAATATTTCTTCGGGTTGCACGGGGGCATCCCCAAGCTTGAGCGCTTGACACTCCTGAATCTTTTTATCATCTTCCCTCGCACACTTGAAAACTCCCTTCATACATAACTCATTATAATCTGATTAGCGATGTTAGTACCCTTAATAAAATAATTGTTCCTTTCTGGAAATAAAGATATTCTTGAAGTTCTACTGTTTCTCAAGATTGCCAAAAGGTTTTTGCAAATAAAAAGCAAGCTCTTTGTTTGCAAAATGAAGGAAAGGCAAAACAGGACAGAATCTGTGAAAAACAGAACACCGGGTAGTAAATGTTTTGTTCGGGGTACTTCTGCAACTCAAATCAAAAAACTCAGAACAGAAGCACGAAAGACAATTATATAGAGAACGCTATAGAAAAAATTCAGACGAAAAAGATGATCTGGTGATTTTATACGAATTTTTCTATCCAAGGACAGAATCTGTTTCCTGGACAGCACCTCACAACTTTTGAACTTTCTAGCAATCAGAGGCTATACTTGGCACAAATATGAAAAGCAAAGATACAATGATGATGCTACTGTAGTAAACAACATCAAGACACAACAAAAGCAAAATATAAAAATTTATTCATGAGGGCTGCCTCCCGAAAGCGCTTTCTTTTATGCCTTTAAGCTAGGCATAATGCATATAGATCAAGTTTTATCAAGAGTAGAAGAATAGCTAGCCCGTACAACGGACTCAAAAGGTAACTTGATCTTCTTACGAGGGAAATGTTCCATCCCTTTCTTGAGAGGAAACTGAAATTTTATATTACCCTCTTTCATGTCAATGATAGCACCAACGGTGCGTAAAAAGGGACGTCCCAAAATAATTGGACATGAAGGATCACATTCAATATCCATAATAGTGAAATGAACGGGAACATAATTATCATTGACAACGATAATAACATCGTCGATCCTCCCCAAAGGTTTCTTTATGGAAGAATCAACGAGACGAACACCAAAAGAACAAGAATCATAAGGTTTCAATTTAAGCATATCATATATTCTTTTGGGCATAACAGAGGTACTAGCTCCAACATCACATAATGCATAGCAAGAGAAGTCATTCAACTTAATTTTTATCATAGGATCCCAATCATCTTCTAGCTTTCTAGGTATGGAGGCTTCTATAAGTTTCTCCTCCCTAGCTTTGATGAGAGCATTAGTGATATGCTCTGTGAAGGCAAGATTAAGCATGCTAGTGCGGGGGTCTCTAGACATCTTCTGAAGGAAATTAATAACTTCGGTAAGAGTGCAATTATCAAAATCAAGGTCATTAGCATCAAGTAAAGTGGTAGTGGTGTCCTTTAGGTTCATTTGTTTGGTAGTTTCTATAGTCATAGCATCACCATTAATAGGTCCATTGGGACCAGGAGTACATTGGGTGCTAAGAGTTTGGATATCCTCAACAACTTGGATAGTAGCAACAGTGTGGTGGGTAGGAAGGCTCTTAATTCTATCTTCTTCCTCCCTTTCTCTAGCCCATCTCTCTTTAAGTTTAGCCATCATCCTAATGTTTTCATTAATTTGCACTTGAATAGCATTTATAGGAGTGACTTCCCTCTCCTCAAGAGGAGAAGTTTTATTTTTTAGCAATTTTACCTCATTGGCTAAATGGTCTACCTTAAAAGAAAGATCATCTAGTTTATGTAGTTTTTCTTCTACACTTTTATTAAAGGCTTTTTGGGTAGTGATGAAATCTTTAAGCATAGTCTCTAGTTCAGTAGTGGAGTTCTTGGTGATAGGATAAGCATTGTTGTTCCCATAAGAATTAGAGGGGAACGGTCTAGGATTGATACCAAAGTTACTCCTATAAGCATTGTTGTTAAAATTGTTTCTAGAGATAAAGTTCACATCTACTTGTTCTTGAGCAATCAAAGAATTTAAAGGAACATCACGAGGATCAACAGAGGATTGCTTCGAAAGTAGAGACATGATCAAGTCAACTTTTTCATTAAGGGAGGAAATCTCCTCGACAGAGTTTACCTTCCTACCTGTTGGAGCGCGTTCGCTGTGCCATTGGGAATAGTTGGTCATCATCTCATCGAGAAGCTTCGTGGCAACACCAAGTGTAGTTGACATAAAGGTTCCTCCCGCGGCCGAATCTAACAAGTTCCGCGAGGTAAAGTTCAAGCGTGCATAAAAAGTTTGGATAACCATCCAAGTAGTCAAACCATGAGTAGGGCAGTTCTTGATAAGAGATTTCATACGTTCCCAAGCTTGGGCAACGTGTTCATTATCCAATTGTTTAAACTTCATTATGTTACTTCTAAGTTGGCTAATTTTAGCAGGTGGATAGTATTTTCCGATAAAAGCATCTTTGCACTTGTCCCATGAATCTATGCTATTTCTAGGCAAAGACTGAAACCAAATTTTAGCTCCTCCTCTCAAGGAGAAAGGAAAAAGTTTAAGCTTAACAATATTACCATCTATTTCTTGGTACTTTTGCATATCACAAAGTTCAACAAAGTTGTTTTAAGTGTAAAGCAGCATCATCTCCAGCACCGGAGAATTGATGTTTCATGACTAAGTTCAGTAAAGCAGGTTTAATTTCATATGAAGGTGCTGAAGTGGCAAGTGTAGTGATAGGTGTGCTGATAAAGTCATCATTGTTGTGACTAGTGAAGTCACACAACTTGGTGTTCTCGGTGGAACCCATAGTAGCAAGCAAGCAAGATAACTATTTTTGTGATTTTTGATAAAAGGTACTAAAGCAAAAACTGAAAGGTAAACTAACAAGACTAAAAAGCAAAGGTAAAAGATAGCATGCAACTCCCCTATCCTGAAGAGTGGAGTCCCCGGCAACGGCGCCAGAAAAACTCCTTGATGGGCCTCTAACCTCTCGTTGGTTACCCCAAGTGGAAGGTGTGAGATGAAGTGTTGTGGAAGTTTTTCCCTTAGCAAAGATGCCATGGATCGAATCCCCGGAGACTCCTAGGTTCAACAAGTAGGTGTCAACTGCTAACGGCGCCAGATATTAGCAATCAACGTGGACCGCACACAGATACAAATAACTTGGCTCCCAACGAGTACAGAGAGGTTGCCAATCCCTCCGGCCTTGTAGTTCACGAAGGATTAAACGCAAATGATAGTAGTGATAGATAATGTTTGCAATAGTAAATAATAGCGAAAAGTAAATAGCGGATGTGATCAATGATGGTAATATGGACCGGAGTCTCATGATGTTCACTAGTGATGTCTCTCTCCCAAAAGACGATAAAACAGCTATGTGAGATAAACGAATTACAGCTGGGCAATTGACAGGACCACGAACGCAAACCAATGCTGACTACATTGCAAGAAAGGTTGAGGTTCAAAGCATGGGCGGTACGCCAATGTAAGTAGACCGAAATCCATCAATATCTACTACTAATCATCCACCTTGAGATATCTATCCAGAACATCTCGCTGGTATTAAGTTGCGAGCCCCACCCATAGTGTAAACTCAAAGCAACAGACAACTGCATTAAAAGAACTTTGCGTAAAGTAAACAATCCTTGCACCCGCGGGCACAAGCACCGTTGTTTTCCCCCTTGTGGCAACAGCACATCCCCTAGACTCATGTTTCTGTCACTCAAGCTAGTCATCGAGGGGCATGAACCCACAATCGAGCATAACGTTCCCTCTTGGAGTCACTACCTACTACTTGGACAAAGCAATAAATTACAACGGAGAACATCCAAGAATTACTTATGAACATAAATATAAAAGAGGTAGATCAAATATATTACTCAATCACAATCTGAACATAATCTCATAATCCATCGGATCCCAGCAAACTCATCATAGCAACAGCATAAGGATTACATATGTGCCTCGATCATGTAGGGTAGCTCACGAGGACTAATTAGTGAAGCACAAGAATGGGAGGAGAACATCACATAGCTACTGGTCATGGACTCATGGTCCAAGGGAGTCTACTCACAACTCATCCGGGAGGCGTCCGTGGTGGTGGAGAGGCTCCCGATGGTGATCCTCCCCTCCGGCAGGGTGCCGGGAAGAGTTCTCCTGGTGCTCCCGATCTTGGAAGCGGCAGCGGCGGTGGGACAGAGATGAGATCGCGAAAAAGAGTTCCCGTCCCGAGGGTTTCGAAGGACACTCTAAATATATGCCAAAGGGGGGCACCAGACGGGGCTCGGGGGGCCCAGGCGCCCCCCCAGCGCGGCCCAGGGGGGGCGTGCCGCCAGCGCGCCTGGGGCCCTGGTGCCCCCCCCCCCCGGCTATACTTCGGGCGCAAGGTAGGTTCTGGAATGCTCATTTTTTATATAATTTTTCTGGATTTTTCCTGACAGTTCTCGTAATGTGAAAACCTGAAATACAAAAACAGCCGAAAACAGAAACGGGCACTGGGGTGCACTGGATTAGTAGGTTAGTCCAAATATGATCAAAAGTGTATGGAAGTGTATAAATATCATAGCAATATCACCCAAAACTGGCATGGAGCAAACAGAAATTATAGATATGTTTTGGACGTATCACACCCCAACATAAATGATATCACCTGGGAAGATTTCAAAGAAGGCTTTCGTGGGGCGCACATCCCTAAGAGCATTATGAAGATCAAGAAAAGAGAATTTGACGACCTCAAGCAAAGGGGCATGACAGTAACTGAGTACAATAGTCAGTTTACGCAATTATCATGCTATGCCAACGAAGAGTGTATCACTAAAAATAAGAAGATGGAAAAATTCCTGGACGGACTGGCACCGGCACTTAAATGCCAGCTAGTCGTACACACTTTTCCAGATTTCAAGACACTGGTGGACAACAGGGCTATTACGTTGGAGAATGAATGTCGCAATCTGGAAGACATTCACAAGAGAAAGAGGGATCAGACCAACCACCCACGCAACAACATGAATAAGATAAATTTCCAGAAAAATGGGGCGAACAAATCCATGACAAATGACACACGTCCGAGCAAGAATTTTCATGCAAGGGACAAGGATTTCACGTATCGCCCAGGTGTTACCTGCTACGCATGTGGAGAAGAGGGACACTGTCCTAAACAGTGCCCAAAGCCAAGAAACTCAGCACCGAGGCTAAACAACAACGGAAACAATTCCGCGCCCAAGCGTAACAACTTCAACCCCAATAACAATCACAAGAAAGGCCACCTGAACCATGTGACCAACGAGAAAGCACAGGATGCCCCGGATATCATACTCGGTATGTTCCCTGTCAACACAATACCTGCCACGGTTTTGTTTGATTCTGGAGCTTCTCATTCATTCATTTCGAAGAGTTTTGCTTTGCAACATGGTTTTTCGATGCTTCCCTTGGGAAAGTCAATGACCATCAAGTCCCCCGGAAGTAAGCGGATCACTCAAAATTACTGCCAAGGTATAAGGATTGAAATTAAAGGATTAATGTTTCACGCAAACCTCATCGTGTTGGAAAACAAGGGACTGGATGTTATCCTAGGTATGGACTGGCTAACCACCAACAAAGGATTTATCGACTGCTTCAACCGGACTGTTATTCTTACTCATCATCACGGAAAGACAATAAGAGTCGCAGCTCAAGAAAGACCAGTATCGCGGCAACCAAAATTAAACAAGGTAGACACTTCTGAGTTAAGCAAAGTTCCAGTAGTATGTGAATTTCCGGATGTATTTCCCGAAGAACTACCAGGCATGCCACCAGACAGAGAAATAAAATTTATTATTGAACTAGCGCCTGGAACCACCCCCATATACAAGAAGCCATACAGAATGGCACCATCCGAGTTGGTTGAACTAAAGAAACAAATAAAGGAATTGCTGGATAAATGATTTATACGGGCCAGCTCCTCACCTTGGGGTTCGCCGGTATTATTTGCCAAAAGGAAGGATGGGACTATGAGATTGTGTATAGACTACCGAGCGCTCAACATGGTCACTATCAAGCCGATGCCACGGATAAATGATTTATTTGACCAGCTCGCGCAAGCCAAGGTTTTCTCAAAAGTTGATTTAAGGTCAGGTTATCATCAATTAAAATACGTACAGAAGATATCCCGAACACATCATTCACCTCCAGATACGGACTATATGAATTTACAGTAATGCCATTTGGACTGACCAACGCCCCCGCATATTTCGTCCACCTCATGAACAAAGTGTTTATGAAATTCATGGACAAATTTGTGGTGGTATTTATTGATGATATCTTGGTATATTCAAAGACACCAGAAGAGCATGTTGAACATCTTCGTATTGTACTGGGAGAATTAAGGAAACATCAACTCTACGCCAAATTCAGCAAATGTGACTTTTGGTTAAGACAAGTTGGTTTTCTAGGCCACGTATTGACACAAGAGGGAGTTGCTGTGGACCCGGAAAAGGTCAAGGCTGTACTTGGTTGGAAATCACCGGCCAATGTAACAGATATACGAAGTTTCCTCGGAATGGCTGGATATTACCAGAGGTTTATTGAAGGATTTTCCACCATAGCCAAACCAATGAAACAGTTACTCAAGAAGGATAAGAAATTTGTATGGACCGAAGCGTGTGAGAAAAGCTTCCAGGAACTCAAAAAGAAATTAACCACAGCCCCAGTATTGGTTGTACCAGACATACACAAGAGTTTTGAAGTATATTGCGACGCATCCCGAAAAGGTCTCGGATGCGTACTAATGCAAGAAGGCAAAGTAGTCGCCTACGCTTCCCAGCAACTACGGAAACATGAAGAAAATTATCCTACTCACGATTTGGAATTGGCAGCAGTCATTCATGCACTCAAGGAGTGGAGGCACTTTTTGCTTGGGAATCGTTGTGAAATATATACGGACCATAAGAGCCTCAAATATATTTTCACGCAACTAGAACTCAATTTATGACAACAACGCTGGCTGGAACTGGTAAAAGATTATGACGTTGGTATCCACTATCACGCAGGAAAAGCAAACGTGGTAGCTGATGCTCTCAGCCGAAACCCCAGCCCGAACAACGGCAGCCTACAGAACCTGAAACCCGAATTTCAGCAAGAATTTGCCAAGCTCAACTTGATGATGGTCACTGAAGGCGAAGTGTCAAACCTGGAAATACAGCCTACGCTAATAGAACAAATAAAGAAGGCTCAGCATGGACACCCCAGCATCGAAGGAATAAAAGTAAAAGTAAGTCAGGGCAAGGCCTCAGGATTCACCATAGACAATGAGGGAGTATTATGGTTCGGAGACAGGCTTTGCGTACCAAATAGCGAAGACCTTAAACAACAAATTCTAGCAGAGAGCCACACCGCTCCGTACTCAATTCACCCTGGAGGGACTAAAATGTACAAGGACAGTCAGGAAAGATTTTGGTGGCATGGCATGAAGAGGGATATAGCCACATATATTGCATGTTGCGATTCATGTCAACGCCATTAAAGCCGAGCACCAAAAACCCGCAGGACTCTTACAGCCAAACAAGATACCAGAGTAGAAATGGGACGATATTGGGATGGATTTTATTGTTGGACTGCCACGATCACAGCACGAAAACGATGCCATATGTGTCATCACAGATAGACTGACCAAGGTGGCACACTTCATTCCAGTCAAGACAACCCACACCACCCAAAAGCTTGCCACGCTTTACCTCGCCCGTATAGTATGCCTACATGGGGTTCCAAGACTATAATATCCGACAGAGGCACTCAGTTCGTCTCCAAATTTTGGGATCAGTTGCAGCAAGCCCTCGAAACGCAACTAACATTCAGTACAGCTTATCACCACCAGAATGGAGGACAAACGGAACGAGTAAATCAAATACTAGAAGACATGCTGAGAGCATGTGTCCTCACCTATGGAACCAGTTGGGAGGCAAGCTTACCATATGCCGAGTTTGCATACAACAATAGTTACTAAGCCAGCCTACAGATGGCACCTTTCAAAGCCTTGTATGGACGAAGATGCCGTACTCCATTAAACTGGTTAGAAACAAGGGACAGTCGTATCTTCGGACCAGATATGTTAAGAGAAGCTGAGGAAAGAGTTAAAATAATACGGGATCGACTCAAAACAGCCCAAAGCTGACAGAAGAGCTATTACGATCAAAACCATCGAGAAATAAGTTTTGATCCCGGTGAAGACGTATACCTATGTGTATCTCCTATGAGGGGACTGCAATGATTTAAGGTCAAAGGGAAACTAGCACCACGATTTATCGGACCCTTCCGTATAGTCGCACGGAGAGGCACAATGGCTTACCAGTTGGACCTTCCCAAGGAACTGTCAGACGTCCACGACGTGTTCCGTGTTTCGCAATTGCGGAAGTGTGTAAGCAACCAAGAGAAGCACGTGTTGCATGAAAGTCTTGATGTGCAACCAGATCTCACCTACCGGGAACACCCAATAAAAATATTGGAGGAGTCTGAAAGGAGAACCCGTCAGAAGACTATTAAATTTCTCAAGGTTCAGTGGAGTAATCACATAGAGGATGAGGCAACATGGGAAAGGGAAGATTTCCTCCGGACAGAATACCCACACCTATTTGAGGATCAGCTGAAATCTCGGGGATGAGATTTTTCCTAAGGGGGTAGGTGTTGTAACACTCAAAATTTTTGGGTTTGGTTTTTCTTCCAAACTTTTGGTCTTTTGGAGGGGGGGTGTTTGATCTTCTCTTGAAACCCTTCAAAAATCTCTTCTGGCCAAAGTTTGTGTGTTATTCTCTAGCTTGATTTTTGGTCTTGAAAGTTTCTTCTTGTGTTAGCTCAACACAAGTTGTTTTCATAGGGATTTGTTTGATTCTTTTCCCTTCTTGATTTAAAACATCGTAGGTTGTACCTTGGGCTTATCTTCCTCTCCAACTGTCATCTTGCCATGACACCCAATAGAAATAATTCTCCCCAAGACCTCCTCTTCACCATAGGACAAGTCTCACATTAATTCCAGTAAGTTTCAACCTCATTGGAATTTTTCCTCTATTTATTTTACTCCTAAAACAATTTCTGTCCATTAAAATGAACCTTGGTGATTTGCAAAGGAACCACCATGTCCACCTTGTTTTTTGTTTCCAAACTAACTTCTCTGGATAGTCCTTAGTACCCACAACCTAGATCCATCTTGTTTCACTGGTCCACATACCAAAATTTTCAAATTTCACCTGCTGCAAGTTTGGACCAGATTTGCAAATTTTGGTGAAATTCATATTTTTCTTCTTCCAAAAATTCTGTGAAAATTCACACAGCCTCTAGATGCATCAAGAGGCCATTCCACCAAATATCAGCCCCAGAAACATTTCCCACATGCCAGAATCATTTCATCATACACCTGGCGTGCACTGTTTCTGTCAGTTTCAGAAACTGCTAACTGAACTTTGCAGGCGACAGTGCAGTTCGTCAGTTTCGTCAGTTAGCATCGTCAATCTCGCCAGTGCTCGCCTTGGATCGTTGCTCACTGCATCTTCTTCTTATCCAGCGCGCCGCAAGCTTGCTTGGCTGCTTCTTGGCGTCGGTGGCGCCCTGGCCCGCCCACGCTGGCGTCTTCCGCGGCGACAGAACCTCCCGTGGCGGCCGACAGGAGGCATCCTGTGGCATAACGCCGTTTGGCACCGCCAAAGCCACCCGAGAGCTCCGCGTGGCCTTCTCCACCGCCAGTGCACGCATGTAGCACAGTCACCGTGGCCTGGTGCGCACAGAGCACGTTCTCTGCCGCCGACATGCCGCACGGCCGTTCCGTCGAGGGCAGACCGTAATCGCCCCTCCCCTGCTGGGTTAGGCACTGGAATGGAACCAGTTCATCTCCTAGTCGATGCTCAGGCCCCTAAACCCACCGTACAGCCACTGCACCGCCATAATCGCTCGCCGGACTTATCCCGTTCACGGCAACCGCCTCGGGCCGGCTATATAAAGCGCCCCCGAGCTCGCTCTCGAGCCCGCACACCTCCACCATCTCTCTAGACCACGCCTAGCCTCTGGAAGAGCCTCGAGGGGCCCTTCTTCCTCAACTCCGGCCAACTCCGTCCACCTAGGGCTCCAGCAACGTTCTGTCCGGTGAGAACTCCTCCGCCGCCCTAGGCTCGAGCGTAACCCCATGGCACCTACCTGAGTCTAACCCCCACTCCAATTTGACCCCAGGAGCCCTCTCCGATGAGGCCAATGACCACCCGAGCCGCCGTCCGCCGGAGACAGGGTCGCCGTCGACGTGGGGCTCGCCGGCGCTCAACTCCACCACCCACCGACGTGGAAGAACACCAGGAAGCTGTACGTACCACTCCCTTCCCCTAACTCGCCGTGGATCGGCGCCGGCGACCAGCGCAGCTTCTGGCGCCGGCGCGACTCTGTTTCAGCGTTTAAACCCGACGAGTGGGACCCCCTCGTCAGCCTCTCGTTTCCCTCCGAAACGTTTTTTTGGAAAGCGCCTTCGGGCAAAGTACGTCTTCGTCTTCAGTTGGCATACTGCGTACCGGTTCGCTTTTCTATTTTCTATTCTAGCCCCTGGAGACTTTCTGTTTCATTACAGATGAGTCCCTGGATAGAAACTCTAATATCTTTTTAACTAAAGATGATTTTGAGTTGATTCTTTTTCTGTCCTCTTTAGTTTTCTGTCTAGTTTTTTGTCATATTTATGTGAAAATATTTGGAGCAACTTCCTTTGCACGCGCGGTATTTATGTTAATATCCGTTTGTTTGAATACATAGATATCAAAGGATGTGACGGAGCCGCGAACCTCACTGAGTTAGACTCTGACTACTCCGAACCAGGCAAGCATGTTTGAACCTTTGATATGATGGATGTGTTGCATGTTTGCTCGAGTAGTTCTTTTCATACCATGGTCATATAAGCATTTTGTATGGTTATATTTCTTGCAAGCAAGCTTCGGGTGAGCCCCGTATGATAATGGCTGAACCACCTCAATCATGTGGTGACATGATGGGTGGTGTACTGGTAGTGTTGGAGCATGCCAGTAGAGGGTTAACTTAGTATCAGTATGGATCAAGTCATGATCCCGCTCATCTCCTTTTTGGTACTATCATATGCCGTCTGTTATGATTACGGCTAGTCAGTTGCAAACCACTTCCCGAGTACACACCAAGTAGAGGGGCCGGGATGAGGGTTCCATGGCCCTGGATTAAAGCCCGGCATCCGGTCAGGGGGCATGGGTGTTTCCGGTTGGGACCGAGAGGGGGGCAACCCTTAGAGCGCGCATATATAAATTTGATCCCATGCTATTCGAGGTTGTAGCCTCCCCGTCTTAAAGTTATTCGTGAATGTTGTCACGGGTGATTCCGGACAGCAGGATGTGAAATGGGTGTGTATTGGTCAGTTGGGTTTCTGCTAAAACACTGTAGACGGAACTAGTCCCTGTGGCTAGTGGAATCTGTTGGCTATGATTTATAGTACAAAGCTCTGCAGAGTCAAATCTTCCGAGTAGCCATGTTTATGGCCTAAGGTCAATCTTCGTGTCATCCCCGGTGACCGTCTCTAGTAAATTCTTGATGGTAACAATAGTGGTGATTTTATCAGATTCATGTTGGGTAGATGAACCAATCGGTTATCTCTGTATTGATTTACTACCTGGAATATTTCACCGTCATATTGTTAATTATAACCCCTTTCTGTGATGTCTCTCAGACGTCCGACTGTGGTATTCTTCTTATTTATAAGCCCTTTATGTGATGTCGCTCAGACGTCCGATTGTGGCATTCTTATTATTTATTTTTGTTATAAGCGCTTTCTGTGATGTCGCTCAGACGTCCGACTGTGGCATTCTTGTTATTTATAAGCCCTTTATGTGATGTCGCTCAGACTTCCGACTGTGGCATTCTTGTTATTTATTTTCTTTATAAGCCCTTTCTGTGATGTCGCTCAGACATCAGACTGTGGCATTCTTGTTATTTATAATCCATTTATGTGATGTCGCTCAGACGTCCGACTGTGGCATTTTTGTTATTTATTTTCATTATAAACCCTTTATGTGATGTCGCTCAGACGTCCGACTGAGGCATTCTTGTCATTTATCTTCTTTATAAGCCCTTTATGTGGTGTCGCTCAGACGCCCGACTGCAGCATGTTTCCATTTATTTATCCTCACGAGGAGTCACTCAGACACTCGTTTGGTTTCCTTTTATTTTATCTTATGGATCTCGGGAGGATTACCGCCCGACTTCTATTTTTACATACAGTACCGTAATATTATTATCCGGTTGCATTTTGCTAGAATACTCATATGCATCATGCTTGCTTTTATTATATCTTAAGTCCGAACTGTCTTGCAAGTACATTCAAAGTAATCACTTGGCTTGTTGATTTGGCCAGATGTGGACGAAGGCTATCTCATGGATGAAGAGTTCGATAGCGAGTCCGACATCTAGTGGAGTCCCAGTCAGTCTCTTGCCATCCTGGAGTTGATCACTGTTATATAACCGCTTCCGCCAACCACCAAATAAATTCATCGGGTCTCACTCCGACACTCGATGAACTTTAGTATATTGGAGTCACATCACCCACTACACTGTGACATATCCACCACCTTTTTATTACGAGTAGTAGTATGCCACCCTACCATTGTGTCATATCCGCCTTTATGTACTATATTGGCGCGCTTGTAATAAAATTGTTGAGCAACCTCAGCTCAACCTCGTATAATATTCAGTATTCTAGAAATTCTGTATCAAGGAATCGTCTATCGGCAGGAAGTATTCTTCCTTGCTGGTTTAATAAAAAGGTCGGTCTTTCGGTAATTATTTTTCTGAAAAACCGGTCCTGACGTGGACCACTCTGCATCATACGGTGGAGAACGTGTCCGAGCATCACGCAGTCTGAGCCTTTAAAGAGGGTGTACGTTACAGAGAGCTCAACCTGAAGTTCGGTCAGATAGGAGATATGTTTCTTACTCAGATGATGGAGATACCCGGTCAGTATGCTAATGGAAAGGAAGCGGATCGACTCCGTAGTGGCAAGAAACCAGTCGGACAAGATGATGGAAATTCCAATCGGAAGCCGAAGCGTAAAGCAGAGCCCACAGCTCTAGGAGAGGCGCAGTTGTTACCCAGGGGAGGAGTAAAGGGAAAGATAAAGGTCCTTGGATCCCCAAGAAAGTGAAAGACCAAGCAGGGAATGACGTGCTTGATTTACCGTGTCCTATTCACACTGTTGACACCTGATTTTGGCAAGATGTGAAACGCAATAAAGATGGCCTCAAATGAAAAAGTTCTCAACATGTGAAAGTTTCGTATCGTCAAAATGAGAAACTTTGATGCTCGGGTCATCACCATCCGACCTCATCTTAGGAGGTGAAATAGTATTCAAAGTTCTAAAATTTTGTGTTGAGATCACTATTTGGCTTATTACGCCCTCAAGACGGCCTCAAATGGAGAAGTATCCAACATGAATTGTCGTCCTCTCGTCGAATATGTCGATTTTTGTATAAAAATCGTCTCAATCCAAGTTCGTATGCAAAAGTTAGAGCTATCTAAATGCAGCCTTGTTAAGAGGTGAAATATGACGCGCCCCATCACACACATGTCTGATGGCCGTGTGATGCAATGCGTGAGCAATTAGCCCTTCAATATGGCCTCAAATCGAAAAACGTTCAACATGAAAGTTGTTCTTCTCGTCGAAACGGTCAAGATTGCTTTTGGGCGCATTTTTATCCGAGGTCGTTTTCTGCTACAAAAAAGACCCGCAAGGTGCAGCCAGTTTAAACCGAATGATTTTGGAAATTTGCCGGGCTAAGAGCTTGCCGGGTGAAAAGCTTGCCAGGGTGGAAACTTTGCCGGATGTAAAGCTTGCCGGGCAAAGAGCTTGTCGGGGTGGAAACCTCGCCGGGGTGGAAAGCTTGCCGTGTAGAAATCTTGCCTGAAAAAGCTTGCCGGGGTGGAAACTGCCAAGGCCAATCCGACCAGAAGCTGAAGATGTGCTCAAATGATTATCTAGATGGCCTTGGATTAAAAAATGTTCAACATAAAAGTTGTTCGTAACATTGAAACAGTCAACTTTTCTTCTGGAATCATCATCATCCGACGTAGTATACGACCTGCAGAGACACTACAAGAAGCAGACGGTCTAGTCAGCTACATAACCAAGTCCGACTCAAAATTATAGATGACCCCATGGACTATTCAAGATGGCCTTATTTGGAAAAGTAATCAACAGAATAATTGTTTGTCCAATCAAGGCGCACAAATTTCGTATTTTAATCTTTTTAATCGAAAGTCATATGCAAATTTTGCGGCCCGCGCAAGAAGCAGGATAGAAGTAAGGGACAGATTCAGGCTGAATCCGAGTTGGAGTAGAACTAGGACTCTAGGACGTGAATTGATGTAAATTTCTTGTAAGGAAAGCCTAGATGAATCCTTTGCTTGTACGGGAAGTCCAGCCGCCTCTTATATATGTTGGGGGTGACAGCCGATTGAACATCACATAATCAAACAAATCAATATACTACTTTTTTCATCTACGTTTTATCTCTCCACCGTTTTTCTCTCTCATTCTTCGCTGTTCTTCGTGTTTGAGAACTGCAAATCCCGAGGCTCTAGGGGCGAGCAAATCGACCTAGGGCAGCCCATAGCCGCTGCACTCCCTAACGGGGTCTCTCCCGGGGGTGTGGGGTTTTTCGGGTCCGCAAAAGCGCCCGTCGACTGTCTTGTGTATCGCGTTGTCGGTCGGGTCTCCTTCCACGTGAGCTGCGGTGCATCACCCCCGGCATCGAGGGTACACGTGACGTGTTCGTGTGTCAACACACTTTTTGGCGACTCCGCTGGGACGATGATCAATCGTCATCATCCACCATGTCCGATCTTCCCAAGCCATCTGAGGTAGACGCTGGTAACATCATTAAACCTAGTCTTGATGAGATATCGGCCGACCATCACCAAGTTTTTGAGGAGTACAAGAAGGCGCGCGAAGAGAAGGAGTTGCAGGAGTTCCTTGCGAAGTTCAAGAAGGATCGCCAAGGCAACATCACTCCGATCGAAGAAATCAAGTTCCCTCCTCTTCAAGCCGAGCAGGTTAAACCCTCTCAGAGTACTACCTTTTCTCCTGAGCAGTGGGCTGAGATTGAGAGTCGTATTGCTGATGGTAACAATCTAGTCTATCAAACTTTCATAGAAAATACTAATGCTCAGAAGAATATATCTCAATCGCCTAGTGGTAATGGTGGTATAGCTCCTAGTGTGCAAAGCCCTAATCTGACTTTACCTATTTCATCGGCGCCTCCCATGCCGATGACTTATTATCCTACACAAACAAATCAGATTGTGGCTACACCCATTAATCCTATTATGAACATGCCAGGTTCGGTGGCAACGCCGAACCAAACCCTACTTATAGCTACAACCACTCGACCACTACCAAATTATGGGTCAACATACATGCCACAGGTCCTACCTACAACTAGCAATCCTACTCCTCCTATGCCACAACAACAAGCTTCATCGTCTACCACAGACAATGCCTTTGCTAATTTTAGAGAGGAAATGGCCAAGATGCTTCGAGAGAATTTTGGAGTTGAGTTACCTCGGAATCGGATTTACCAAAAGCCGTACCCCGAGTACTTTGATGCCATCCAGTGCCCTCCAGGATATAAAATTCCAGATTTTGTTAAGTTTAATGGGGAAGGCACAAAAACCACAAGGGAGCATGTTAGTCAATATTTAGCACAATTAGGTGAGGCGGGCTCGCTAAATGAATTGAAAGTGCGTTTGTTTCCTTTATCATTAACTTGTACCGCATTTTCATGGTTTCTTCTTTACCACATGGTTCCATTCGGGTTTGGTCATAGCTAGAGCAGAAATTTCATGATCACTTTTATAGCAGTGACAATGAACTCAAGTTATCACTTCTAACATCGGTTAATTAGAAGCATGATGAATCGGTCTCCGATTATGTCAAGAGATTAAGAGAAACTAAAAAACCGGTGTTATAGTCTGGTGATAACCGAGAGAGACTTGGCAGACCTAGTGCTTAATGGTTTGACGACTCACATTAGAGAGAAGCTAGAGGGTTATGACTTCTTAAATATCAACCAAGTCTTGCAAAGGGCTTTGGCTCAAGAAAGCCGGAGCAAAGATCTCAAAGTACATAGATATAAACTTGATCGTCCAAAGATGTATATGGTTGAATATGACAGTGGTCACTCGGACAATGAGAATGATATGTATGACACTGAATTTGTTTGGCCGTCTAAAGCCAAACCATTTACTTGCAATGATCTGAAACCGATTCATAAGAATCATGACGAAGAGATGAAGTTTACTTTTAACAATGCCAATTGTGATAAAATATTTGATGCTTTGCTGCAAGCTAAAATTATTAGAGTATCTCATACTTTACCGCCATTTGAAGAACTAAAACGGCGTGCTTATTGCAAGTATCATGATTCTTTTTCTCATGCTACTAACGATTGCAATGTTTTTTGACGACAGATACAATTGGCCATTAATGACGGACGATTGAACTTTTCTGAGATGCAAGTTGATAAACAACCTTTTCCAATGAACGCCATGGATTTGGAGGGAAAGAAACTACTCATTCGGCCGTAGGTAGCCGAATCTGCTAATAAAACTAATGTCATTGTTGGTGAGCCTAGGAAAGACAAGAAGGGAGACAAGGTCTTGGGGAGACAGATTGTGCTTGACAAGCAACCCGATGGCAAGGAAGCAATCAAGATCACCATCAAGAATCCTACACTCGGGGGGGGACCGCAAGTGCAAGAAAATACTTGTGTTAGATTCGTCAAGCCCAAGAGTCCAGAAGTTGGCAAGTGGAAGAGGAATGAAACTAAAGTGCAGCGCAAGAAAATCAAGCCAACTTTTGATATGTTGTTGTTGTCCAAATATGCCAATCAAGCGGCCGGTTCTAGCTCTAACTGGTCATTAAATTTGAAGCGTTCAAGATCACCTCCTAGGGAAGAATTTCAGCATCATGCAAGGCCATATGGGTCGTGGGCGCCGGGACCATGGATGCCTCCACCCCCCCCC
>LR738715.1:74265734-74290245 GCA_902687465.1 Secale cereale | reverse complement strand
CCCCCCCCCCCCCCCCCTATGCGCCATACTACATGGGAGACTTCAATAGAGGATGGTGGCAGCCCCAAATGGCCCCTTATGTTTTCCATCTAGGTTGGGTAGAATCAAGGAGGCCCGTTCATGAGAGACTTTCTTATCCCACACGAGGCCGTTCGAACAATGGTGTCACTCGGCCAATGCAAGATAATCAAAAAGGGGATGGCAAGCAAATGTGGCTTGTTAAGTCACCAAGTGCTATAGCAGCTGAGTCAAGCAAAGTCAATGGGAAAATGGATATCGAATCACTTATCTTGGGCACTAAAACATTCACCATACAGCAGCCGATTGTGCATAGCAATCCGACTAAGCCGATACTTGCTATCGCGCCAAAGCACTCGTCTAATGACCATGAAGCAAGCACCTGCCAAGTAAGGCGACGGATCATAAATATACTCAGCCAAAGTGGTGTCCTCCAGGGCTAACATAGACACAGAAGAGGAAACTACAGAGCTTAAGGAGTCAAGAGATAGCTGAACAAGAAGCCGAGAAGCAAAGAGATAAATTGTTCAACGACATTCGGCCTGTGGTACCTACGAAACAAGTATGGATGCCTAAAAAATACAGGGTGCAGTGGCTCCTACATCCATCATAACAGCACCTACACCACCAGAGAAGGAGGATGCCACCGCTATTACATTGTCCCCACCATCTATTGATTCCGCTTCGATAAACACGCCCGAGGAGGAGGATGATATGTTAGATTATGAGCTTACACCGGTCCGCGAAGGTATGGATATCAATATGGTCTATTACTTACCTGCTGAATTTCGTGCTATAGATGAAGAAGGAGAAGTGGCTCAGCTGGATTTCGGCCCTAAAAATGTAATTTGAGAAGCCAAAAGATCCAGTAACGCATGTGAAACCATTTCATCTCAGAGGTAATATCAATGGATCACCACTCAATCGGATGCTTGTTGATGGCGGTGTTGTGGTAAATCTTATGCCCTATTCGGTCTTCAAAAAATTGGGTTGCCTAATGAAGAATTGATCAAGACCAATATGGTGCTCAATGGATTCGAAGGCAAAGAGAAAACTAAAGCCAAAGGTGTGATGTATGTGGAGCTTACAATCGGAAGCAAAACTTTGGCTACTGCATTCTTTGTCGCTGAGGTGCAAGGTAACTGCAACGTCATACTAAGCCATGATTGGGTTCATGCAAACCAATGTGTGCCATCCACCATGCACTAGTTTTTGATCCAGTGGGTTCATGATGAAGTGGAAGTCATTCATGCAGATAACTCGGCCTGTGTTACTTTGGCCGATGCATCGGTGGATTGGCAACATCCCAATGCTACTTGCTTGACGGGACGTGACTTGTCAGAGTTTGATTTTCTTAGCACAACCAAGACTGGTTTCGTGCCCGTTTCTTTAAAGCCAACTGAATGCAGTCGGCTCCATGGTATGATATGTTTTGATGGATTCTAGTTCTGAGTGCTTACAAAAACATTTGGTAAAATATCGGCCCAGTGAGAACGATATGTACGAGTCTATAGAAGAGTTGGATGACATGGATAAACTTGGACAAGGTTTTACGTTGGCCGATCCATTAGAGGAGGTAGATATTGGAGATGGTTTAGTCACTCGGCCGACATTTGTAAACAGAAACTTGAGAGCCGATTGTAAAGCTAAGTTAATTAAGTTATTGAAAGAATATGTTTTTTTCTTTGCATGGGAATATCATGAGATGCCAGGTTTAAGCCGAGAGCTAGTAGAGCATCGGTTACCTATAAAGGATGGTTTTAGGGCGTATAAACAATCAGACAGAAAGTTTAATCCAAAAACATATGACCGGATCAAGGAAGAGATCGGTCGCCTACTTAAAGCTAATTTTATTCGAACTTGCAGGTATGCCGAATGGATTTCTAACATTGTCCCAGTGGAGAAAAAAGGATCCGGCAAGTTAAGGGTATGCATTGATTTCAGAGATTTGAATAGGGCTACACCCAAAGATGAGTATCCCATGCCAATAGCCGATATGCTTATTAATGACGCTTCTAGACATAAAGTCATTAGCTTCGTTCATGGTAATGCAGGGTATAACCAAATTTTTATGGCCGTAGAAGAAATGTCCAAAACAGCTTTCTGATGCCCTGGTTTCCTTGGTTTATTCGAATGGACAGTGATGACATTCGGCTTAAAAAATGATGGCGCCACATATCAAAGGGCTATGAATTTGATTTTTCTTGATTTACTCGGTGTCATACCTGAAGTTTATATTGATGATATTGTTGTCAAATCGGATGCTTTTGAATCTCACTTGGCCGATTTGCATTTAGCTTTTGAAAGAATGAAAAAGTATGGGCTAAAGATGAATCCTTTGAAGTGTGTATTCGGCGTATCAGCTGGCAAGTTTTTGGGTTTCATTATTCATGAAGATGGCATAGAGATTGATCCCAAAAAGATAGAAGCTATACGAAAAGTGGAAGCTCCAACATGCAAGAGAGCTATGCAAAAGTTCCTTGGCATGGTCAATTACTTGAGAAGATTCATAGCTAATATGTCAGGGAAAATTGATGCATTTACTCCTATCCTTTGGTTAAAGAATGATGTTGATTTCATTTGGGGGGCAAAACAGTAAGAAGTCTTTGATATGATCAAGAACTATTTGTGCACTCCTCTGGTGATGAAAGCACCCCAGCATAAGGAGCCCTTTAAGCTTTACATTGCAGCAGAAGAAGGTGTTATTGGTGCTGTTTTGACTCAAGAAACAGAAGGAAAAGAACATGCTATTACATATTTGAGCAGACGCTTATTGGACGCCGAGACAAGGTATACATTTATTGAAAAACTATGTATGTGCTTATATTATGCTTGCACAAGATTAAGACATTATTTAGTACCAAGTGCTTGCATAGTAGCTTGTCAAACCGATGTCATTAAATACATGCTGCATAGGCCAATTCTTAGTGGTAGAATTGGCAAGTGGGCTTATGCTTTGACTGAGTATGATTTGGCTTATGAATCTCTAAAATATATGAAAGGCCAAATCGTTGCCAATTTTATTGTTGAACATCAGATCAATGACAAGCATGATGTTGATATAAACCTTGTCTCATTAGTACCTTGGAGATTGTATTTCGATGGTTCAGTTTGTAGCAACGGCCAAGGTGTTGGTATTGTTTATATATCTCCTCATGGTGCTGTTTTCGAAGCCTCATGCCGCTTAGAATATTTTTGCACAAATAATCAGGCAGAATATGAAGCTTTGTTATTCGGCCTAGAGATGTTAAGTGCTATAGGTGCTACACATATTGAGGCTTTTGGTTATTCGTTTCTAGTGGTGCAGCAAATATCCAAAGTCTTTCAATGTTTGGACGAATCACTTAATGTTTATCTTGATAAATGTCTAGATATAATCTCTACTTTGGATTGATTTACCATTGCTCATATATCTAAGCATGACAATTGGAAAGCAAATGAGTTGGCACAATAGGCATCTCAATATCATGTTGATCATGGCATATTTCATATCTCTCAAAGACCGATGTCTTATCTTGCCAATATGGGAGAGGCCGAACCTAAACCCACTGATTCGGCCATTAACAAAAAATCTAGTACAGGTGACAATCCCGACTGGAGGAAGCCCATTATTGATTACTTGTGCAATCCAAATGAAAGGGTGGACAGGGCTATTCGACGCATGGCTTTCAAATAGACAATGGGATATGATGGTCTTTATCGCCGAACAGTCGATGATGTTCTTCTAAAGTGCTTGGATGAAGACCTGGCAAGGGTTGCTATGGGAGAGGTACATGAAGGAATTTGTGGCACTCATCAGTCGGCTCCCAAGATGAAGTGGTTATTGCAACGTGATGGGTTTTATTGGCCGACTATGATTCATGATTGCTTCACATATTATAAAGGGTGTGAAGCTTGTAAAAAATTTGGTGATATTCAATTGGCTCCTGCTACTATGTTACATCCTATTATCAAACCGTGGCCTTTCAGAGGATGGGGTTTAGACTTTATTGGGCAAATTCATCGATCTTCCTCAAAGGGGCATTGGTTCGTATTGGTGGCAACTGATTATTTCACTAAATGATCTGAAGAAATACCTCTCAAGAACATGACACATACGGAGGTAATTCAATTTATAACCGAGCACATTATTCATAGATTCGGTATTCCTCAAACGTTAACTACAGATCAAGGTTCATCTTTCATGTCACACCAAGTCAGAGAGTTTGCCGAATCTTATAACATAAGGTTGCTCAATTCCTCTCCGTATTATGCCCAAGCCAATGGACAAGCTAAGTCTAGCAATAAAATTTTAATCAAGCTCATCAAGAAGAAGATTGAGGATAATCCAAGGAAGTGGCATGAGTTGTTGTCTGAAGCTTTGTGGGCACATAGAGTCTCAAGGCATGGTGCTACGAAGGTGACTCCATATGAGCTAATATATGGTCAAGAGGCTGTTTTACCAGTGGAAGTAAATTTTAATGCCCTCGTAATAGCCAAACAGAATGATTTATCGGCAATAGATTTTTATAACTTGATGATGGACAATATTGATGAGTTTGCCGATAGATGTTTGGATGCTTTAAAGGCCATAGAGAGAGATAAGTTGAGGGTGGCAAGAGCTTAGAATAAGAAAGTTAAGTTGAAGAATTTTCAACTTGGTGATCTCGTGTGGAAAGTTATTCTGCCGATTGGTTCAAGAGATAGAAAATTTGGGAAGTGGTCTCCAAGTTGGGAAGGTCCTTTCAGGATTACAAGAATAGTTCCTGGAAACTCATATTTGGTGGAATCCGTACAAGGGACATTGTTACCTCGAGCTCTCAATGGCAAGTACTTGAAGAAATACCATCCGAGAGTGTGGCAAAAAGCCTAACTAGGCAATGGCCGATATATGATTATCGCCCTTAGCACAAACATGGCCGATACATAATTATCACCCTGAAAATAAAATGGCCGATGGAGTGTTGACATCGCCCTTAGAACAAAAAACCATGCATATTATTTTTCGGCATGCAAGCTTTGCCGAAAAACAGGGGGTATGTGTTGACACCTGATTTTGGCAAGATGTGGAACGCAATAAAGATGGCCTCAAATGAAAAAGTTCTCAACACGTGAAAGTTCCGTATCATCAAAATGAGAAACTTTGATGTTCGGGTCATCACTATCCGACCTCATCTTAGGAGCTGAAACGGTATTCAAAGTTCTAAAATTTTATGTTGAGATCACTATTTGGCTGATTACACCCTCAGGACAGCCTCAAATGGAGAACTATCCAACATGCATTGTCTTCGTCTCGTCGAATCGGTCGATTTTCGTATAAAAATTGTCTCAATCCGAGTTCATATGCAAAAGTTAGAGCTATCTAAATGCAGCCCTGTCAAGAGGTGAAATATGATGTGCCCCATTAGACACATGTCTGATGGGTGTCTGATGCAATGCGTGAGCAATTAGCCATTCAAGATGGCCTCGAATTGAAAAATGTTCAACATGAAAGTTGTTCGTATCGTCGAGAAAGTCAAGTTTGCTTTTGGGCGCATTTTCATCTGAGGTCGTTTAGTGCTACAAAAAAGAGGCGCAAGGTGCAGCCAGTTTAAACCAAACGATTTTGGAAAGTTTGCCGGGCAAAGAGCTTGCCGGGTGAAAAGCTTGTTGGGCAAAGAGCTTGCTGGGGTGGAAACCTTGCCGGTGAGAAGCTTGCTGGATGAAAAGCTTGCTGGGCAAAGAGCTTGCCGAGGTGGAAAGCTTGCCGGGGTGGAAAGCTTGCCGGGTAGAAATCTTGCCTGGAAAAGCTTGTCGGGCTGGAAACTGCCAAGGCCAATCCGACTAGAAGCTGAAGATGGGCTCAAATGATTATCTATAAGGCCTTGGATCAAAAAGTGTTCAACATAAAGTTGTTCGTATCGTCGAAATAGTCAACTTTGCTTTTGGAATCATCATAATCGGACGTAGTATAAGACCTGCAGAGAGACTACAAGTCAGACGGTCCAGTCAGCTACATAACCAAGTCCGACTCAAAATTAAAGATGACCCGGTGGAGTGTTCAAGATGACCTTATTTGGAAAAATGATCAACAGGATAATTGTTCGTCTCGTCAAGGCGCAAAAATTTGGTATTTTAATCTTCTTAATCGGAGGTCATATGCAAATTATGAGGCCCGCGCAAGAAGCAGGACAGAAGTAAGGGACAGATTCGGGCTGAATCCGAGTTGGAGTAGAACTAGGACTCTAGGACGTGAATTGATGTAAATTTCTTGTAAGGAAAGCCTAGATGAATTATTTTCTTGCATGGGAAGTGCAGCCGCCTCCTATATATGTTGGGGTGATGGCCGATTGAACAACACACAATCGAACAAATCAATATACTACTTTTTTCATCTACGTTTTATCTCTCCATCTTTTTTCTCTCTCGTTCTTCGCTGTTCTTCGTGTTTGAGAACTGCGAATCCCGAGGCTCTAGGGGTGAGCGAATCGACCTAGGGCAGCCCATAGCCACTGCACTCCCTGACGGGGTCCCTCCCGGGGGTGTGGGGTTTCGGGTCCACCAAAGCGCCCGTCGACTGTCTTTTGTATCGCGCTGTCGGTCGGGTCTCCTTCGACGTGAACTGCGGTGCATCACCCCCGGTGTCGAGGGTACACGTGACGTGTTCGTGTGTCAACACACATGAAGAAGGATGTAGAGGGGAACTAGATTTACCCCAAACATACAACTCGACAATGTCGGCTCCTGATTCAGAACTTCCAGAAGGACCAGCCCGCTGAGAAGGAGAAAGAGTCTGTGGAGACTGAAGACAAAGAAGGGGATGGAGGTTACCCCCAAATCAACTCCACCTTGATGATTTTTGCTAACGTTGAAAGCAAGAGTCGACTGAAAGTTATGAAAAGAGAAGTCAACATGGTTGCTCCGGCAACAACGACATACTTAAAGTGGTCTAAGACTCCCATCACATTCGACCAGACCAACCACCCCGCGCATATCCCTACCCCCGGGCGACAAGCGTTGGTGGTCGACCCAGTTGTCAATGGTACGCGGTTGACTAAGGTTCTAATGGATGGCGGCAGTGGTCTGAATAGCCTATACGCTAAAACCCTCCGGGCAATGGGCATTCCGATGTCCAAACTGAGTGAGAGCAAAATGAGGTTTCACGGAGTCATCCCTGGGAAGAAGGCCGACTCACTTGGTCAAATCACCCTTGATGTGGTTTTCGGCGATTCGACTCATTGCCGCAAAGAAAAGTTGACGTACGAGGTGGTGGACGTCCACAGTGCTTACCATGCAATCCTGGGCAGGCCCGCCTATGCCTGTTTCATGGCTCGACCGTGATACGTATACCTCAAACTGAAGATGCTGGGGCCCAAAGGCGTGATCACCATCACTGGGAATCGGCAAGAAGCAGAAGAATGCTTCCAGTAAGGCTCAAAAATTGCTGATGAGCAGATGGCAGCAGTAGAGATGGAAGAATACCAGAAGAATGCAGATCCGAGTCATTTGTTGCGAGCTAACAAGCATGCTTCCGAGTCAGCATTCCAGTCGGTCAAAGAAACGAAGCCCGTGCATATTCATCCTACCGACCCAAATACCGCTCCAACTCATATCTCAACCACACTCGACAGCAAATAGGAAGAAGCGCTCATCCAGTTCCTCTGTGAGAACTGGGACATATTTGTATGGAAACCACCTAACATGCCAGGTATACCCACGGGACTGGCTGAGCACCGTTTGCGAGTTGACCCGAAAGTGAAGCATGTGAAGGAACATCTCCAGCGGTCTGCCGCAGAGAAGAGGAAAGCAATTGGCGAAGAGCTGGCTCAGCTTCTGGCAGCTGAGTTCATCCACGAGATTTACCACTCCGAGTGGCTCGCCAATGTAGTTATGGTCCCCAAGAAGGACATGTCGCTCCTCATGTGCATCGATTTCAAACATATCAATCGGTCCTGCCCGAAAGATCATTTCCCTCTCCCTCGCATCGATCAAATCATCGACTCGATTGCGGGGTGTTAGCGTTTGTCTTTCCTGGATGCATATTCTGGGTACCATCAGATCAAACTGTTTCCACCCGATGAAATAAAAACAGACTTCATCACCCCATTCGGGTGTTTTTGTTAGGTTATAATGCCTTTTGGTCTCAAGAATGCCGGTGCGGCTTTCATGCGCATGATCCAAAAGTGTCTGTTGAAGCAAATCACTCGGAATGTGGAAGCGTACATGGATGACATCGTGGTCATGTCACGTAAAGGTTCCGACCTACTGGCTAACCTCGCCGAAACATTCGCAAACCTGAGAAGTTATGATATCAAGCTCAACCAGTCGAAGTGCACATTCCGAGTCCCAAGCGGCAAGTTACTCGGTTTTCTCATTTTTGAGCAAGGAATCGACGCTAACCCAAAAAAGGTCAGCGCTATCCTTCGAATGAAACACCCTGTGCGTATACATGACGTTCAAAAGCTTATTGGTTGTTTGGACGCATTGAGTCGATTCATCTCTCGTCTCGGTGAGAAGGCATTGCCTCCCTACCGACTGATGGATAAATCTGACAAGTTCGAGTGGAACTCTGAAGCTGAAGCCGCATTCGAGGAATGCAAAGCCCTGCTTTCCACCCAACCGGTGCTTGATGCCCAAGTCAGCAAAGAGCCTCTATTGTTGTACATCGCAGCCACTGGACAAGTTATCAGCACAGTACTCACGGTCAAGTGAGAAGAAGAAGGCAAATCCTACAAGGTTCAAGCCCAGTCTACTACATTTCTGAAGTCTTGACTCCATCTAAGCAGAGATATCCGCATTATCAGAAGCTTGTGTATGAGATCTACTTGAATGCCAAGAAAGTTGCGCACTAGTTCTCACACCACTCAATTTCAGTCATCAGCGACGCTTCGTTATCTGAAATTCTGAACAATCAGGATGCAACCGGTGGAGTGGCTAAATGGGCGATTGAACTCCTTCCGTTGGATACCAAGTTTGATGCAAAGAAAGCAATCAAGTCTCAGGCAATAGCAGATTTCGTCGTCGAGTGGATTGAACAGGAGCAACCAACTCAGATCAGGTCGGATCATAGGACTATGTTCTTCGATGGATCCAACATGCTTAATGGATCCGGTGTAGGTGTGGTTTTGGTGTCCCCCAGAGGCGACAAGCTCAGTTATGTCCTGCAAATTCACTTTGATTTTTCAAACAACGAAGCTGAACATGAGGCACTTTTGTACGGGTTGCGTATGGCCATTTCACTCCGTGTCCGTCGCCTAATGGTGTACGGCGGCTTGGACTTAGTGGTCAATCAAGTAATGAAGGAGTGGGACATCAGGAGCCCAGCGATGGCCAGTTATTGCAGCGCAGTGCGGAAGCTAGAAAAGAAGTTCGAAGGTTTAGAGCTCCACCACGTGCCTAGAATCAAGAATCAGCTTGCTGACGATCTTGCAAAGATAGGCTCCACTCAGAAACCTATCCGCAAAAATGTGTTATTGGAGCACTACACACCCCGTCTGTCAAGGAAGACCCCTTAACAAAAGAGCCCCCGCAACCGATAAGTGTGTCCAACCCGACTGAAATTGAAGTCCCAGTCATGGTCGACTTGATTACGGAAGTCTTGGTGATCGTACCCGACTGGACAACGCCGTATATTGTGTACTTACTTAGGCAGGAACTCCCAGAGGATGAGGATGAGGCGCGTCAGATTGTCCGTCGATCCAAAACCTTCACTATGATACAGGGGCAACTCTACAGAGAAAGTGTCACGGGAGTCGCTCAGCGTTGCATCACCCCAAAGGAAGGTCGAATGATCCCGAATGAGATACACTCGGGAACCTGTGGCCACCATGCGTCCTCTCGGACCATTGTTGCCAAGGCGTACCGAGCCGGGTTTTACTGGCCCCGTGCGAACGAGATGGCAAAAGATATAGTCGACAAATGCGAGGGGTGTCAGTTCTACTCAAACACGTCCCACAAACCTACATCTGCCTTGAAGACTTGTCACACCCTGATTTTCCTGCCACATTTCTTAAGCTGATAATCATGCTAAAAATGTGGATTGACAAAAACTTTTGAGTGTTTTTGACTTTGCTTGATTGATTCTCTGTCTGCTGTTTGCTAGTGCTCTAAAAATCAAATAAATCCTCCAACTCTTATACTTCATCTCCTTGATCCAAACCTTTTCCCAATGATCATGCCATGTGTATAGAACAGTATAGTATTTTCTTATAAAAATATTTTGGCCAAATAGTATTTTCTAAAATTAGTTTTCCAAAAACCCCTGAATTGAGGTTTGCACTACAAGTACCTTAATTAGGGTGTGAAAAATCTCTCAAAAAGTTTATTTGAATCCTATTAGGTATAGGACTCCCAGAATCCACAAAAATATAATTTTAAAAGGTATTTTTATATTTTATTTAAAAGCTTTTTCCTTAAGGCCAGAAATGGTCTTTGATAGGGAAAATTATTTAATTATTTCCAAAATATTTGCCAAAATTCAGGGAAACTCATAGGACATATTTTGTCCATATATAAGAGTTTCAACACATGGTCATGTTCAAAATATTGGACAAATCCTTCCAAAACCCTTTCTGGATATTTCAAGCTTTTGAAATATTTACAAAGCAAATATTCTCCAAAAATTCCAGAGAAATTCTATCATGTTAAATATGACATATTTGATGATATTGCAAAGCCTCATGCCTTGAAGATCAAGGAACGTCATCTAATCCCCTCAAAACCATTTCTGTCCATTTTGAAGTTTGAGCAACTTTACATTGTCAAACTTGTCCAAATGCTCTCAAACTTGGTGCACATGCTAAAAAGATGTAATTATGCATCTATGCCAAATGGCACAAGTTTTGGAGAAGCATAACTTGATCTAAGTGCCCCAAAACCCTTTCTGACCAGATCCAAATTTGAACAACTCTACATTACCAACTTTTTACCTGGGGCTTCAAAATTTGTGGGCATGATCACAACCCCAAATGATGACACTACACCAAGTGGTGCATCAAGGGGAGATGATTTGCTTAACTTAATCTTGGAGGATCCATTTCTGTTGATTTCTAGGGTTTACAAGAGTTGCATTGGCAACTTTGCCAAAATAAGCTCAAATTTGGTGGAAGGGCCTAAATGTATGTGACATTCCATCCTGTTAAGTCACATGTAAATTGGAAGTCATTTGCTTTCCCAAAACATGATCAAACACCTTCTGCCAATTTACCAAAACCATTGTTTTGACCCCTTCCCCTATTTCTCTTTACCTCAAATTCTTACCACAGGTAAACCTGATCATCTTCTACCTCCTGTAACTCACCCATGCCTCAGCTCAATCATTGGAGGGGGTAAAACCCCATTTTACTCTTCTGGTCAGCAGCTTTCTCCTCCTCTTTCACCTTCCTCCTCACTCCAGTGGCCCTCCATGGCATCCAAGACCATCACACATTTGTTTACTACTCCCTCGACCTCCTAGACATCATTGGGCAAAGTGGACGCGCCCAGAGCGGTGAGGACACGGCCATGCCGGCCAAACGGGCGCTCTGGAGCGCGCTACAGTGCCCTGGCGCACTGTAGCCACCCCCAATCACCAGCCCCGACCACCTCGGGCCTCCCCCTCGTGTCCCCTGAGGCCGCCTCGACGTCCGGGACACGGCAGCTGGTCGGCCCCCTCCTTCCTCTCTCTCTCCGGCCCCTGCTCGCACGCGCACCGTGGTCACCGAGAGCCCCAATGAGCGTGCTCACACACGCACTGCCCTGGCGCATTCCTGCTCTTCCTCTTGGACCAACCCCACGAACACCCCGAACACACCCACGGGCGCCCTCAAGCTCGCCGGCGCACGAAACCTCGATGGACCGCCGCCCACCTATTTATAGGCCACCCCCGAGCCCCCTTGCTGCTCCTTTGGCCCTCTCCTTCTCCCGTATGCCCCCAGGCCAACCCATTGCTCTCCCCGTGCCCTACAGCCACCTCCCTGGCCGCAGTCCCACCGCCGGCCTCCGCTCGACTTCGTGCCAGCCCGAGCTCTTCTCCCTCTCCTACCTCCACTAACGGACTCCCTTGAGCTAGGCGGACCTCCCACGCTCTTCCTCTCATCGAAGGGCGCACCATAGCACCGTGCCCAAATCTCGTCGACACCACCGTCCGCCAGCGTCCAAGCCGCCGTCGACTCGATCATCTCTCGCGGCCGTGGCATACATGAATGGAAGCGGCGTTCTTCGCTGAGCCCATTCGTAGCCAGAGCGTCGCCGGAGGTGCTCCGTAGCGCCGGCAGTCGCCGTCGGGGTCCTCTGCTCCCTCGGCCAGGCGAGCGCGCGGGTGGAAGAAGAAGACGGAGGCCCTGCAGGCGGGTCCCGCTCGTAAGTGGCCCAGCCAACAGGCCACGCTGGCAAGTGGAGGCGGGTTCGCCTGATTCCGCGTCCCCGCAGTGAAGGCGCAGTACGCAAGGGCGCCTTCGACGTCGCCCTGTTGCCCGCGCACCCGAGCCGCTAAGCCGGCCCACTGCTATCTCCCGCCCAGCGCGCTGTATAAGGGTAAAAACCTTTTCCCTATCCTTTTTCTTTTATCAGACAGCTTCAAAAATCATCCAAATATTCAAAAAGTGTCCAAACTTGATGATTCAAATTTCTTCTGGCTCCATAAATCATGCTCTATCACATGGTGCAACATGCACATTTTTCCAGAAACTTTTCCTTCACAAATATTATCAAAATGTCATTATTCATTTTCTGTGATGAACTTTAGAAAATCACAGAGGGCTCAAATTTGATCCAAATGCAGTGGTTCAAATTCCTAGGTGCTTGTCATATCCAAAGATAGTTTTGGAACATTTTTATTAATACTTTCTGTACCACACCAAATAATGAGCCACTTCTTAATATTTATCAAGTTTGCAAAATCCTAGGAAATTCATTTGGACTCCAAATCTAGTGAGAACAACTCCTAGATGCTTCTAAAATCATGACTTGATTAATGGGTGCCTTTGCTCATTATTCAAAAATATATTTCTGTACACTTCTTTCAAATCCATAAACCCCTTGATTCCATCATATTGAAATGTGCCAAACCATCCATTGATCATACTCCAATGAAACCACCTTGGTTATTTTTCATATGACCAGAGGTATCCTAGAAAAGTCCAACTCCTATTTTTAGAGCACTTTTATTTTTGCTTTGTTGTGTTGCTTATTATGATTGTTTCCATCGTTAGTTGACGAAATAAATGGAGTACTCGAAGATGGACCAGAAGGTTTGAAGACTCCGAAGGATAAGGCAAGCAGCCCTTTGACCATGATACACTTGTGTTCTTCGGAATCCATTTACTTCCGAATGCATGATGATAAGAATGACGGTGGTGACCTAGTTAAGAACCACCACATGATGCATGCTTACTCATAATCTTGCTATGTGCTAGATGCAATGCAAATGGTTAGTAGTGATGCTTAGTGATGCATATGTGCCATGAAACCTTCGTGGTTGCATTCTTTCAAAAAAAACCATCGGGTGCCCCTAATGCCCAAGGGTGATGTTGAGTTAGGTCATCACTTGAGGAAGAAGTGATGTGTCGGTAAAGATCTTGTGCATTGGGTGAAATGATGGATTAGATTTATGTGTGACTACCGTCCCAAACAAACATGTGCAACCACTCTACCCTTATATGGGAAAGGGCATTATTGATTACCTAGGTTGATACTAGCACGGTGCCCGCATTACTAGTGATGGGGGTGACATGAGGTCACTCTCGGGACGGGGTCGTGCTTGGATAGGCAGCCATGACTGTCTTTACAGGGCACCGGACACACCGTTGGTACCCCGTGCTTGTGGTATGTGATGAATATGGGAGCAAGGCTCCACAAATTTTAAGATGTGAAATGTTTGGCACGGGGCTGTTACCAATCGAGTGGACTCTGTGTTAGTGTCGTCTAGGGAAAGGTAGTGATCGGGTGCTTACCCCGGGTACTTGAGGTACTGTGGGTCGTGAATGACACGGAAGTTCCCCGGATCTTGTGGGTAAAGTGTGCAGCCTCTGCAGAGTGTAAAACTATTCTAATAGCCGTGTCCACGGTCATGGACAGTTGGGTGGTGCTACTTAAACTATGTCAGGAATTTTACTACATCGGTGAAAGTATGTGTGTGTGATGTGTCAAGGTGGTGACTTGACTCGTTAAGCTGAATCCTATTCATGTTTATATCTATAACCTGTCTTCGAGGTTACCCAAATTTATTGATGCATGATTCATGATGGTAGAGTATTTAATCTAGCTTGTGGCTAGTTGGCTCGTTGTTGAATATTGCATTGTTACCTTGAACCAAATCATGGGTTGCTTGCGAGTACATTCAAAGTACTCATTGGCTTGCCACTGGTTATTTTATTGGCCAGGCAGGAGAGAACAAGATATCATGAAGATTTTTTGGTGACGAGCATGCGAGCTAGGACGCTTCCCAGTCAGAATGCTTGTAGGGTTAAGGCAGATGGCATGGGTCCAAGTTGTTATTGAAGATTTCCGCTGCGATGATATACTCAAGACTTGACCTTAATGGTCCTATTTGTGTAATACGGAATGTATGGATGTAAGACTCTTGTTATTCAGCTTTTGTGTGTTCAGTGAGCATTGATCTCTGGGATCACTGTACACGTGCATTCGGTGATCATGACTTATGAGTCGGGGTCCCCACAGAGCTGGTATCAGAGCCATCTTGACTGTAGGAAGCCTTAGTTAGCATGGTCGTTAGTTAGGGTAAAACTATTTTGAAAACTATTACTAGTTTTCAAAACTAGCTATACTTCTCTTCCCTTCTCAGTTTTTCGAAAACTAGGCTATACTAGATCTCTTCCCCTTCAAAAACATTGGTCGCTAGAACCCTTAGGCCCCTGACCACTGGATTTTCTGTAATCCTTGTGGAGTACACCTTGCCAAACACTCACCCACCCATTCTGAACACAAGAGTGGCGACACCACGACAAGACGATACCAACAGAAAAATCCATCCTCGAGGAATGAGGACGTGAAGACCCAGAAGATGGTGACACCCTTGACAGTGCCCCAGGATGATGCAACATTGGCCTGCGATGACCAGGGTATAGGTTATGCAAGACCATGATATACCAAGCTAATAGAGTAATCTTGTCATTACCGTTGTTGTGTTGGCAACCACCAGTGGATGAGAACCTCGCCATTTGGTCCGCCTCACTATAGTGAGCAGGAAAACGGTTCTTTTCGTCCCCCGCTCTTGGTGTCGAAGTTGTCATCAACGCAACCGACATGTTGAACCTCTACTATGCCTTGATTAATATCATTGCATAAAGGATTGCCTACCTGGTACCCTCGACGCCCCAGCAGGCACAAGGGATCGTCATGATTAAAGAGACGAGAGAAGACCAAGTCAATGCTAGCTACAAGGAGACACCTTCATCACATCACCTCATCATGCGAGAAGTTGTTGAAGATTCTTCAGGCTCAACCCGGATCATTCATCAAGCAACTACAAGGTACATAGCAACACCTGAGGAAAGCTCAGAAGACTGCACGAGGCACAAGTCACGACTGCTGAGACCGAGAACCCCTAGGGTAGGATAAGTCGTGTACCCCCTATGCGCAGTCGAGTCCGTATGATGGTTCGAATAGAACCATGATTGTGTGTTGCTTGATTTTATCTGTTTGTGCTTTGATATAAGTCGCACTTTTGCCCTAGGTAACAAGTGCATGGCTATATCATCTTCCTTGCCTTGTTTCTTTTGTTTCGGCCTTTTTGCACCTGTTTGTTTGCACCTGCACTATAGAACCCCCTTTAGGCATCCCCCCCCCCTTTTTGCTACTTTCCCCTCTCTTCTATCTCCTCGACTGAAGACAAGCAAGACAAGATGTACCAAGGATTCCAACATGGGAACCGACTAACAATGAAGACCTCTGCTACAACCTCCACGACCAAGTGCTACCCCGTAGAAATTATGTATAACCATCCAGACTAGAAACCCATTCCTAGACCCTTTGAGACTTCACGAGACACTCCAGCACGAATCCTTAACCATGTGCTAAACCCATAGTGTTACAAGAGCACCAGTTAAGCCTCTACAACCAAGCACAACCCTGGGTTCGTAATGGTTGGACACAGTCAGTGAGCACATTTCCATCCTAATATAGCACAAGAACTGACGATGCCATAGATAGACCAATTTGAGGATATAAGACAGATGACTTGGAGGCTTGATATCAGTGACTTCGAGGAATTATCTGAGGCCTTGATGGATTGTGAGGTTTTCATATTGGTGGGGTCACGACTTTGGGTAAGCATGTAGGAATTCTCGTTGGGCAGGAGATTGGATTTATGTAGGTGATTCTGGTTGTGTATAGATGTTGTATATGTCTGCATGGTTTGGAGTAAACTGGATTTAGACTGATGGTCTCGATCATGATATCATGCTTCTCGGTGGACAATAAACTAGGAGACTGGACTATTTGTCGGAGTTGGTTTAGGGATCTATATAATCATGACCTTGGAGTTTACTTGACCCGGATGATGGGAATTTGGAGGACTTACTATCGTAATGCATAGTCCTTCCAAGTATTTTGGTATTATAGGGACTAGAGATCTTGCGGAACACCGTAGACATCAGATTTGTAGAATTGTTGGATTATGTGGTGATTGATGGAAATTACCGGGCTATTAGAGTTGATCTATAGGAAGGAAACAAAATCTTGGAGTGGCATATGACGTGTTCCCTTAGAATAGAGATGCATTGTCATGAGCCTTGCAAGAATAGATTGAGTGCTTGGATTGTGGAGTTTAATTTAAGCTTAGCAGCATGTATGATCTACCCATGGATTTTAGGGGTAGACATACGTATGGATTGGGGATCGTAGACAAGTACAATTTTGTTAGACCACCTCTTAAGAGTGATGAGGTTATGTATGGCATAAGTGGTGATTGAAGTTGGTCTATACGAGAGGATGCATTTAGTAGTATAAGGTTATTCGTTGGAATACTAGATAGAGCTATTGGCATCTCAGAAACCGTGCTTAAGGATAAGATAATAAACGTTCACTCACTCACTAGAATCCTTGAAACTTAAGCCCCACCAAGCCACAACCCGGTCAGATCACGACCACGGGCCTTGGCTCTAAGTCAGGAAGGCCTTTGCAAATACTCAACGGAGACCACCACCAATACCACAGCCAACCTTGCGTACCCCATAGACTTCATGGAGTACTTGGACAAGTTAGTTGTCATCCTTATTTGGCAACATTCTTGACTACCCGAAGACGAGGGGAGAGCTGTGCAGCTGGTTAGAAGACGATTGAAGACCGACATGTCAAGAAGGAAGAACTACACCGACCACCATCATCAAGAAGTAAACTCCTGCGTCCAAGATCGGGCGTATCGGCAAACCACTCCTCTCGAAGGGACCGAGCATTTTCGAGTCGAAGGGGCGCTCACACCAAGATTTATCGACCTTCTTCAAGACCACTGCAAGTCAAATAGTAGACGGCTACCAGCTAGATTTACCACCTGAGATACCCACCGTGCACCAAATATTCCACGGGTCACCACCCTGGAAGTACTTCTTACTTCCTAACTAGCCCGATTCCCGCAAAGACATCGATCACCGAGCCTTTGACAACTAACCCAACCTAACCTATGCAAGAGACCCCTCAGCAACCTGCATCAAAGGCAACAAGCAAGAAGCCACGCCACCAAGTACTTCAAGATTCCATGGAGCACCACTCGGAAGCAGAACCAACAAGAAGTGAAGACTACCCCGTATCCAAGACTCCGTATTCCTATCCACACCTAGTCTGGGAATCTCGGGGACGAGATTCTTGTAAGGGGGGTAGGTCTGTCACACCCTGATTTTCATGCCACATTGTTTAAGCTGATAATCATGCTAAAAATGTGGATTGACAAAAACTTTTGAGTGTTTTTGACTTTGCTTGATTGATTCTCTGTCTGTTGTTTGCTAGTGCTCTAAAAATCAAATAAATCCTCCAACTCTTATACTTCATCTCCTTGATCCAAACCTTTTCCCAATGATCATGCCATGTGTATAGAACAGTATAGTATTTTCTTATAAAAATATTTTGGCCAAATAGTATTTTCTAAAATTAGTTTTCCAAAAACCCCTGAATTGAGGTTTGCACTACAAGTACCTTAATTAGGGTGTGAAAAATCTTTCAAAAAGTTTATTTGAATCCTATTAGGTATAGGACTCCCAGAAACCACAAAATATAATTTTAAAAGGTATTTTTATATTTTATTTAAAAGCTTTTCCTTAAGTCCAGAAATGGTCTTTGATAGGGAAAAATTATTTAATTATTTCAAAAATATTTGCCAAAATTCAGGGAAACTCATAGGACATATATTGTCCATATATAAGAGTTTCAACACATGGCCATGTTCAAAATATTGGACAAATCCTTCCAAAACCCTTTCTGGATATTTCAAGCTTTTGAAATATTTACAAAGGAAATATTCTCCAAAAATTCCAGGGATATTCTATCATGTTAAATATGACATATTTGATGATCTTGCAAAGCCTCATGCCTTGAAGATCAAGGAAACATCATCTAGTCCCCTCAAAACCATTTCTGTCCATTTTGAAGTTTGAGCAACTTTACATTGTCAAACTTGTCCAAATGCTCTCAAACTTGGTGCACATGCTAAAAAGATTTAATTATGCATCTATGCCAAATGGCACAAGTTTTGGAGAAGCATAACTTGATCTAAGTGCCCCAAAACCCTTTCTGACCAGATCCAAATTTGAACAACTCTACATTACCAACTTTTTACCTGGGGCTTCAAACTTTGCGGGCATGATCACAACCCCAAATGATGACACTACACCAAGTGGTGCATCAAGGGGAGATGATTTGCTTAACTTAATCTTGGAGGATCCATTTCTGTTGATTTTTAGGGTTTACAAGAGTTGAATTGGCAACTTTGCCCAAATGAGCTCAAATTTGGTCGAAGGGCCTAAATGTATGTGACATTCCATTCTGTTAAGTCCCATGTCAATTGGAAGTCATTTGATTTCCCAAAACATGATCAAACACCTTCTGCCAATTTACCAAAACCATTGTGTTGACCCTTCCCCTATTTCCCTTTACCTCAAATTCTTACCACAGGTAAACCTGATCATCTTCTACCTCCTGTAAATCACCCATGCCTCAGCTCAATCATTGGAGGGGGTAAAACCCCATTTTACTCTTCTGGTCAGTAGCTTTCTCCTCCTCTTTCACCTCCCTCCTCACTCCAGTGGCCCTCCATGGCATCCAAGACCATCACACATTTGTTTACTACTCCCTCGACCCCCTAGACATCATTGGGCAAAGTGGACGCGTCCAGAGCGGCGAGGACACGGCCATGCCGTCCAAACGGGCGCTCTGGAGCGCGCTACAGTGCCCTTGCGCACTGTAGCCACCCCCAATCACCAGCCCCGACCACCTCGGGCCTTCCCCTCGTGTCCCCCGAGGCCGCCTCGACGTCCGGGACACGGCAGCTGGTCGGCCCCCTCCTTCCTCTCTCTCTCCGGCCCCTGCTCGCACACGCACCGTGGTCACCGAGAGCCCCAATGAGCATGCTCACACATGCACTGCCCTGGCGCATTCCCGCTCCTCCTCTCTCCTTCTCTAGGCCTGGACCAACACCACGAACACCCCGGACACACCCACGGGCGCCCCCGTGGCTTGCAGCGACGGGAACAAGCTCGCCGGCGCACGAAACCTCGGTGGACCGCCGCCCACCTATTTATAGGCCACCCCCGAGCCCCCTTGCTGCTCCTTTGGCCCTCTCCTTCTCCCGTACGCCCCCAGGCCAACCCATTGCTCTCCCCGTGCCCTACAGCCACCTCCCTGGCCGGAGTCCCGTCGTCGGCCTCCGCTCGAATTCGTGCCAGCCCGAGCTCTTCACCCTCTCCTACCTCCACCAACGGACTCCCCTAAGCTAGGCGGACCTCCCACGCTCTTCCTCTCATCGAAGGGCGCACCATAGCACCGTGCCCAAATCTCGCCGACACCACCGTCCATCGGCGTCCAAGCCGCCGTCGACTCGATCATCCCTCGCAGCCGTGGCATACATGAGTGGAAGCGGCGTTCTTCGCTGAGCCCATTCATAGCCAGAGCACCGCCGGAGGTGCTCCGTAGCGCCGGCAGTCGCCGTCGGGGTCCTCTGCTCCCTCGGCCAGGCGAGTGCACGGGAGGAAGAAGAAGACGGAGGCCCTGCAGGCGGGCCCCGCTCGTAAGTGGCCCAGCCACCAGGCCACGCTGGCAAGTGGAGGCGGGTTCACCTGATTCCGCATCCTCGCAGTGAAGGCGCAGTATGCAAGGGCGCCTTCGACGTCGCCCCTGTTGCCCGCGCACCCAAGCCACTGGGCCGGCCCACTACTATCTCCCGCACAACGCGCTGTATAAGGGTAAAACCCTTTTCCCTATCCTTTTTCTTTTACCAGACAGCTTCAAAAATCATCCAAATATTCAAATAGTGTCCAAACTTGATGATTCAAATTTCTTCTGGCTCCATAAATCATGCTCTATCACATGGTGCAACATGCACATTTTTCCAGAAACTTTTCCTTCACAAATATTATCAAAATGTCATTATTCATTTTCAGTGATGAACTTTAGAAAATCACAGAGGGCTCAAATTTGATCCAAATGCAGTGGTTCAAATTCCTAGGTGCTTGTCATATCCAAACTTAGTTTTGGAACAATTTTATTAATACTTTCTGCACCACACCAAATAATGAGCCACTTCTTCATATTTATCAACTTTGCAAAATCCTAGGAAATTCATTTGGACTCCAAATCTAGTGAGACCAACTCCTAGATGCTTCTAAAATCATGACTTGATTAATGGGTGCCTTTGCTCATTATTCAAAAATATATTTCTGTACACTTCTTTCAAATCCATAAACCCCTTGATTCCATCATATTGAAATGTGCCAAACCATCCATTGATCATACTCCAATGAAACCACCTTGGTTATTTTTCATATGACCAGAGGTATCCTAGAAAAGTCCAACTCCTTTTAGAGCACTTTTATTTTTGCTTTGTTGTGTTGCTTATTATGATTGTTTCCATCGTTAGTTGACGAAATAAACGGAGTACTCGGAGATGGACCAGAAGGTTTGAAGACTCGGAAGGATAAGGAAAGCAGCCCTTTGACCATGATACACTTGTGTTCTTCGGAATCCATTTACTTCCGAATGCATGATGATAAGAATGACGGTGGTGACCTAGTTAAGAACCACCACATGATGCATGCTTACTCATAATCTTGCTATGTGCTAGATGCAATGCAAATGGTTAGTAGTGATGCTTAGTGATGCATATGTGCCATGAAACCTTCGTGGTTGCATTCTTTCAAAAAAAACATCGGGTGCCCCTAATGCCCGAGGGTGATGTTGAGTTAGGTCATCACTTGAGGAAGAAGTGATGTGCCGATAAAGATCTTGTGCATTGGGTGAAATGATGGATTAGATTTATGTGTGACTACCGTCCCAACCAAACATGCGCAACCACTCTACCCTTATATGGGAAAGGGCATTATTGATTACCTAGGTCGATACTAGCATGGTGCCCGCATTACTAGTGACGGGGGTGACATGAATGTCACTCTCGGGACGGGGTCGTGCTTGGATAGGCGGCCATGACTATCTTTACAGGGCACCGGACACACCGTTGGTACCCCGTGCTTGTGGTATGTGATGAATATGGGAGCAAGGTTCCACAAATTTTAAGATGTGAAATGTTTGGCACGGGGCTATTACCAATCGAGTGGACTCTGTGTTAGTGTCGTCTAGGGAAAGGTATTGATCGGGTGCTTAACCCGGGTACTTGAGGTAGCGCGGGTCGTGAATGACACGGAAGTTCCCCGGATCTTGTGGGTAAAGTGTGCAGCCTCTGCAGAGTGTAAAACTATTCGAATAGCCGTGTCCATGGTCATGGACAGTTGGGTGGTGCTACTTAAACTATGTCCGGAATTTTACTACATCGGTGAAAGTATGTGTGTGTGATGAGTCAAGGTGGTGACTTGACTCGTTGAGCTGAATCCTATTCATGTTGATATCTGTAACCTGTCTTCTAGGTTACCCAAATTTATTGATGCATGATTCATGATGGAAGAATATTTAATCTAGCTTGTGGCTAGTTGGCTCGTTGTTGAATATTGCATTGTTACCTTGAACCAAATCATGGGTTGCTTGCGAGTACATTCAAAGTACTCATTGGCTTGTCACTGGTTATTTTATTGGCCAGGCAGGAGAGAACAAGATATGATGAAGATTTCTTGGTGACGAGCATGCGAGCTAGGACGCTTCCTAGTCAGAATGCCTATAGGGTTAAGGCAGATGGCATGGGTCCAAGTTGTTATTGAAGATTTCCGATGCGATGATATACTCAAGACTTGACCTTAATGGTCCTATTTGTGTAATACTGTATGTATGGATGTAAGACTCTTGTTATTCAGCTTCTGTGTGTTCAGTGAGCATTGATCTCTGGGATCACTGTACACGTGCATTCGGTGATCACGACTTATGAGTCGGGGTCCCCACAAGACTATCCCGTTGGTCTGCTATTTGCTGTTTGGGGATTAGACATGGTTGGGCCCTTCAAGACAAGTAGGAGTGGCTTCACCCATTTGCTCATGGCAGTTGACAAGTTTACCAAACGGATCGAAGCCAAGCCCATCAAGAACCTAGGTGCGAGCACCGCTGTCAGCTTCATCAAGGAACTGATATTCAGATATGGAGTCCCTCATAGCATCATCACGGATAATGGCTCCAACTTTGATTCAGATGAGTTCAGAGCATTCTGTGCCTCCCAGGGCACTCGAATCCACTATGCATCCGTTGCACATCCCCAGTCGAATGGGCAGGCGGAAAGGGCAAATGTCTTGATCCTTCAAGGGTTGAAGCCACGACTGATGTGTGACCTCAAACATGCCGCTGGTGCCTGGGTTAGGGGTGGGCGTTCGGTATAAAATGAAATTTTGGTTTCTACCAATCGGTTTATTTTTAAATTCGGTTTGCTAAACTAAAAACCGAAATTGACAACTCAAAAGAGCTAACTGAAAATTCAGTTAACCGATTAATTCGGTATGGTTTTTGGTTTTACCGAATGGACCGTGCATCACCAACTCCTCATAGTATAGCGGCTGCACCTTCTTATATAGCCAGGAAAAATTGCCATCTCTCCTTAGCCAGGCAAGGTGGGACTAAAATTTCACTGGTCGGCTACTCGCACGCTCGTACATGAGAGATAACCTCCATGCACAAAGGACCATGGTCCACAGAAGTGATGTTTTGCACATGGGCTAGTGGGCTGTCTGCCTTGGTAGGCTTGAACACTTGACGTGGTGGGAAGAGTTCCACGTGGAGCGTCCAGAAAACTGGAGAAAGACGTTCGTTTTATGTGGGAGCGAGTTCTAGGTAGTTCTGCGCTAGGTTGTTCGGTAGTATTTCGGCTAACCGGACTAACAACCGAACTGGCCGAACTTAATTCAGTTATTATAAGTAAAAACCGAAATTATTTATACAAGTGACAAAAACCGAAAATTCGGTTTTTTTTGTTTCGGCTTCGGTTCGGTGTTCGGTTCATCGGTTTTTATGCCCACCCCTAGCCTGTGTGACTGAGCTACCATCTGTTTTGTGGGGACTAAGAACAACTCCGAACCGGTCGACTGATCGGACCCCCTTCTTCATGGTGTATGGTGCTGAGGCCATACTTCCGAGTGACTTGCTGCACAACGCCCCTTAGGTAGAACTCTTCTCAGAAGCTGAAGCTGAACAAGCTCGCCAAGATGCAGTCGAACTCCTGGAGGAAGAGCGCCAGATGGCTCTGATCCGCTCGACCATATACCAGCAGGACCTACGTCGATTCCACGCCCGCAATGTTCGAGGTCGAGCATTCCAGGAAAGATATCTTATACTCCGATTAAGTCAGAAACGACACCACAAGCATGCTCCAGCCTCAGAAGGCCCCTTCATCATCACCAAAGTACTCCACAACGGGGCATACCACATCTACAACGTAGCCAAGAAAATAGTTGAGCCACGCTCATGGAATGCGGATCTGCTCCGCCGATTTTACACTTAAGGCACTCGACCAGACGAGTTGTAATAAGAATCCTTCAGTTTGCTTTTCAAAGACAAGTTTGTGGCAATTCCATAATGATTGTTGTCCCAAAGGAACATGCTCTCAAATCCCCTAGTGGGTGGCTTAGCCGCGAATCTGATTCGCCTAAGTTTCGAAGACACTCCGAGTGAAGAGCAACCCTCTCTCTCGGGGGCTTATGTGCGACCCCGTAATCGCCTAAGTTTCAAAAACACTCTGAGTGAAGAGCAACCCTCTCACTCGGGGGCTTAGTTGCGACCCCGTAATCGCCTATGTTTCAAAAACACTCCGAGTGAAGAGCAACCCTCTCACTCAGGGGCTTAGTTGTGACCCCGTAATCGCCTAAGTTTCACAAACTCTTCGAGTGAAGGGCAACCCTCTCACTCGGGGGCTTAGCTGCGGCCCCGTAAATGCCGAAGTTTCACAAACTCTCCGAGTGAAGAGCAA
>LR738715.1:74229690-74265660 GCA_902687465.1 Secale cereale | reverse complement strand
GGCTTAGCCGCGACCACGTAATCGCCTAAGTTTCACAAACTCTCCGAGTGAAGAGCAACCCTCTCACTCGAGGGCTTAGCTGCAACCCCGTAATCGCCTAAGTTTCAAAAACACTCATAAGTGAAGAGCAACCCTCTCACTCGGGGGCTTAGTTGGGACCCCGTAATCGCCTAAGTTTCAAAAACACTCCGGGTTAAGAGCAACCCTCTCACTCGGGGCTTAGCTGCGACCCCGTAATCGCCTAAGTTTCAAAAACACTCCGAGTGAAGAGCAACCCTCTCACTCGGGGACTCGGTAGCACTCCAGGCAGTGCCACAAGTACAATGTACCTGGGCCCTCCGAGCTGCACCACTAGGACAATGTACCTTGGCTCTCCGAGCTACGCCACAAATACAAAGTGGTCCAGCTCTTCGAGCTATGCCACAAATACAACGTACCTTAGCCTTTCAAGCTATGCCATAAGTACAATGTCCACTCGGAATCAAAATATCCAAAAGCATCGAAAGCAAAGCAAACATATTTCAAAGGAAATCAAGTTTGGATAAAGACCCTCAAGGTTCGGGCATAAGTACTCGGGCGTCGAGCCCGAAAGAGTTTAACGGCTACAAAATCACTCAACATTTTGAGGCAAATTGAATTGGGACATAAAGTTTCTTCACTCTTCAGGAGGAGAGGGGCTTGTAGGCGCGACATATTCATCCAGGTCGATTCCGTTGGTGATGCGGGTGGCGACCTCGAGGAAAGTCTCGATGATTGACTGAAATTGAAGCTTTTTGGTATTGGCAACCTTGAGTGCAGCCAACCTTTCTTCCTTCACCTCCTTGCAATGCACGCGGACCAGAGACAGCGCCACATCGACGCCACACCGGGCGGATGACTTCTTCCACTCTTGAACTCGACCAGGGATCTCACTGAGCTGAGTCATCCGAGACTCGAGGTCGTTCTCCAGCACCATCGCCTGCCAGAGCATCATCTCGGTCCAGGACATCACCGCCTTCAGCTGGGCAAGGTAGCCGGTGGCACTGGTAAGGCGAGACTCCAGTCCCAAGACGTTCATCGCAACATTGTCCTTGACAAGAGAATTGGCGGGATCCAGACCCGTCTCGATCTGACCAGTCTCCTCCTCAAAGTTCTGGCAGAATTTTACACGGACAAAAATATGATGAGTCAACAGTTGGGCTATGAATCGACAATCATGATTCATTCGGACAAAGGAAGATACCTTCGAGCATGAGGAACATCTTTTTGGCAAGATTGCCCAGATAAGTCTCTAGCCCGTCCCTCTTCTGAGAGAGAACCCCAATCTTATCGTCTAGAGCAAGGTTGGCCCACTTCAGTCGCGTCACTTCCTTGTTGGCTTTATCTAGGGCAGTCTTCAGCTTGGCATTTTCCTCTTCGAGCTTGCCGACTGAAGCCAGCTTCTGTTCGGCAAGTTCAGTCTTCTCCTACGCCTTCTGCTGCACCGCTGCCAAGTCAAGATCCTTCTGCTCCAAAGCTACCTTCATTTGATCTACCAGAGACAGTGCTACACAGATGAGCCCGAGGATATCCGCGTCCACCGGACACACTCATTTAAATACAGTTGACAAGTTCTATACTTTTCATACCAGACGCTTCATCTTTGGCTTTCTGCAAGTTCTCCCTGGCCAGCCCCAGATCAAGATTGAGTTGGATATGTTTCTTCTTAAGATCCGCAAATTGAGCTCCAAACTCACAAGATTTCTACAATCAATAGAGAAGACGAACCAGTCAATAAGGACAAAGAGAGTCATTTCCACTCGGAAAAGTGCAGAGAGCAAAGTGTTGCGACAAGAGAGTTCTGAGACTACTGCCAAGTCAAACACTCAACAGTAGCCTCGGGGACTACACCCAGTGGGTGCACTCAGTGTGCCCCCACCAGTTCCCACTCGACTAGATCCATCATGTACGAGCGGAAGACGTAAAAAAAAGAGTCGCAGATTGTTCTTAGACCATAGCCGACTGCCAGCAGTCGACCATGGTCTCGGGGACTACACCCAATGAGTGCACTTGGCGTGCCGCCACCGGTTCCCACTCAACCGGATCCGTCCTGTACAAGTGGAAAGAGTTCAAAACCAGACAACGGCATCAGTTCTAAGACCATAGCTGACTGCCCGCAGTCGACCATGGCCTCGGAGACTACACCCAGTGGGTGCACTCATCATGCCCCCACTGGTCCAATCGCTACAACTGGACCAATTGGATCATAAGAGCTACTTTGCAAGAACCAGAACACCCAGCGGGTGGAATATCATCTTACGAACAAAGCAGTGGTTTTTAGGTGGAATATCATCTTACGAACAAAGCAGCGGTTTTCAGATCGAAGATCCTGACAGAATAACAGTTAGTCGGAAAATACTCACCTGGACGTTGGTCTGAAGGGCCGAACTAGCATTATAAGCAGCCATGCTAGCCTCATAGGTTGCCTTCGTCTGCTCCATCATCAGCCCTGCTTGACGAACGGCTTCCTTAGCCGCGTCCACGGGGTCCTCTGGGACATGATGCGTAGCAAAGAGCACAATCTACGGGGCAGTCGGAGCAGCTAGAGGATCCGCAGCCGGGACAGTCGACGAAGATGGCCGAACAGTCGACACGGGAACGGCAAAGGAAACCACAGCCCGAGCCGTGTCTCCTTGTTGCTGGGCATCCGAGCCAGCAGACATCTTCCGACCTCTCCTTCATGCGTTCCTCCGCGACACTTCTACATGCTCGTCATCGTCATTAGGAAACTCAATATCATTGGGTAGCGCGGTAAAACATTCGACCAAAAAAGAAAGCTCAGTCGACTGACAGAGTGGTGAACAGAGGTATAAGACACTATCGAAGAACTATACCAACACTGGATGTGGCCATTCTGTAGTATCCTCATCGTCGCGGCCCTTGTCAATCTCCATGGAGGTCTCAGTGGCAGCAGCACTAAAGATTTCAGAACACACTCGGTAAAGTGGATAAGTGACTCGGCAAAACATGTCAGATTTCTTTCACAAGAGAAGAATAGGGAAGAATGACACTCACGTGGAAGCAATGGAACGTCCACCTTGATCTTGGGCAGGACCTTCCGAGGCATGGAAGCAGCAACCTTGGGCTGCTTCAGAGCCTTCTTGGTCGGGTTAGGGGAAGATGTCCGAGTGTGTTTTGGTACCTAAGGAGCAGAGGGAGTCGTCTTAGCACGCATGTTGCCCGGGTCGTGGGTCAGCTTGGAGCGCGTCTCGACGCGGGGCGGTGACTCGACCTCTTCACCGCTGCTCGAGTCCTCGCTCTCCTCATCGGTCTCTTAGTTAGACTTCCACTCGGTGACCTCGCCAACACCCTCCACCCCCTCTTGGACTTGCTCTCCGTTGGGCACTGAATACATCTCACTATAAATCTGCAAGACAAAGCGTTGATCAAACATCAATCAGATTACAGATATCTGCAAAGACGAATCGGAAAATTCACTAGGGAATCAGAGCCGAACCTTGTCTGGTTTGTGATCTTCGTCGAACGGCGGACTCTCCTAGTCCCCCGAGGGTTATCCTTGTTCCCAGTGATGCCCTTCAACCACTGCTCCACCGTCTTCTCTGCGGCCTCCTCCGGGTGGACCAGAGCGGTGTTGTTGGTGCCCGAGTACATCCACATCGGATGATCACGAGCTTGGAGAGGCTAAATCTGCCGACTGAGGAACACCTCCAGCAGGTCCATCCCAGTGACTCCGTCGCGGACCAGCTGAACCACCCGCTGAACTAACATGTGTACTTCTACTTTCTCAGCCCGACTCACAAGCAACGGAGGAGGCTGACTGACTCGATCCAGGGTAAAAGGAGGAAGTCCGATCGACTGACCAGGAGTCGGGATGACTTTGCAATAGAACCAGGTCGACTGCCATCCTGTGACTGACTCAGGAAGGACCATGGAAGGAAAAGTACTCCTACCCCTAGTCTGAATACCTAAGTTGTCGCACATCTGGATCACATGCGTCTTCTCGTCACTCGGATTCGCCTTCTTGACGGGTTGGGAACGACAAGAGAAAATGTGTTTGAACAAACCCCAATGCGGTCGACACCCCAGGAAGTTTTCACACAGATATATGAAAGCAGCGAGGTACGTAATGGTGTTGGGATAAAAGTGGTGCAACTGAGCGTCGTAGAAGGTCAGAAAGCCTCAAAAAAAGGATGCAGGGGCAAAGAGAAACCTCGGTCGACGTGGGTCGCGAGGAGGACGCATTCACCCTCTCGCGGCTGCGGCTCGAGCTCGTCACCTGGTAGCCTCCGGGAATCATGGGCGATCAGGCCGCCCTCCACCAGCTCCTCCATATCCTCCACCTGCATCATGGACCTGATCCAATCCCCCTGGATCTAGCTGGGCGGCAGCCTAGTCCTCGATGTCGACCCCCGATTGGTCTTCTTGCCCTTCCCCGTTGCCAGCGCCTTCTTGGCACGCTCCAGGGCCGTCGTCCTGTCCTTACCCATGGGGGGCGAGCTGTGCGCGGGTGGGGCAGCGATGAGCGAGGAGAGGTGATGCAGCGGAGGAGCAGAGGAAGAAGAAGAAGTTTGAGCGCACAGTGCCCTCTCTTCGACCGCGGCGCTTTCTTATAGCCCGGTGGTCGAGTGACTGACTTGTGGGCCCAAACGATCATGTCAAATCCCACAACAGACGCACGCTCGATACGTGGTGAAAAAGGCGGTGCAGAAATTGTGGCGTCCGGGTATATCCAGTCCGATTAGCGCGGCTCGCTCCATCCAGCGTGCTTCCCTGAAATTCGAATGCCGCAAAATCCGGAGACCGCAGAGCAGCCAATCGCGCTGAAAACCATGCGCCCCGCCAGCACTCGAAACTATACACGAAAGTTCACTCGATGGTTTTTGAATCGATCAAGGTGACTGAATTAAGGTTGAAGGGCCAGCCCGATCCCCCGGTTCGAGGAAGATGCCTCTGAAGCATCGGACTTGGACCGGAATCAACTTCAACCCTCTTCTTCACTTGGACCTCAATCCATTCAGGGGCTACTGATGATGCCACAGACCTAAGGTAGGGTCACAGGCCTGATCTAGATACCCTACCCAAGGTCACTGCCCTAAGGCTCAAAGACATTCCAAGGATGATAGAAGATGCCGACTGATATGGCCAACGAGAGTAATTAACTCAATAGCATACTTCACTCGGATAACCCAATTCCATTCGACAGAATGAAGCCACTCGACCATGCAAGAAACCACTCGACTCCTGAAGGGCAAAGGTCTCTTAAGTCTAGCAAAGGTCAGGCATTCACTCCGTAGTAATAATAGCCTTTACTACCCTTTATTACAGGCGTTATCAGTAACGTCCTACTTTTATGTACATTGAACCCTTGTAACGTGGGATGGCTGGGGTCCTGGCGCACTCTATATAAGCCACCCCCCTCCTCTAGTACAAGGGTTCGCACCCCCTGTAACTCACACACACATCTATATTCCAGTCGACCGCCTCCGAGCACCGAGACGTAGGGTTGTTACTTCCTCCGAGAAGGGCCTAAGCTCGTAAAACCCTTGTGTACAACCTTGCTGTAGCTAGGACCTTGCCTCCTCCTACGTACCCCCCCCCCATCCTTACTGTCAGACTTAGTACCACGACACCAGGTGCTGGCGGCAGAGCTCTTGCGTGTAGGCCTCGTCGGCAGCCTCGGCCTCGAGGCGCTCCCACGCCTCGCGGTCCTCCCGCACCATAGCCGAGCTCACCACCCCTGGTTCCGGCGGAATGAGGTGGACCGGACGTGTGCCTAAGGGGAAATTGAGCCTAGCCGCCATGCCGTGGTAGCGGACCTGCCAGCGGTCGTACTCCATGGCCGCGAGCTCGGCCGTGTGGAAGCTACCAAGCCATCGGCGGGTATGGGTCTCTCGATCTGTAATCTTGGCGACCCACGTCCCATACGACGGGGACACCTCGGCGGCCACCTCACCGGCGTCGGGCGAAAAGGCCACGATAAACCTCTTTTTGGCCATTAGCTCCTCAAGCTCCCCGGCACACAAGCAGAGGTTCATGATGGAGGCGCCGGCGATGGCGGCGACCTACCAACGGTTTCGAGGGTTGTGTGTGTCTGTGTGAGCGGAGGTTTTGGGGTGTGTGTGGAGGGGGGCAAGGTTGTGTTTGAGGAAATATTGTGGCAACTGAAAATTTTACTAGGCGAGAGTAACAAGGCGGGGCTACTGAAAATTTGGATCATGGGCGAGGAGATATTTTTAAGATTGCGAGAGATGCAGAGGCGGGAGTAAAATGCCGGGGCTACTGAAAATTTGAATCAAGGGACTGAAGCAGAGCAGGAGTAACAGACGTCGCACACGGTTCGCACATACTAATTGTGTGCTATCAAACGTTAAAACCTTCCAGGCAGTAGATATTTTCGAGATTGCGAGGGATGCAGAGGCGGGAATTTTTGGGAAGTGAGCTAGTGTGCTTGACATGCCGGCTGTGGACTATAGCCGACGCACCTTCGCGTGTACTATACACCGACGGTGCTCCAATATATTTTGTACTACATCTGACACGGTTCGTGATAACAAACTATGTGGGATCTACTTGATTAGAATTACAAAATGGGGTTATAGCTGCAATGGACGCTGTTTGAATTGCTAGACCATTTATCTATACTGAACATGCAACTATATGTGTGTCGTAAAAGAATTGGAATTATTCAGGGTTCGTTCGGACATTTTATACATTAAACTAGTTTTCTAGCCATTTCACGTGCACAATTCAAAATTAAACTACACGCACATGCTCCGGTGCATACAAATTGGTTGAAAAATCAAATTTGTGTCCTTCAGTGCATGCTTAGGTCCCATGTGTCAGGACCCCAATCCTAAGTTATACCGGTCTAGCATGTAACACATCATATCACTTTGCGGCATCACGCACGGTATCCCCACGGGTGCCACCTTACCTTGCCCGGGACCATTTGCGCATTTTGGCATACGTATATGATAGTGTCGCTAGCATCCATATGACAGATAACCTGGGCTAACGTGACTAGTTATAAACCAAAAGTGGCACTAAATTACAGAGACAGGCATACATGACCTAGCAACGAACGTGTCGGGAATCAACGTATGAACCCAAGTCGTAGCAAGCTAGAAGGACTGAAAGGAACAAGGCATGACATTTCCCCTAAGGGACAGACACAGGAATGAAGAAGGACACATGCCGGCCAGCCTAAGTGTTTCGGAGTAGTAGCAAGCTACCAAGGCTCAGTGGAAGCACTAGGAGGCATTTCCCGGTAAGATAGGCTACCAAGGGTAAACAACTAGGTGTCGGATCCGACACATAGCAATATACATTACACGTACGCATAACATGCAAGTATGTGTTGTACAACATGGCATCACAACATAACTCAACAACTCATATAGATAAAGGCCCAGAAGAGCCATCATAGCATTTATTACAAACAGTGGATCTCATGTCCCAACATACAGAGCATACAGGAAACGGAAGCATAACATGTCTGAGTACAGGCAACTACAAAAGAAAAAGGCTGAGAAGCCTGACTATCTACAAGACCCTCCCATGGGTACAAGATCGTAGCTGAGGTAACAAGCTAAACGTCGAAGTCCACGCGGAACCACTAGTGAGACTGAAGTCTCTCTGCAAAAACATAAATTAAGCAAACGTGAATACAAAGGTACTCAGCAAGACTTACATCGGAACTAGCTACATATGCATCAATATCAATAAAGGGATGGCGGAGTTTGACTGCAGCAAGCCAGCTTTGACTCAGTGGCTATCCTGAACTACGACTGCAAGTAACTCTTTGAGGTGGCGCACACGAGTCCACATACTCACCATTCAATACCCCACTATGGATCCGCTCCCGTCTCCCTACGAGAAGGCCATCCATAGCACTCACGCTTATCTTGCACGTGTTAGAGTATCCACTTTCACTTGTCTATGAACTGTAAAGGTAACCCAGAAGTCCATTACTGCGGACAAGGCTATTCGAATAGATCATATATAACCCTGCAGGGGTGTACTTCTTCACACAAGCTCTCAACACTTACCGCCGTTTACACGACATGTACTCGGCAACCTTCAAGCGGAAGCCCAGCGAGGGTGTCGGCCACGACCTGACTAACCACACGAGTCCCTAGTCCAGGTTTATCGCCTATTTAGGTTCCATCCATGGGGAGATCCGGCCGGGGTGTCGCTCACGGCCCCAAACGATGTGTACAGGGTTCCTGAGCCACCAAACGGGCGACCGGTACACCGTGCCACGTACCTGCCGTGTCACAGCCCACCCCGATGGTCAGCGCTGCGCACGACCTCCAGTATACTACAAACACCAGAAACTAATTGCAACTCCTGGACAGAGGACAAGGGCAATTAAAAAGTCGAGAGAGTCAATTAAGGATCCCAATGTGTGGTAGTAGCTTTTTCATGGATCACAAACACAGAACTCAGTTCCTGAGGGCGGCTGTAATGAGACAACCCACCATGTACTCCTACATGGCCTCTCATCGCTACCTTTACCAAATCATGTTCACACACTTAGCTCTCAACAGTAGACATGTTCACCACATTCCAATTCATCCCCGATGAATCAGACCTGACACAACTCTAAGCAATAGCAGACATAACCAGAAAGCATGAATGAGTAGGCACAACATGGCTCAAACAACTCCTACTCATGCTAGTGGGTTTCAACTATTTACTATGGCAATGACAGGTCATGCAGAGGAAAGGGGTTCAACTACCGCAGCAGGTAATAGTTGAGGCGTTGTTGTCCTAATGCAGTAAAAGAGACCAAGAGCGAGAGAGTGGGATTGTATCGGAATGCTCAAGAGGTTTTGCTTGCCTGGCACTTCTGAAGATATCAATGTGTCTTCATCAGTGTCATCCATCACATCGTCAGAACAGCGTCTACTGAGAGGGGACAAACACCGGCAAACAAGAGAGAAACAATCAATGCAATGTGACAATATGATGCATGATCATGACCTGGCAATATGATGTTGATTGAGCTAATGCAACTAGCAACCATAATAAATGAAGTTGGTTTGAACCAAAGGTTCAAATTCAAACTCCATATGTGATTATTTAAATGCCATTTATGCAAATTGTCATATACAGCAACCTTAGGTTGTCCAAACATGCGTGAGAATGCCATAAACAGATTCCTTGAATTTTTCTGATCATTTTTCATATATAAATTATTTTTCTCTGAGCTACGGTTGATTTTATATGATTTTTAGAAGTTTAAAGCATTTTCTGAAAATAAATAAATCATTTAGATTTATATAAATTACAGAAAAGGCTTTACTGCATCAGCATGATGTCTGTGTGACGTCAGCAAGTCAACATGGCGGCCAGGGTCAAACCTGACCAGTGGGCCCCACTGGTCAGTCTCTCCGTACTAACTAATTAAGTTTAACACTAAACTAAAAGTTAACAGGGGTTGGGCCCCACGTGTCAGTGACTAACTAGCTAACCAATTAATTAGTACTAACCTACGTTAATTAGCAGGGCGGGCCCCACTGGTCATTGACCCAGGGGGTCATTAGGTTAGTGCCTAACGGCGTTTTCGCTGGAGTTAGGCCGTCGGCGACAGCCGAGACGGCAGAGGACGTCGGAATCCGTCCTCCGATGACCATTCACGCGGCGGCGGCCATCTACGCGCTGCTGAGGCTCGCGCGCAGCTAGTGGTGCAGACGGCATCACCGGGGGTGGCCGGAAACGACGACGGCGAGCAGCGCGGCGGCGGTCGGAGTTCGGGAGCCGGTGGTTTCGACGCTGCGGTGCATGGCAGGAACAAGAGGTGACGGTTTTGGGGTCCTGGCGTTGCATTGAGCATGGTGGTGTGCTCGGTTACGGCCCTAGGTGGCAGTGTTCACGGTGGCGACATGGCCGGCGACGGGGAGCTCTCGGCTTCGGTGAACACGGCAGCTACGCGGCGCAAACAAGGCAGTGGAGGAAGGGGTTCAGTGCAGGGGCTCACAGCGGGGCTAGCGAGCTCGAGGGAGAGGTCGGGGACGCTCTGTAGCTCCCGAATTGACGGCGAGGAGCTCCGGCCATCCGAGGATGAAGACGACGACGTGAAGGCAATGCAGAGCTTCCGGCGAAGCATGGCTCAGCGAGGAGGAAGAGGGCGTCGCGGCGGTCCTTGTGAACACACCGGGGAGGCAAGAGAGAGACGGGGAGGCAAGTTATTTGGAAATATATTCTATATATTATGAATATAACTCCAAATTCAAATACAATAATGATTTTAAATTCAGTGCCCAAAATATTCCTAAAAATGTTCATTATTTTTGGTTTGGTGCAAAAGCCTTGCCAAAAATATCAAACAATTAATAAAAACACTTTGGAAATATTGAATGCAATTTTTTTAACTGGACCTATTTGAATTCTGAAGTGCTAGGGTTTGATCATCCCCATTTCCAAGTTTCTGAGAAAATTAAACATGATGCACATGATCATGCAGAGTCAAGCAAAGGCTAAGCTATAGGGCTGTGACACCATGCAACAAATGGGAATGAATTTTTCGGGTTTCATTTGGCCTTTTTTATACATTAACTGGGTTTTCTAGGCATTTTATGTGCATAATTCAAATTTGAACTACAAGCACATGCTCCAATGCACCAAAGTTGGTTGAAAAATCACATGTTTGTCCTTGGGTGAATTTATAGGTCCAATGCAAGAGATGGGAATGAAATTCAAACACCAGGGCAGAGTTGATTGTTGGCAAAACGTTGAGATGCCTGGGTTTTAAATTCTAGTAAATCCAAAACTCGTCTGAAATTCATGAAACTTGGCATGCTATCATGGAGCAGCATCAACAGAGTTTTTCAATTTCAGGGTCATTTAGCTCTAAAAAAATCATTAAATGCATGAAAAATACCAAATGAACTCAGAAAGGGTTGATCATTCACGATGTGGATTTGAATGGTACATTTTGAACAGACAAAAATTCTGGACTTCAAACAAGTTCCAAAAATGAAATGCCTTGTAACAGATGAGTTTTTGTCCGAAACCCTCATACTTCGAAAGAGATTGTCTATTTTGTACACGAAGTGCATCCAGTTTTTGCTGAAACCTCTCTACTTTTTTGTGCATGCTATGTGGGTGAAATGACGATACCATGCCAACTTTCAACCTTTTCAAAGTTCATTTCAAGTGTTTTTCAATTTCAGGGTCATTTAGCTCTAAAAAATCAGTAAATGCATGAAAAGTACCAAATGAATTCAGAAAGGGTTGATAATTGATGATGTGGATTTTAATGGTGCATTTTGAACACACCAAAAGTCTGGACTTCAAATAAGTTCAACAAAATGAAATGCCTTTGTAACAGATGAGTTTTCGTCCGAAACCCTGATACTTCGAAAGAGCTTGTACATTTTGTACGTGAAGTGCATCCATTTTTTGTCGTAACCCTCTCTACTTTTTTGCACATGATATGTGGGTGAAATGATGATACCATGTCAACTTTCAACCTTTTCGGAGTTCATTCGTAGTGTTTTTAATTTCAGGGTCATTTAGCTCTAAAAATATTCATAAATGCATGAAAAATACCATATGAACTCAGAAAGGGTTAATAATTGATGATGTGGATTTGAAAGGTGCATTTTGAACACACAAAAAGTCTAGACTTCAAATAAGTTCAAAAAATGAAATGTCTTTGAAACAGATGAGTTTTCGTCCGAAACGCTGATACTTCAAAATAGATTGTCCGTTTTGTACACGAAGTGCATCCAGTTTTTGTCGTAACCCTCTCTACTTTTTCTTACAAGCTATGTGGGTGCAATGATGATACCATGCCAACTTTCAACCTCTTCAGAGTTCATTCGAAGTGTTTTTCAATTTCATGGTCATTTGGCTCTAAAATAATTCAGTAAATGCATGAAAAATATCAAATGAATTCAGAAAGGGTTGATAATTAATGATGCGGATTGGAGTGGTGCATTTTGAACACACCAAAAGTATGGACTTCAAATAAGTTCAAAAAATGAAACACTTCAAATAAGTTCAAAAAATGAAACGCCTTTGTAATAGATGAGTTTTCATCTGAAACCCTGATACTTCGAAAGAGATTGTCCACTTTGTACACGAAGTGCATCCATTTTTTGTCGTAACCCTCTCTACTTTTTGGCACATGCTATGTGGGTGAAATGATGATACCATGCCAACTTTCAACCTTTTCAGAGTTCATTCGAAGTGTTTTTCAATTTCAGGGTCATTTAGCTCTAAAAAAGTTCAGTAAATGCATGAAAAATACCAAATGAATTCAGAAAGGGTTGATAATTGATTATGTGGATTTTAATGGTGCACTTTGAACACACCAAAAGTCTGGACTTCAAATAAGTTCAAAAAAATGAAATGCCTTTGTGACAGATGAGTTTTCATCCGAAACCCTGATACTTCGAAAGAGATTGTCCATTTTGTACACGAACTGCATCCATTTTTTGTCGTAACCCTCTCTACTTTTTTGCACATGCTATGTGGGTGAAATGATGATACCATGTCATCTTTCAACCTTTTCGGAGTTCATTCGTAGTGTTTTTAATTTCAGGGTCATTCAGCTCTAAAAAAATCATTAAATGCATGAAAAATACCAAATGAACTCAGAAAGGGTTGATCATTCACGATGTGGATTTGAATGGTACATTTTGAACAGACAAAAATTCTGGACTTCAAATAAGTTCAAAAAATGAAATGCCTTGTAACAGATGAGTTTTTGTCCGAAACCCTCATACTTCGAAAGAGATTGTCTATTTTGTACACGAAGTGCATCCAGTTTTTGCTGAAACCTCTCTACTTTTTTGTACATGCTATGTGGGTGAAATGATGATACCATGCCAACTTTCAACCTTTTCAAAGTTCATTTCAAGTGTTTTTCAATTGCAGGGTCATTTAGCTCTAAAAAAATCAGTAAATTCATGAAAAGTACCAAATGAATTCAGAAAGGGTTGATAATTGATGATGTGGATTTTAATGGTGCATTTTGAACACACCAAAAGTCTGGACTTCAAATAAGTTCAACAAAATGAAATGCCTTTGTAACAGATGAGTTTTCGTCCGAAACCCTGATACTTCGAAAGAGCTTGTACATTTTGTACGTGAAGTGCATCCATTTTTTGTCGTAACCCTCTCTACTTTTTTGCACATGATATGTGGGTGAAATGATGATACCATGTCAACTTTCAACCTTTTCGGAGTTCATTCGTAGTGTTTTTAATTTCAGGGTCATTTAGCTCTAAAAATATTCATAAATGCATGAAAAATACCATATGAACTCAGAAAGGGTTAATAATTGATGATGTGGATTTGAAAGGTGCATTTTGAACACACAAAAAGTCTAGACTTCAAATAAGTTCAAAAAATGAAATGTCTTTGAAACAGATGAGTTTTCGTCCGAAACGCTGATACTTCAAAAGAGATTGTCCATTTTGTACACGGAGTGCATCCAGTTTTTGTCGTAACCCTCTCTACTTTTTCTTACAAGCTATGTGGGTGCAATGATGATACCATGCCAACTTTGAACCTCTTCAGGGTTCATTCGAAGTGTTTTTCAATTTCATGGTCATTTGGCTCTAAAAAATTCAGTAAATGCATGAAAAATATCAAATGAATTCAGAAAGGGTTGATAATTGATGATGCGGATTGGAGTGGTGCATTTTGAACACACCAAAAGTATGGACTTCAAATAAGTTCAAAAAATGAAACACTTCAAATAAGTTCAAAAAATGAAACGCCTTTGTAATAGATGAGTTTTCATCTGAAACCCTGATACTTCGAAAGAGATTGTCCATTTTGTACACGAAGTGCATCCATTTTTTGTCGTAACCCTCTCTACTTTTTGGCACATGCTATGTGGGTGAAATGATGATACCATGCCAACTTTCAACCTTTTGAGAGTTCATTCGAAGTGTTTTTCAATTTCAGGGTCATTTAGCTCTAAAAAAGTTCAGTAAATGCATAAAAAAATACCAAATGAATTCAGAAAGGGTTGATAATTGATTATGTGGATTTTAATGGTGCACTTTGAACACACCAAAAGTCTGGACTTCAAATAAGTTCAAAAAAATGAAATGCCTTTGTGACAGATGAGTTTTCATCCGAAACCCTGATACTTCGAAAGAGATTGTCCATTTTGTACACGAACTGCATCCATTTTTTGTCGTAACCCTCTCTACTTTTTTGCACATGCTATGTGGGTGAAATGATGATACCATGTCATCTTTCAACCTTTTCGGAGTTCATTCGTAGTGTTTTTAATTTCAGGGTCATTCAGCTCTAAAAAAATCATTAAATGCATGAAAAATACCAAATGAACTCAGAAAGGGTTGATCATTCACGATGTGGATTTGAATGGTACATTTTGAACAGACAAAAATTCTGGACTTCAAATAAGTTCAAAACATGAAATGCCTTGTAACAGATGAGTTTTTGTCCGAAACCCTCATACTTCGAAAGAGATTGTCTATTTTGTACACGAAGTGCATCCAGTTTTTGCCGAAACCTCTCTACTTTTTTGCACATGCTATGTGGGTGAAATGATGATACCATGCCAACTTTCAACCTTTTCAAAGTTCATTTCAAGTGTTTTTCAATTTCAGGGTCATTTAGCTCTAAAAAAATCAGTAAATGCATGAAAAATACCAAATGAATTCTGAAAGGGTTGATAATTGATGATGTGGATTTTAATGGTGCATTTTGAACACACCAAAAATCTGGACTTCAAATAAGTTCAACAAAATGAAATGCCTTTGTAACAGATGAGTTTTCGTCCAAAACCCTGATACTTCGAATGAGCTTGTACATTTTGTACGTGAAGTGCATCCATTTTTTGTCGTAACCCTCTCTACTTTTTTGCACATGCTATGTGGGTGAAATGATGATACCATGTCAACTTTCAACCTTTTCGGAGTTCATTCGTAGTGTTTTTAATTTCAGGGTCATTTAGCTCTAAAAATATTCATAAATGCATGAAAAATACCATATGAACTCAGAAAGGGTTAATAATTGATGATGTGGATTTGAAAGGTGCATTTTGAACACACAAAAAGTCTGGACTTCAAATAAGTTCAAAAAATGAAATGCCTTTGAAACAGATGAGTTTTCGTCCGAAACGCTGATACTTCAAAAGAGATTGTCCATTTTGTACACGAAGTGCATCCAGTTTTTGTCGTAACCCTCTCTACTTTTTCTTACAAGCTATGTGGGTGCAATGATGATACCATGCCAACTTTCAACCTCTTTAGAGTTCATTCGAAGTGTTTTTCAATTTCAGGGTCATTTAGCTCTAAAAAATTCAGTAAATGCATGAAAAATACCAAATGAATTTAGAAAGGGTTGATAATTGATGATGCAGATTGGAGTGGTGCATTTTGAATACACCAAAAGTCTGGACTTCAAATAAGTTCAAAAAATGAAACGCCTTTGTAATAGATGAGTTTTCATCTGAAACCCTGATACTTTGAAAGAGATTGTCCATTTTGTACACGAAGTGCATCCAGTTTTTGTCGTAACCCTCTCTACTTTTTGGCACATGCTATGTGGGTGAAATGATGATACCATGCCAACTTTCAACCTTTTCAGAGTTCATTCGAAGTGTTTTTCAATTTCAGGGTCATTTAGCTCTAAAAAAGTTCAGTAAATGCATGAAAAATACCAAATGAATTCAGAAAGGGTTGATAATTGATGATGTGGATTTTAATGGTGCACTTTGAACACACCAAAAGTCTGGACTTCAAATAAGTTCAAAAAAATGAAATGCCTTTGTGACAGATGAGTTTTCATCCGAAACCCTGATACTTCGAAAGAGATTGTCCATTTTGTACAAGAACTGCATCCATTTTTTGCCGTAACCCTCTCTACTTTTTTGCACATGCTATGTGGTTGAAATGATGATAGCATGCCAACTTTCAACCTTTTCAGAGACCATTCGAAGTGTTTTTCTATTTCAGGGTCATTTAGCTCTAAACAAAATCAGTAAATGCATGGAAAATACCAAATGAATTCAGAAAGGGTTGATAATTACTGATGTGGATTTTAATGGTGCGTTTTGAACACACACAAATTTTGGACTTCAAATAAGTTCAAAAAAAATGAAATGCCTTTGTAACAGATGAGTTTTCGTCCCAAACCCCGATACTTCGAAAGAGATTGTCCATTTTGTACGCGAAGTGTGTCCAGTTTTTGCCGTAACCCACTCTACTTTTTTGCACATGCTATGTGGGTGAAATGATGATACCAGGCAAACTTTCAACCTTTTCAGAGTTCATTTGAAGTGGTGTGGACATTTTTATGCATTAATTGAGTTTTCAATGCATTTATGTGCATACTTCAAATTGGAACTACATGCACATGCTCCAGTGCATATAAATTCGTTGAAAAATGAAATATGTGTCCTTGGGTGCATGCTTAGGCCCCATGCAAGAAATGGGAATGAATTTCAAACACCAGTGCACGTAGATTGCCGGCAAAACATTGATATGCGTGGTTTTTAAATTCTAGTAAATCCAAAACTCGTCTGAAATTCATGAAACTTGGCATGCTATCATGGAATAGCACCCGACAAGCTGTGGCATTTTTCATGTCCATTTTGAGAGAAGGCGCACTCGAATAATGACAGTCAACGTAGGCATTTTGAAAAAATAGCTGCCACTTTAATATCTCAATTTTTTGTAGAATTCAAACCGTGTGCGTTCTGTTAACCATTCACGTGACACCACGTGTCTTGGTTTTAATGGATGTAGGAGGTGTTGTGCACACAGCTGCTTGACCTTAACTGAGCGGGAGGCGTGCAAGCGCAGTCCGGTGCGCAGGCTGGCCGAGAGGTGTGCAAGCTGTCCTCCAATGCGCAGGCTCACCAGGAAGCATGCGAGTTGTACGCTGCGCAGGCTCACCGAGAAGCGAGCCCCTTGACTTCCATGGCCACCCGCCTTCCTCTCCATTAATGGCGCCCAAGCCGCTGTTTAATATGGGCGGCCTTACTGTTCGCCTCCCATTCCCCTGCCTCCCGCAGACCTCCACCAACGCCATGGCGCAGAACGATCATATGCCACTAGTCATCAAGTTTGGTAAAGTCGACTCCGAGCCAGAGGAGATAGAAAATAAGGAGGAATGGGGCCTCATGGACATGGCCCAGAATGAGCTGGCCGCGGCGGTTGCTGCTCCCGCTCCCGTCCCAGCTCCCTTTCCCACGCCCGCGCCAGCGACCATCCCCGTAGCATTGACGGGCTGGTCGCCGAGCACAATCACAGAGCTGGAAGCCGCGCGCGTCAGCGAGGTCTCCGCGGACCCGCGCGACCTCGTGTACATGCCAGCGCCAACACCCGTGCTCATGCTCGTTCGCGCCCCTCCACCCACTACGGCACCGGCCCCCGTGCGTTTGGCTGCACTTGCCGTGCCCGTGCGCGTGCCCCCCTCAGCGGCATGGGACGCTGCCGTCGACCACTACCTCTCAGCGGCGCTAGTTGTCGTCCTCCCGCGCCCTACCTGTCGATCACGCGATGAGATGATGTTTGATTTACAAGTGAAGAACATTTTGTGCTGCCTTGGAAACTTCAACAATGGCGTCCCGGAGGACGACAGCGACAACGACGACGCGGCACACCGTCTCCGCCGCCGCCGGAAAAAGTTTTTTGGGGGTTTAATACTGTATCTCGAATTCTTGATCATATGAATATAAATTCGTAGTGTGACTGAATGAAAGATATGTTTTGAACAAACTTGCATTTTTCTCTCTTAATGTACAGACTTATCAAACGATTTTCTTTTGAAAAAAACGTCAATGGTTTTCAAATATAAAACACTCATCGCAAACGTTTTAGTTAGAACACCCGGATGCAAACCGACAGCTTCCCCAAGAAGCCAAGGGAAAATGTGCCGAGCAGGATTTCTTCACGCCTACAATGCGAACGGTTGTTTTGCATGATCCGTGTGCAACCACGTACAAACAATTGGGTAAGATTTGCATATCCGCCATTTTGGGTATGTTACCATTTGTCAAACTGGAAAGATTTACATTTGTTTTTCTAGTAACATTGCCATTTGTCAACCTTGTAACACTGCGATCTGTCAAAATATGCAGCTAAAAATCACTAGCACTATCTAATTTTTGCAACTAAAATGACTAGCACTATTCATATGGACACCAATACAAAGTGCCATTGTACTTTTTGGTCATCAAAATAGAAAAATAATATATGTGCCGCCACGCTAGCCGTGTGACATGCAAGCATGCGTGAGTTGGTGGGACGCATATGCAAATGTACCATTCATTACATACAACAAGTCATCAACACACAACAACAACGAGGATACATGTTGGATTATAGATTATTTCTAAGAAAACATTCTAGTAAAGTAAAGTTTTTCTCACACAACAAATAACAAAGCGATGAAATGAACTTCAGCTCAACCAATCATCCGCGTTGGAAACGCTTTCTTTGAACAATAATTGATTCTCTAGGAAGGGCCAGCTATTGTCAATCTCGAGACCAACGTAGGACTGATCATCTAGGCTGAAGCGGCCTATATCAGGACGCATATTGTGATAGCCAGGGTAGGGAACCATAGCAATGTCCAAGTATAGATACAATTGCTTCTCATAAATGGTAGTAACGTTGTGTCAACAGCAGCTGGATCACCTTTCACCATCACTGGATAGTTTTGTCCACGGAAGAGCGAGTTTTCTCCAAGACTATCAATACTGTACCAGGGAGAAGGTGGTACTGGCTGAAACGTCTCCAACGTATCTATAAGTTTTGATTGTTCCATGCTATTATATTATCCATCTAGGATGTTTTATATGCATTTATATGCTATTTTACATGATTTTTGGGACTAACCTATTAACCTAGAACCCAGTGCCAGTTTCTGTTTTTTCCTTGTTTTGAGTTTTACAGAAAAGGAATACCAAACGGAGTCCAATTGACGTGCCAATTTTTGATGATTTTTTATGGACCAAAAGAAGCCCCCGGAGTAAAAGAGTTGGGCCAGAAGGGTCTCGGTCTGCCCACGAGGGTGGGGGCACGCCCACCCCCTGGGCGCGCCCCCCTATCTCGTGGACAGCCCGGAGACCCCCCTTGACTTGTGTCGTACGCCAAAGAATCCTATAAATACAGAAACCTCCAAAAAATAACCTAGATCGGGAGTTCCGCTGCCGAAAGCTTATGTTGCCACCAAAAACCAATCTAGACCCGTTCCGGCACCCTGCCGGAAGGGGAATCCCTTTCTGGTGGCCATCTTCATCATCCCGACGCTCTCCATGACGACGAGGGAGTAGTCCACCCTCGGGGCTGAGGGTATGTACCAGTAGCTTTGTGTTTGATCTCTCTCTCGTGTTCTTTAGATGGCACGATCTTGATGTATCGCGAGCTTTACTACTATAGTTGGATCTTATGATGTTTCTCCCCCTCTGCTCTCTTGTAATGGTTTGAGTTTTCCCTTTGAAGTTATCTTATCGGATTGAGTCTTTCAGGATTTGAGAACACTTGATGTAGGTCTTGCGTGGAATACCCGTGGTGACAATGGGGTATTCTATTGATTCACTTGATGTATGTTTTGGTGATCAACTTGCGGGTTCCGTGACCTTGGGAATCTATGCATAGGGGTAGGCACACGTTTTCGTCTTGAATCTCCGGTAGAAACTTTGGGGCACTCTTTGAAGTTCTTTGCGTTGGTCGAATATATGAATCTGAGATTGTGTGATGCATATCGTATAATCATGCCCACGGGTACTTGAGGTGACAATGGAGTATCTAGGTGACATTAGGGTTTTGGTTGGTTTGTATCTTAAGGTGTTATTCTTGTACGAACTCTAGGATATATTGAACGGAAAGAATAGCTTCATGTCATTTTACTACGGACTCTTGAATAGATCGATCAGAAATGATAACTTTGAGGTGGTTTCGTACCCTACCATAATCTCTTTGTTTGTTCTCCGCTATTAGTTACTTTGGAGTGACTCTTTGTTGCATGTTGAGGGATAGTTATATGATCCAGTTATGTTATTATTGTTGAGAGAACTTGCACTAGTGAAAGTATGAACCCTAGGCCTTGTTTCCTAGCATTGCAATACCGTTTATGCTCAGTTTTATCTTTAGTTACCTTGCTGTTTTTATATTTTCAGATTACAAAAACCTATATCTACCATCCATATTGCACTTGTATCACCATCTCTTCGCCAAACTAGTGCACCTATACAATTTACCATTGTATTGGGTGTGTTGGGGACACAAGAGACTCTTTGTTATTTGGTTGCAGGGTTGTTTGAGAGAGACCATCTTCATCCTACGCCTCCCACGGATTGATAAACCTTAGGTCATCCACTTGAGGGAAATTTGCTACTGTCCTACAAACCTCTGCACTTGGAGGCCCAACAACGTCTACAAGAAGAAGGTTGTGTAGTAGACATCAAGCTCTTTTCTGGCACCATTGCCGGGGAGGTGAGTGCTTGAAGGTATAACCTTAGATCTTGCAATCGGATCTTTTAGTTTCTTGTTTTATCACTAGTTTAGTTTATAAAAGAAAACTACAAAAAGAAAACTACAAAAAATGGAATTAAGGTTGCCTCATATGCTTCATCTTTTTAATATCTTTCTTGAAAATGATGGGAAGGAAAATTGTGCTCAAGTACTAGAAGAAGAATTACATAGAATGCTTGGCATAAAATATGTGCAAGATGAGCATGATTGCAATGTTGTTAGTATGAATTCTTTGAATACCCATGATGCTAATGATATGCAAAGCCACAAGCTTGGAGATGCTATATTTGATGAAGATGATATGTTTAGTCCCCCAAGTTTTGATGACAAAATTTATTATGATGAAAGCATGCCTCCTATTTATGATCATTACATTGATGAAAGTGGATTTGGAGAGGTCATGACTTTACTTAGTAATGATTCCAGTATTTCTGAAGAGGTTCCAATTGATTATGAGAACAAAGTTGCTATCTATGATGATTATTGTGATGACTTGTATGCTATTAAGAATAATGATAACCATGAAACTTGTCATCATGATTTTAGTTTTCAATTGGATTTTGCCTCTCATGATAATTATTTTGAGTTTGCTCCCACTATTATTCATGAGAAGAAATTCGGTTATGTGGAGAGTAATAAAATTTATATGCTTGGGGATCATGAAAAGAATGCTTTATGTGATGGTTATATTGTTGAATTCATTCATGATGCTACTGAAAATTATTATGAGGGGGGAACATATGCTTGTAGGAATAGCAATAATATCACTTTTCCTCTCTATGTGCATAAAATCTTGAAGCTATGCTTGTTTTGCTTTCCTATGCTAGTTGATTATTGTTCCCATAAGTTGTTTGCTCACAAAATCCATATGCATAGGAAGTGGGTTAGACTTAAATGTGCTAGTCATATTCTTCATGATGCTCTCTTTATGTTTTAATTCTTATCTTTTATGTGAGCATCACTAAAATAATCATGCCTAGCTAGGGGGGTTAAACGATAGCGCTTGTTGGGAGGCAACCTAACTTTATTATTTTTCTTTGTTTTTGCTTCTGTTTAGGAATAAATATTTCATCTAGCTTCTTTTTAGATGTGGTTTTGTGTTTCAATTAGTGTTTGTGCGAAGTAGAACCTTTGTGAAGACTTGTGTGAAGTTTATGCGATCATGCTCTAAAAACAGAAACTTTAGCGCTCACGAGATTAGCTACCATTTTTTACTGGAGAGTGATTTTTAGTTGATTCTATTTGCAGATGATTAATATACAAATTCCTTAGGTCTACCAATTTATTTCAGAATTTTTAGAGTTACAGAAGTATCCGAAAGTTACAGATTGCTACAAACTGTTCTGTTTTTGACAAATTCTGTTTTCTATGTGTTGTTTGCTTATTTTGATGAATCTGTGAGTAGTATCGTAGGGTATGAACCATAGAGAAGTTGGAATACAGTATATATTACACCTAGAATGAGTTCATAACAGTACCTAAGTGGTGGTTTTATTTTCTTATACTAACGGAGCTTACGAGTTTTCTGTTAAGTTTTGTGTTGTGAAGTTTTCAAGTTTTGGGTAAAGATTCGATGGAGTATGGAATAAGGAGTGGCAAGATCCTAAGCTTGGGGATGCCCAAGGCACCCCAAGGTAAAATTAAAGGATAACCAAAAGCCTAAGCTTGGGGATGCCCCGGAAAGACATCCCCTCTTTCGTCTTCGTTCATCGGTAACTTTACTTAAGGCTATATTTTTATTCACCACATGATATGTGTTTTGCTTGGAGCGTCAATTTATTTTATTTTGTTTTGCTTGCTGTTTGAATAATATCCCAAGATCTGAAATTCTTAAATGATAGAGCGTCTTCACATAGTTACATAATTATTCAACTACTCATTGATCTTCACTTATATCTTTCGGAGTTGTTTGTCCTTTCCTCTAGTGCTTCACTTATATCTTTTTTAGAGCACGGCGGTGGTTTTATTTTGAAGAAATAGATGAACTCTCATGCTTCACTTATATTATTTTGAGAGTCTTTTAGAATAGCATGGTAATTGGCTTTGGTTATAAAACTAGTCCTAATATGATAGGCATCCAAGAGGGATATAATAAAAACTTTCATACAAGTTCAATGAAGGATAGGAGAAGTTTGATACTTGATGATTTTTCGAGATATGAGGATGATGATATTAGAGTCGTGCTAGTGAAGTAATTGTGAATTTGAGAAACACTTGTGTAAAAGTTTGTGATTCCCGTAGCATGCACGTATGGTGAACCGTTATGTGACGAAGTTGGAGCATGATTTATTTATTGAGTGTCATCCTTTGTGTGGAGGTCGGGATCGCACGATGGTTAACTCCTACCAACCCTTCCCCTAGGAGCATGCATTGAATACTTTGTTTTGATAAATCGTAGATTCTTGCAATAAATATATGAGTTCTTTATGATTAATGTTGAGTCCATGGATTATACGCACTCTCACCCTTCCACCATTGCTAGCCTCTCTTGTACCGCGCAACTTTCGCCGGTACCATACACCCACCATATACCCTCCTCAAAACAGCCACCATACCTACCTATCATGGCATTTCCATAGCCATTCTGAGATATATTGCCATGCAACTTTCCACCATTCCGTTATTATGACACGCTTCATATTGTCATATTGCCATGTATGATCATGTAGTTGACATCGTATTTGTGGCAAAGCCACCATTCACAATTCATTCATACATGTCCACGAGGGTGGGGGGCGCGCCCACCCCCCTGGGCACGCCCCCCTATCTCGTGGACAGCCTAGAGACCCCCCCTGACTTGTGCCCTACGCCAAAGAATCCTATAAATACAGAAACCTCCGGAAAATAACCAATCTAGACCCGTTCCGGCACCCTGCCGGAGGGGGAATCCCTCTCTGGTGGCCATCTTAATCATACCGGCGCTCTCCATGACAAGGAGGGAGTAATCCACCCTCGGGGCTGAGGGTATGTACCAGTAGCTTTGTGTTTGATCTCTCTCTCGTGTTCTTCAGATGGCACGATCTTGATGTATCGTGAGATTTGCTACTATAGTTGGATCTTATGATGTTTCTCCCCCTCTACTCTCTTGTAATGGTTTGAGTTTTCCCTTTGAAGTTATCTTATCGGATTGAGTCTTTAAGGATTGGAGAGCACTTGATGTATGTCTTGCGTGGGATACCCGTGGTGACAATGGGGTATTCTATTGATTCACTTGAGGTATGTTTTAGTCATCAACTTGCGGGTTCCATGACCTTGGGAATCTATGCATAGGGGTTGGCACACGTTTTCGTCTTGACTCTCCGTTAGAAACTTTGGGGTACTCTTTGAAGTTCTTTGCGTTGGTTGAATAGATGAATTTGAGATTGTGTGATGCATATCGTATAATCATGCCCATGGATACTTGAGGTGACAATGGAGTATCTAGGTGAGATTAGGGTTTTGGTTGGTTTGTATCTTAAGGTGTTATTCTAGTACGAACTCTAGGATAGATTGAACGGAAAGAATAGCTTCGTGTTATTTTACTACAGACTCTTGAATAGATCGATCAGAAAGGATAACTTTGAGGTGGTTTCATACCCTACCATAATCTCTTTGTTTGTTCTCTGCTATTAGTTACTTTGGAGTGACTCTTTGTTGCTTGTTGAGGGATAGTTATATGATCCAGTTATGTTATTATTGTTGAGAGAACTTGCACTTGTGAAAGTATGAACCCTAGGCCTTGTTTCCTAGCATTGCAATACCGTTTATGCTCAGTTTTATCTTTAGTTACCTTGCTGTTTTTATATTTTCATATTACAAAAATCTATATCTACCATCCATATTGCACTTGTATCACCATCTCTTCGCCGAACTAGTGCACCTATACAATTTACCATTGTATTGGGTGTGTTGGGGACACAAGAGACTCTTTGTTATTTGGTTGCAGGGTTGTTTGAGAGAGACCATCTTCATCCTACGCCTCCCACGGATTGATAAACCTTAGGTCATCCACTTGAGGGAAATTTGCTACTGTCCTACAAATCTCTGCACTTGGAGGCCCAACAACGTCTACAAGAAGAAGGTTGTTTAGTTGACATCACTGGCGCTAGTACACTAGTATCCATCCGGAATACCCTGCAATGAAGTCGGAATAGGTCCGGATAGTGCGACCATGAGAGACAACATCTGCTTCATTAGTAACATCAGTAGTGCCCTCTATACATACAAGAAGAGGTGATCCATCGGAATAAGTTACCAAGCGCCACTGAGTGTATGGGTCCTGCTTGTCCTTGTGCTCGTGATCATCACCATCATCATCTCCCCCTTGGTTATAAAAATTTTCAAGTATAGGTGGTGTAATCTTCACAGGACCTTGGAAACACAAGAAGGTTAATTAGTACGGTGATACTAACTAGCATGCTTGTGGATGAAACAATTCTAATTATGGTGAAAGACAAACATACCAAAACAATAAGGATCCCATGCAAAAACAGTGCCACGAGTGGTGGCTTCCAACACAAGACGCTCGTATTGAATTGCATCACAGTACTCATTCGTGTACAGAAATTGATTTTTGAGCAATATACATCCATCTGTGGAAGCAGAGATAACAACAAGCTTGTCGAAGATAGCAACAACATCATAGTTCTTGTATTCCCAAGAGCGGTTGGGAACTCGAGAAATTACTATCTTCCGTAGACGAATGTGATGATGATCGTATCTGAACGTACGTAGACTATCTATGTGCTGAACCTCATGGCAGTCTGAGATTTTTGGAAGTGGAACCCGGTGACGAGTGCACACATTCACAAGTTCCCACTCGCAGTTGTTCCCAATATAAATAACCCAATCTCCATTTACACCTACCCAGGCCTTACTCTTAAGCGATGGCATCTTAACATCACATGTATCATTATCAAGCGGCATCAACTTGCACAAGGCAAGGCTTCCCTCGTCCTTGTGACGGCGAGCAGGGTCATGGCGAAGAAGATAGGGGAGATCAAACCGCTCCTGAACCCTTGGGTTCTTTGTAATGATCCTATTTGTTGAGTCGAGAATGGTCTTGTACGAACCTGCCATGCTAGCCGAGGTGATGACGTCGCACCGATCAATGAATTCCTCCACCACATCATCTTTCAGATCGGGGCAAGAATAACAGGGTCGGTTCCAGCCTGTTCCCTCCATGGAGAAGACGATCGAACAATGGCAGAAGGAAGGGTGAAGGCAAATGGAGGGAGGAAGAGCATGCGACTGCAGTTCCAAACCGAGAGGGAAAGGTGAAGAGGCGGTGTACGGTTGCCATGGTACAAGAAGAGGCTAGTGGGGAGCGAACGGTTGCCACGAGGTCACACACTGATGATAAGGCCGAGTGAACCGCATGCCGTATATCGCACACACGTTGATCTGGCTGACCGTTTCTTTTGTGTTGCCTAATCACAAACAGTTCATCCGACTGAACCGTATGATGTATATCGCACACACCTTCATCTGGCTGCCCGTTCCTTTTGTGTTGCCTAATCACAAACAGTTCATTCGAGTAAATCGTATCCTGTGTATCGCACACGCCTTCATCTGGCTGCCCGTTTCTTTTGTTCCTCCTCATCGCAAATAGTTAATTGAACTGAACTGTATGCCCTTCATCGCACACGCAACTAAAATCTGAACCGTGTTTGATGTATCCGTCTTCGTAAACATTTTACACATTTTTGACGGTTTTCATGCACCACCGTTTGCAATGATTGCATTGCACACAGTTTCTCGAAGGGTCTCTGATCGTAGTGTCGCGTTAGCAGCATCCTGCATTAGTGCAAGTCAAGAAACTCAGAAAGATTGTTAGGATAAAGAAATTAGCGACAAAAAGCAAAAATATCTTTGTCTGCACAATGAAGAAGATATCAGTTCACTACAGGATGGTACTAACTATTATACCTTGCCTTTTTTATTCCTTTGCCCCATTTCCAATATAGAGAAGATATTTATGCACATCCTTGTTTTTAGGCCTTTCCAAATCAGTTCACTGATGATTACCTATCAAACCACATGTATGGTCAGGAGGCGAGGAAGGTATTCATACAACACCCACGGTTCAACATTGAAGTATTCCTGAAGAGGACGAAGGATGGACGGTCAATCATCTAGAGGCACTGGCCTAAAGTTGCAAAGACCTTCAACATTAATGAAGGCTCAATATTAGCCTTCTGCTTCAGCAGTTTTCCAGATGAAATACATATGTCTATGTACCGTCTATGTTGCTAATTTCGAAAGGCTATAGATGTTGCATGTGAAACTTGGTGGTGGTGCAGTTGTGTAATGGGGTAGCTGAGTGCTAAAGCTATATGATGTTGTACTCTGATGTATTTCAATTATAAAAATGAAATATATTGTATGCTTAATATGAAATGTCAATTAGATTAATAAATGGATTATTAATATAGGATAATTAGCCTGCTAATTGGGGTTTTCTATTGCAAACGGTTATAGAGAGAAAACCGCGTGTGATGCATCCAATAACGCACACAATTTATAGGAATAAACCGTTTAAGTTACGCCACCTTGCGCAAAAGTTTACCACATAAAAACTGTGTGTGATGGATTCAGTAACACAAACGATAAAATTGTTAATGTCGTGTGCAATGGAAACGCTCTCACAAAAGATTTAACGGGGAAAATTGTGTGTGATGTACCTGCGAACAGAAACGTTTTCCTTGGAGCGATTGTGTGGGATGTATATACGGACGGAAACGTTTACCAAGAACTGACTGTGTGGGATGTACTGACGACCGGAAATGATTTCACATGTATAATTTTATTTTTTTGAGAACTACTATACATATAACCGTATTTGGTCGCTCACCGGTCGCACACGACCTCATTTTGTCGAGCGTGTGTGCCAGGAGGGCATATCCCCGACGGTTTCTAGGTCGTGTGGGAAGGACACCCCTATCATCCACACTCACTAGGTGACGGTTCCAAATGCCGTCACGGAAAGGGGTTAAAAACCATTTGTATAGTACCTCAATGTACTAGTGAGTGCACTAGAGGTATCTCCGAAAGTGTCTGTTGGGTTGGAACGAATCGAGACTGGGATTTGTCACTCCGTATGACGGAGAGGTATCTCTGGGCCCACTCGGTAATGCATCATCATAATGAGCTCAATGTGACTAAGGAGTTAGTCATGGTATCATGTGTTACGGAACGAGTAAAGAGACTTGCCGGTAACAAGATTGAACAAGGTATGGGGATATAGACGATCGAATCTCTGGCAAGTAACATACCGATGGACAAAGGGAATTATATACGGGACTGATTGATTCCTCGACATCGTGGTTCATCAGATGAGATCATCGTGGAACATGTGGGAGCCAATATGGGTATCTAGATCCCGCTACTAGTTATTGGCCGAAGAGGTGTATCGCTCATGTCTGCATGGTTCCCGAACCAGTAGGGCCTACACACTTAAGGTTCGGTGATGCTAGAGTTGTAATGGGAATTGTATGTGGTTACTGAAAGTTGTTTGGAGTCCCGGATGAGATCCCATACGTCACGAGGAGTTCCGAAATGTTCCGGAGGTGAAGATTTATATATGGGAAGTCTAGTTTCAGTCGCTAGAAAAAGTTTCGGGGGTTATCGGTATTGTACCGAGACCATCGAAAGGGTTCCGGGGGTCCACCGGGAGGGGCCACCTTCCCCGGGGGACCAAGTGGGCTGAATGTGGGTGGGAACCAAACCCCCTAGTGGGCTGGTGTGCCCCCCCAAGGGGCCCAAGGCACCTAGGGTTGAAACCCAAGGGGTGGGGGCGCCCCCCCCCCCACCAACTTGGGGAGCAAGTCTCCCCCCTTGCCCCCCCTCTAGATGCATCTAGGGGGGCCGGCCCCCTCTCCCCTCCATCCTATAAATAGAGGGGGTGGGAGGGTGGCCGCACAGAGGGAGTCCTGGATTCAGGGGTCCTTAGGCGTCCGAGTCGATAAAGCTTGGCTGTATTGATGGGCCGCGAAGATAGAGGCAGAAGACTCTCCTCCGTATTCGGTAAGGACTCCTATGTGCATAGAAAGGCAGGCATGATGTCCGGATGTGGCTATTACTTCCTCCTCAAGTAACCTTTGTAACCCTAGGCCCCCTCAGGTGTGTATATAAGCCGGAGGGTTTAGTCTGTAGAGGCTAACGAAAGAATCATTACATCCATGTAGGCTAGGCTCTAGGGTTTAGCCATTATGATGTCGAGGTAGATCAACTCTTGCAACACATATTCATCAATATCAATCAAGCAGGAGTAGGTTTTTACCTCGATCGAGAGGGCCCAAACATGGGTAAACATTGTGTCCCCTGTCTCCTGTTACCATCGGTCCCTAGACGCATAGCTTGGGCCCCCCTACCCGAGATCTGCCAGTTTTGACACCAACAATGGTGCTTTCATTGAGAGCTCCGATGTGCGCTTGCAATAAGCGATTGATGGCTCGTCTCGTCATCAACGATGAGATCACCCTCGGAAACAACTTGGCCATTGTCCAGGTTCTCTAGCTCGCCGGGTTCGCTGTATACGCCCGCGTGGCCTCCGGGCCGGCCGCACTTCCCGCGGTCATCGAGCATCACCCTTATGTTGACTCCAGCCACTCCGATGACGCGACCTCGGAGGATCTCTTGCCCTTAAACGAGGTGCTGGATCGCATCGCTGCCCTGGGGCTTTCATCGCCGGGAGATCAGATCGGACCCAAATCCGGTCAAGATGAGATTGGTCCCATCATGATCACTCATCTAGTGGCGGCAGTCGAGGATGGAGCCGAAGATACTCCCCTTCTTGAGACGGAGACCATCACAGTTCGGATCTCCGAACCCATTGAGCCGAACACGCCCCTGCCGGGTGGCACCTTGTATTTTTCGAGCTCTGGAATTGACGTAGGGCCCATGGAACGTTCAGATCTTGCTGAGCCCAGGTCGTCCACACCGAAGGTTGTCAAAACTCTGAATACCGCGTTCGGTTGGGACTTAAAATTACCAACACCCACCCACCCCGGGAATAACTCTCCAAGTAAATCTGGATTCCCGGACATAAACGATCTCGCGAACATACAACAGCAGCCCGAGGAGATGGTTAACCACTTTTGGGCCAGATTCCTGCTTGTCAAGAACGAGATTAAGGACTGATGCGACGACGATGTGGTCCCCTTATTTCACCGCAACTGTACGGATGAGGGAGTTTTGAATGCCCTCAACTGACGCCGTCTTCTAAGTTTCACATACCTGTCGCACTTACTACAAAAGTACTACGCAATGTAAAACACTTGGAAAGCCATGAATACACCTCTAGAATAGTCCATATTTGGACAACTCACTGTTAAGGCTAAATGGACATACCCCAGTAGGTCATCCGATAATATGCCTATCAGCAAGAAGAACAAACCTTCTACAGGACGTAGGTCATACTGGACGAACTACTTGATAAACCTTGCCAAATACATGCAACCTCGGACAATATCCCAAACCACTGCCTTAGGGCATGTTGGGTACTCCGGCAGGTAGCAAAGAGCGGTGCAGCAATCCTTGCCACCGCAGTATCAGGGGAGAAAGACGTCGGTGTCTTCACTGTCTTTGAGACGTTCTCCTCAAACAACCGCCGCAAGAGAGCAAATCGAGAACTTGCCGAGGTCTATAAAATTAACTCTGCAAGCCCATGGAGCGACACGGCAATCACTTTTTCTGCCGAAGACGCACCTCGAGTCCGGCCGGTCCGAGCAAGAGCAGCTCTTGTACTAGATCCAATAGTGGACGGCTTTCGCCTCACTAAAGTACTCATGGACGGAGGAAACGGGCACAACCTCATATACGAGGAAACGCTTGCAAAAATGCAGGTTGACAAATCCCGCATTGAGCACACTAGCACAACCTTCAGAGGAATTATTCCTAGCCGGGAAGCCCAGTGTTCGGGAAGCATTAAGTTCGACGTAGTATTCGGCACATTCAAGAACTACAGGTCTGAGGAACTGCTCTTCCACATTGTTCCCATCAATAGCGGATACCACGCCCTTTTAGGACGGGACGCTTTTTCACGCTTTCAAGCCATACCCCATTATGGGTACATGAAGCTTAAAATGCTAGGCCACAATGGAGTAATCGCATTAACAGGTGATCCGGACAAAACACTCCGCGCCGAGAACAAAACAACATCTTTAGCCCTAGAGGCATTATTCGAAGCCCTCGCGGTCGAGGAATTAATCACCTTACGATCCACGGTGGACAAGGATGATGTAATCCTTGCCAAAAAATCGAAATCTACCTCCTTCAAGCCAGCAGATGAAATTATAAAATTTCAATTGCACCCAACGGACCCTAATAAGACAGCGTCTATCGGGGCACAGCTGGATCCGACGGTAGATAGCGCGTTACACGCCTTTCTTCGTGAAAATTGGGATATATTCGCCTAGCACCCTTCAGATATGCCAGGAATCCCATGCAGGCTGGCCGAACACAGCCTCAACATTATCAAAGGGTTCAAACCAGTCAAGCAGTCACTGCGACGATTTTCCAAACCCAAAAGACAAGCAATGGGAGAAGAGCTAGCCAATCTATTGGAGGCCGGATTCATTACAGAAATAAAACATCCGGATTGGCTAGCCAACTTAGTCATGGTACCGAAGAAGGATAAATCCTGGCGCCACTGTGTCGACTTTAAAGACCAAAACAAGGCTTGCCCTAAGGATCCCTTTCCTCTGCCCCGCATTGATCAGATTACCGATGCAACGGCCGAACACAACTCGTTGTGTTTCCTTGATGCTTACTCCGGACACCATCAGATAAAGATGAAGGAATCCGATCAAGCCGCAACGACATTTATCACCGCGTACAGTCCCTTCTGTTTCAACACTATGCCCTTTGGACTTAAAAACGTTGGTGCAACGTATCAACGCATGATTCAAACATGCTTAGAAAAACAAATTGGGAAGACAGTGGAGGCATATGTTGACGACGTAGTCGTTAAGACCAAACACGTCAAGACATTGGCGGATGATCTCCGCCTTACGTTTGATAACCTTCGAGCATATGACATAAGGCTCAATCCGGAAAAATGCATCTTCGGCATTCCGGCCGGAAAGGTATTAGGTTCATTATATCCCATAGAGGAATCAAAGCTAACCCAGGTAAAATCCGGGCCTTGTCACACTACAAGAAATATGTCAACTTATGACAGTCTATCAGTGACCCTGAAAGAATGGGTCATAAATCTACGACCATTTGAGACCAATTGGTCAAAATTTGTTCGGGGGGCTCCAAACCCTAAACTATAACGACTATTTTGGTTAGAAAGATCATCATTTCCTTACACGAAATGGTCATAAAGCAGACAACACTAGTCCGCTGCCTTATTTCTAGCTTATCACGACCAATATAGATGGTCATAACCTTGTAAGTTGTGGTGGATTGCTATGACTAGGCGCCACCTCATCAGTTTTGCCTATGTGTCATGTACATGTGTCAATTTTTGCCCTAGGTTGTGAAGCAGCCTATATTTCTGTCATTCCCAAAATTCCCGAAAAAATCTCATAAATTCTTTGGGTCATATATTAGTCAAATGTGTAGAAAACCTTCCTTGCATAGTTCAAAAATAATTCAACAATATTCATTTTCCTATTCTGTTTAGAACAACACTTTGTGAAGGAATTGCTATTTTAATATTCCTGATTGCCCTCAAAATTTTGGGCACTCTTTCCTATCCAAATCGTTGCCTCATGACAAAATTCAGCTCCATTTGCATAGTAAATGTTCCTCGGCAAATTTCCAAAGTTTTTGTTCAGCTATAAACTTTGTGAAGGAAGTACTAGCTATGCATATCCAAATGGCATGAAATTTATACAATGCCTTCATATATCCAAATTATCACCCTCCTCCAAATTGCAGCTCAATCAAATCTTCTATGTGTGCCCAGCTTGAATTTTTTTTATTTTCTATCCAGATTGGCACATTGCAAACAAGTGCTATCTATACCACTCCTATTGCCCTCAAACTTTTTGGTAAATCTTCCATATACAAATCATTGCCACATGCCAATATTCAGCTCCATTTGCCTATTAAATCTTCCTCAGCAAATTTCCAAAGTTTCTATCCAGATAGAAGCTTTGTGAAGGAAGTACAAGTAAGGATTATCCAAATGGTATAAAACATTTACAGTGTTTTCCTATGCCCAAATGACCATACTCCACAAAATTTCAGCTCAATACATTTATTCATTTGAGCCCAGCTTCAATATTCATATTTCTGCTCGATGTGGTACTTTGCAAAGCAAGTGCCATCTACGCTCCTCCATTTGAGCTGAAAATTTGCAAAGCAGTCTCCGTAGTAGGTGATCATACTCAGCCAAAATTAAGGCCCATTGTCCAAGTGCATTTCCCATAGCGCTAATCAAACACTTGGCTGCTAATTCATGTTTGAACATATTTCGGTTTCCTCGTGAGAGCCTTCTGTTGTTATTTTCTTCCTAGCACTTACATGGGGAGTGCCCAACCCACTAGACATGTGTAGGCCACCCAGAATGCATGGCAACGCCACGGTCACGCGGTGACCACGCGGTGGGCATGCGAGTTTACGCGCTTTGGAGTTGGGGCCCTGGGCCACCATCCAAACCTCGACGTATCACCGCCAAAACATGTATTTATGCTTAAATAAATACTTATGTAACTATAAATGATTTTGCAGCTACAGTTCAAATTTGACCCGTTTCCAACTGAATCGGCGGAAATTTGTCTTTTTCATGAGAGGTGGATAAAACCTTTGGAAACCCAACCATTTTGTCAATTGTCATCAAATATGGCCTAGTATTTTATGAAAATGATTTGGTCCAATTTTGCAACAATTATTTGGTAGGTTCTTCACAAAAAAACTCATTTGGGGCACTCAAAAAATGGAAAATGATTTTTTCGTCCAAAGAAAATGAAACTTTCCTTAGGCAACATTGTTTGCCATTCCAAGATGGACCCCTATGAACAATATGAGACCATTTGAACAAACTATGCCATGAATGTGCCCATAAGATTGATCATCTGGTTTGAAAGGCATCAATCTTCACACATGATAGCTCATTTCTGAGAACACTTTTTTAAAATAATTGCCGTGGTACAAGTTTATAAAATGTTCTGGTAACTTGGTCACATATAATGACACAATGCAAAGGTTTTCCAATTTTTTGATTTTTTTATGCGTGTTTCAAAATGCGGTCAAAACGGCGGGAATGACCGTTCCTAGCTAGTGGTTGAATCTTGGAAGTTATTTGGTGTTTCTCTGATTAAATAGATACTTATGTACCTAGAAATGATTTTTGGAAAAAATAAAGATCAAACTATGAGGCAGCTGCAGTTCAAATTTGACCAGTTTCCTACTAAATCGGCGGAAATTTTTCTTTTTCACCAAAGGTGGATCAAAACTTTTGACAACCAACCATTTGATCAATTGTGCATTAAATATCGCCTAGTATTTTATAAAATTTATTTGGTACAAATTTGCAACAAATATATGGTAGGTCCTTCACAAAAAAACTCATTTTGGGCACTCAAAAATGGGAAAATGAATTTTTTGTCCAAAGAAAATGAAAACTCCCTTAGGCAACATTTTTTGCCATTACAAGATGCACCCTTGTGCACGATATGAGATCATTTGAACAAACTATGACATAAATGTGGCCATAAGATTGACCATTTGGCTTGAAAGCCATTGAATCTTCATACGTCATAGCTCGTTTATGAGAACACTTTTAAAAATAATTACCGTATTAAACGTTTATTATTTTTCTTGGTAACTTGGTCACATATAATGATACAATGCGAAGGTTATCCAATTTTTTGATTTGTTTTTGAATTTTTATGCCCGTTTCAAAATGCGGTCAAAACGGTGGGCATGCCCGTTCCTAGCTAGTGGTCGAATCTTGAATTTTTTTTGGTTTTTCTCTGATTAAATAGATACTTATGTACCTAGAAATGATTATTGGAAAAAAATAAAGAGCAAACTATAAGGCAACTGCAGTTCAAACTTGACCCGATTTCAGCTGAATGGGCGAAAAATTGTCTTTTTCACCAGAGGTGGGTCAAAACTGCTGACACCCAACTATTTGGTCAATTGTGCATTAAATATGTCCTAGTATTTAATAAAAATGATTTGGTCCAATTTTGCAACAATTATTTGGTAGGTTCTTCACAAAAAAAACCTCATTTTGGGCACTCAAAAAATGGAAAATGAATTTTTCATCCAAAGAAAATGAAAACTCCCTTAGGCAACATTGTTTGCCATTCCAAGATGCACCCTTCTGCACAATATGAAATCATTTGAACAAACTATGTCATGAATGTGGCCATAAGATTGACCATTTGGCTTGAAAGCCATGAATCTTTATACATGATAGCTCATTTCTAAGAACACTTTTTAAAAATAATTACCGTATTACACGTTTACTATTTTTCTTGGTAACTTGGTCACATATAATGACACAATGCGAAGGTTTTCCAATTTTTTGATTTGTTTTTTAATTTTTTATGCCCATTTCAAAATGTGGTCAAAACGGCGGGCATGACCGTTCCTAGCCAGTGGTTGAATCTTGGAATTTTTTGGTGTTTCTCTGATTACATAAATACTTATGTACCTAGAAATGATTTTTAGAAAAAATAGAGAGGAAACTATGAGGCAGCTGCAGTTTAAATTTGACCCGCTTCCCGCTGAATCGGCGGAAATTTATCTATTTCACCAGAGGTGGATCAAATCTTTTGACACCCAACCATTTGGCAAATTGTGCATTAAATATGTCCTAGTATTTTAGAAAAATGATTTGGTCCAATTTTGCAGCAAATATATGGTAGGTCCTTCACAAAACAACTCATTTTGGGATCTCGAAAAATGAAAAATTGGTTTTTCGTCCAAAGAAATGAAAACTCCCTTAGGAAACATTGTTTTCCATTCCAATATGCACCCTTGTGCACAATATGAGATCATTTGAACAAAGTATGCCATGAATGTGGCCATAAGACTGATCATTTGGCTTGAAAGCCATGAATCTTCACACATGATAGCTCTTTTCTGATAACACTGTTTTAAAACAATTGCCGTATCACAAGTTTATTATTTTTCCAGGTAACTTGGTCATATATATTGACACAATGCGAAGGTTTTACAATTTTTTGATTTTTTGAATTTTTTATGCCCGTTTCAAAATGCGGTCAAACAAAATACGTTTCAATGCCCGTTTCAATCTTTTTGATTTTTTATATTCAAGATACACACTAATGCAAAATACACAATCATTTTGACAAACTATGCCATTTTTATGTTTAAAAAATACAAAGATTTGCATCTAAACTTTTACGATTCAAGCGTGAGACAGCCGGCCAATGAGATGCGAGTAACTGACTTCATGCGGATCACCGAATTGAACGCAATCTGAGCCATCCATCGCGGACATATCTGACGGTGGAGCTTCTCCCAGGAAACGAAAACCCTAACCCACCCACCCACCCTCCCCTCGACCCCCTGATTCGATCCCCTGCCGCCACCCCCACCCACCAAC
>LR738715.1:74177597-74229630 GCA_902687465.1 Secale cereale | reverse complement strand
CCCCTCCCCTCGACCGACCCAGATACACCCTCGCGCGCTAGGTCACGCTGCCATCTCTCTGCGCTCCATGGCCACCGGCGCCATCCTCCTCCCACCCCACAGATCCTCCCTCTCAGCCTCCACCCCGTACGTCCACCGTGGAAAGTGAGGCCCAGGCCGGAGGTGGAGTCCAGATCCGACCCGTCGCCTCACCAAGGCCATCGCTGCGCTCCCTTTTTTGCCTCTACTCGCCGCGTCGCGTGCAGACGCCATGGACCACATGGACCTTCGACGTGGCCACCAAGACCGGCGGCCCCTTCGGCGCCATGAAGTGCCCCGCAGAGCTCGCGCACCGGCATCAACATCACCGTTAGGCTGCTCGAGCCCATCAAGGAGCAGTTCCCCATCCTCTCCTATGCAGACTTCTACCAGGTGCCCTTCCCCTCCCTGATCCGATCTCGCCCGCCCAGATCAAGGCACTTTCAACCATCCTCGAAGCGTAGCATTAAATCCGATATGATTATGCTGTTTTTGTCGTGTCGCAACTCGTCGGAGTCATCGCCATCGAGGTGACCAGTGGGAGGAGGAGGATCTCCATCCACAGCAGCTCATGCTCATGGAGGAGCAAATCTGAATCTTTGTTGTTACTCTGCTGTCCTGGCTTCAATTCAGGGCATAGGTGGTTTGATTCCACTCCTCTGCTCTACTCTTGCCCCCTCACTATCATGTGCATGTGCAAGGATTCAACAATTACTTTATCTACCATCGGTTGGATTAGAATAGATGGTTTCAAGAGAAAAGTGTTGACTGTGCTTGATTGATTCACGAATTGACGCCCTTCTAGGCACAACTAGCACGCAGTTATGCGCTGCGTCTTTTATGTTTTAGTTGTTAAGGTTTTACCAGATGTTGGGTGTTGTTGTGTGATGATGGGTTGTACTCTCGTCACATTGAAAACTGGATGTCGTATCTTCCAAACTTGTCATATTTACTTGTCACAGAAGGTGTATTTTATATTCAAAAAAGTTATAGAAGGTGCATACTATTTGTCTGCTACCCAATTGTGACCTTTATTTTCTTTTCATTGGTGACTGTGAATCCTTCATGGTGTTTTTAGTTGCACAAGGCAAATAGTAATACTTTTAAGTCTGTCAATCCTACATGGTATTTTACACTCTTCATAGCATTGAAATGTTTGTACTAAGCATTGGTAGCTGGCCCGAGTCCATAGTCCTACATTCGATACTAGTTCAAATATGTGCCTCCACCAGGTACCTACTTGGACACACAAAATATGAGTAGATACAATTGTCTCATGGTTATATTATGTTGCCAGTTTCATCTATTTTGATCTTTACAATATTTCCTTCATACTCCTTCCGTCCCAAAATAAGTGACTCGACTTTGTATTAACTTTGTACTAAAGCTAGTACAAAGTTGAGTCCGTTATTTTGGGACGGAGGAGTACTATCTAATTTCTGCAGTTATTGAAGTTAAAATGCACGATGCTCATGACTAACTACAAAAGTTCTTTGAGTTCCATAAGTTGAGTAAAACATTTCAATCTGTCCTTGAGTTACTATATAATTTTGTGATACCATTTATGTCCTGTGATAGTTTCTCATATTTTTGTATTATATTTGTATATGTATTCCTGCCATGTGTTGCTTCCTTTTTCATGCTTTGCTACTAGATCATTTGTTTGAACTGAGATGGTTGATGTATTGTCTCATGGTTATATTATGTTGCTAGTTTCATCTATTTTGATCTTTAGAATATTTCCTTCATACTCCCTCCATCCCAAAATAAGTGACTCGACTTTGTATTAACTTTGTACTAAAGCTAGTACAAAGTTGAGTCACTTATTTTGGGACGGAGGAGTACTATCTAATTTCTGCAGTTATTGAAGTTAAAATGCACGATGCTCATGACTAACCAGAAAAGTTCTTTGAGTTCCATAAATTGAGTAAAACATTTCAATCTGTCATTGACTTACTATATAATTCCGTGATACCATTTCTGTACTGTGATAGTTTATCATATTTTTATATTATACTTGTAAGCATTCCTGCCTTGTGTTGCTTCCTTTTTCATGCTTTGCTACTAGATCATTTGTTTGAACTGAGATGGTTGATGTATTTGTGCTTAAAATTATGCTTCCATGTGGTTGTTGCAGCATGACTTTCATGCCCAACCAAATAAACATTTGTTCCTTGATCAATCTCTAAAACTGTGGCGTTACCTCCAGGCTGAAGAAATTTGAAGAAGCTTGAAGCCTGACAAAGTAATGATCCCGATGATACTCTTATCATTTTGAAGCATTTCCATTTGTTGTTAAGTTTCCTCTGTGCTCCTGATGACAAAATAACATTCATTGACTAATTGCCGTATTGCGTGTAACAACTGTGCATTCTTGTCTTTTGTGTTGTTTCTGTGAGCTAGTCCTTGTGGTTATTACTGTTACATGTAGAGATGCTTCATGATTTAGTCCATAGTTGCTTTCTATATTTGTTTTTATTTTGTTTCTAACTCTTTTGGTTTATTGTTAGATGCCTTCGTTCAGCCTGTACGAACATATCCAGAAATGGTGTTTCTTCTCATTTAAGGAGCTCCAGCCTGAAAGTGAAGAAGTCATGAGTATATTTGTAGTAGTAGTTATATGTTGTGATAGTATCACATGTAATGGTGAAATTAATTATGTAAAGTTTGTGCTATTAGCCAAAATTGGCATGTGGTTTGATAATTTTCATTTGTTTGCTGTTCTGACTGAAATAATTGTGTGGAAATTGAAACCTTGCCCGTCTTTAATTAGAACCTGACAAGTAGGACCTAATAGTATTTGGCATCTATAAAGGCCATTTTCCAAATAATATTCACAGGAAAAAACTAATAATTAAGGAAATGGACAGTAAAAAGGTCGAGGCCCAATTGAGAAATAGATGCGACCCATAAAAGAAATAGTCCAAAAAAGGATCACAGCCCAAAAATAAAAAGGCTATAATATTGGCCTAGGCCCATGAAGTCGACGCAATATTGACAAGAAAAAAATATTGAAAGGCTGAATTGTTGGGCTCGGCCCATGTAAAACACCGAACTGGACCAGGCTGATTCTTACCAACGACCTTTTCATTTGGTCGCAATTTTGCCACGTCAGCTTGCCACGTCGGTTCTGACGTGGCCTGGGCAGACATGTAGTGACCAAAACAGAAGGTCGTGGGATCAATGACCTTTTGTTTTGGTCGTTGCTTTCAACGACCTTATCACAAAGAAGGTCGTTAATTTCGGTTTACGACGGCCAGCTTTTGACCATCTGTTTTTGGTCACAAATGGAAAACAATGACCATTCAGTGACCAATAGTCAAGGTCACAAGTTGACATATTTCTTGCCGTGTCACAGCTTAAAACGCCAACTGAGCTCAAACAAGTGCAAAAACTAGCGGGGTGCGTAGCGGCCTTGAGTCGCTTCATCTCCATGTCAGGAGGGAAAGCATTGCCACTTTATAGATTGCTACGACGCATAGACAACTTCGAATGGACGGATGCGGCCATAGGTGGATTGGAAGAAAAAAAACTCTAGCGAGCAACCAATCCTTGCCGCCCCAGATGTTGGTCAACCAATGTTGCTGTATATATCAGCCACTCACCAGGAAGTGAGCGTCGTGCTCGTCGTCGAATGAGCCGAAAAGGGAGATAAGTTCCCCGTTAAAAAACATGTATACTACGTATCCGAGGTTCTCACGCCGTGTAAATCACGGTAACTCCGCTATCAGAAAATTGCCTATGCAGTCTTCATGTCATCTCGAAAACTCCGACACTACTTTCAAGAGTGTTCGATCATAGTGGCATCCGAAGTACCACTTAACGATATCATAAACAATAAAGACGCCACTGGACGCATAGCCAAATGGGCCATCGAGCTCTTACCGTTCGAAATATCATATAAGCCACGCCGGACTATTAAATTCCAGGCATTGGCTGACTTCGTCGCAGAATGGACTGAAGCTGAACTCCCTAAAGAGTACGGCTCATATTCCCACTAGACAATGTACTTCGACAGCTCCAAAATGCTAGCTGGATTGGGGGCCGGCGTCATCCTGATATCTCCAACAGGAGATACAGTCTGGTATGTACTACAAATCATGTACATGGATTCAAACAATGTAGTTGAATATGAGGCACTATTGCATGGTCTCCGCCTAGCTGTATCCATGGGCATACGATGCCTCGAGGTACGTGGAGACTCAAACCTCGCTATCTCTCAAATAAACGGAGAATTTGACGTGAAGGATTCAAAGATGGCAGCTTATCACAATGCCATATTGAAAATATTGGCTCGATTTGAGGGGTTAAAATTCCACCATGTAGCTTGGGATAATAACCAGGCAGCGGATATGCTCGCTCGTATGGGTGCTAAACATGACCCAGTCCTGCCTAACACCTTCGTGGAAAGGCTGTTTAAGCCATCAGTAACATGGCAGGACGAGACCTGCGATACTAATTCGGATCCGAACACACCCCAAGCCGAACTTAACCCATACGTCATCAGGGACTCAGACATGGAGATAACACCTTCACCTCACGAGATCATGGCTATCATAGCCCCATGGACAGAGCCCTTCTTAGCTTACCTTAATAGGCAAGAGCCCCTCGATGACCAAAATGAGGCCCGCCGCATAATTCAGCGTTCTAAATCCTACAAAGTTCACGAAGGTGAACTATATAAGAAAAGCACTACTAGTGTTCTCCAAAGGTGCATCTCCGAAGAGGAGGGATGGCAACTTCTCACTGAAATGCACGCTGGAATGGGCGGCCATCACGCCGCAGCTCGGGCGCTCGTGAGTAAAGCTTTTCGAGCTGGCTTTTTCTGGCCCACTGCCCAAGCAGATGCCCAGACCTTAGTCCAACATTGCGTTGGCTGCCAGCCTTTGCAAATCAAAGTCACATGCCTCCCACCGCATTGAGAACCATCCCCATTACTTGGTCGTTTGCGGTCTGGGGGCTTGGTATGGTCGGACCTCTTAAAGGGGGGCGCCATAAAAAGAAATACTTGCTGGTGATGGTGGATAAATTCACTAAATGGATAGAAGCCAAGCGAGTAAAAATAGCTAAGGCAGGGCCGGTGATAGATTTTATATCCAGTGTAGTACACCGTTATGGTGTCCCACAGAGTATTATCACAGATAATGGCACTAACTTTACAGCTGATGAGGTAAAAAACTGGTGCGCAAAGTTAGGCATTACGCTTCAGTGTACCATCTTCAAACAAATGGTCAAGTTGAAAGAGCCAATGGTCTGATAATGAGTGGCATTAAACCTCGACTAGTGCGCTCCCTACGAGAGTCTGATAAACACTGGGTTGAGGAGCTTGACTCCGTACTCTGGGGGTTGCGGACCACACCTAATCGGACGACCGGATACACACCTTTTTTCGTGGTGCACGGCGCAGAGGTTGTGCTGCCCTGCGACATTATTCATGACCGACCTCGAGTGCGCATGTACGAAGAGCGATAAGCCGAGCTAGATCGGCAGCACGACCTAGATGGACTTGAAGAGGAGCGCGATATAGTGCAGGCTCGTTCGGCATTTTATCAACAACGCGCCAGGCGGTACCACAGCAGAGAAGACGAGATAAGACATACAATGTCGGCGAACTTGTTTTACGCCTCCAGGAAAAGAAAATGGACAAGCTCAAATCAAAATTGGAGGGGCCCTTCATTATCGACGAAGTACTCACCTTCGGAATGCGCAATACAACCGCCTTGAGCCGAACCCGTGGAACGCTGCCAGGCTCCGATGATTCTATGGATAGTTTGGTAGCATTTTTTTCCTCCTTTTAAGTTAGGTTTTGTCTTTTATTTTAAATTTTCTCCTCTTCTTTTTTCTTACTTTTCCTTCATTGGCAAGTATACGGCGCAGCCAAACTACCATAGGATAGAACATATTTGAATGTATCTACCTCGAATATAATTGGGGGCTTCTTTAACGAAGCCCATTATCAAAAAGCTTCTTGCTTACAATGTCGTCTATTTTTTACATTCTTTCCTTGCCATTATATGCAGCAATATGACTTCAGATTTGGCCAAGCTGGGTTTCCTGGCTCCTGTGCTTACCCCTACGTTCCCAATTGTTCAGCTAGGGTGTAAAGGGAGCACCTCTACGATTGTTACAACCGGGTAATCCGGACCTGTACCTCAGACTGGGTGAAGCCGAAAGCTAGCGTTATTAAGGGAATAATTGGTCGTCGGATACACGACATATTACTTTTAACGCATACATTTTAAACTACCATAGGATATGGCATCCTACTATCCTTTTACAGGATCAAAAGCCTAGGCATGCATGTATACGCATGCTAACCCAGGGAAAGGAACCCTTAATGGAACTATTCTCTCTCGAGGATGTTTCTTACGTTAAATAGTAATATAACATAACTCCCTGAACATAGTTTGTCTGGTCAAGAAATTATGACCGGATTGCCTGGTTACCGAACATAGCACGTGTTTACCACAGGTATAGTATTCGAAAACACTCCAGCCTTTGGGTTTATGGAGGTTAAAGTGGAAGGTCGGCCATGACAATCTTTTTATAATTTTAGACGGAGATAAGTTTGATGTTAGAGTACATTGATACATAAAATCAAACGACTACTCTTTTTCTATTCCCTCTATAAGGCTGTCTAGTTTACAGTCCTGTTGGGAAAACTTGGCAGCTATCTTCACTTGGTCATATACCAAGCTCACTGGAATTTATTGTCCATCCTATCCTCGAGGCCCCACGCGGGCCATATGATTCGATTCAAGGCTGGTGTAGCGTGTCTTCACCATGGCCCGGGCTTCTCGAGCACCCATACGACATGCTGACGCTTTCCACAGTTCAAAGCGGCGTCGAGCCCCTTTGAACAAATCTGCCAAGTCCTCCTTAGTTTCTGGAGGGGAATCGCCCGGCCATATAGCCTTGGCCATATTCTTCATGTCCTTCCGAGCTCGCTCGTGTACTCTGGAAAGCTCTTGTATCACGTTGCCTTGAAAATCGGACAATTCCCCTTCGGGCTACCCAGTTAACAAATCTGCAGGCACGGTTTTATGAAGAACTCTGAATACAAGGGACTATAAGGAGAGCTAGGTTTAAGGACATACTGAATATGCTGCCTTTAAGCTTCTGGTTCTCTTCCAAGGCATCTAAGAGTTGGGCTCGCACGTCCTTTAATTCTTGTTCTAGCCTGATATTTTTATCCCGCGCTTGGTTTCTTTCATCTATGGTTCGTGTCAGTACACGTTGACCAGCAGCTGTTTTCCCTTCGTCATATTTTTTATCCACCAAAGCAGCCTTTAGCTTCTTCTCCCATTGGTCGGCCGGCCCTGTTGCTGCATTTCAATCAATATGTACTAAGAGACTATTGATCGGCACAAATATTATACTGTCCCGACACTGTTGTTCTTACCATCAGTATCCTTTTCGGATTTCTTCAAATTTTCCAATTCGGTAGTGACAGTCGTCAGCTGGGTCCGGCATTCTTTCAGCTCCTTGGATAAGATGTTATTCTTTTCTTGGAGTGCCTGCAAAACACAATGATCCTCAAATCAGTTGGACCAACTACTTTAAGTCTCGGGGGCTACTAGCATGGGAACACTAAATTAACACTTACCCGCATATCTTTTGAAAGCTAGTGAGTGGCTCCAGCGAGTCCGTCTTGAGCGGCTCGGATATAAGCATCTGCAGAACTGAGGGCGTTAAATGCCTCCTCAGAAAAGGCTGGGTCACGCATGGCTGCTTTTCGCCACCGGTAAACCATCGTGACCTCTGCTTCGGAATTAGTGACAGACATTTCATCTTAATCCTCTTGAAGACAACAATTCGGCGTTGCATCCGCATTGACCCTTGTCATCGTAGACGGGCCTGATGCCGGATTGGTTGGAGCTTGATCTGCAGGATTCCTGGACACAGCCCGGTGTATGTTCCTCCCAAAAGGAAAAACAAGGCGATAAGTTGTAATACCGGCTTCACCACCTAATATATGTTAAAACAAACATACCTCTTCGAAAGTTCGGTGGTGTTCATGGTCCTCTTTCGCTTCAAGGCCTCACCCGGTGCATGCATCGCCCTCTTGGATGACTTTCTTCGCATAGTTCGGCGTGAGGAGCGCCACCCCATTTGAGCATGAAAAAGTGCGATGGGTGAGGCGCGCGGGGAATCTTCTAATTGAGGAGGTATGTCCTGGGTACTTACGTCTGAGGAAGGAAGAAGGCTGGAATAATTGGCTACGATAGCCACTTCGACGCCGTCATGGCTGGCTTGGTAGAAAACTCCATCTTCTAGCTATATGCCTATGTCCGTATCTTCATCGTATCTGGGACCCACGTTTCGAAAGTGGTCCTCTGGCCGTGGGGCGGGACTATTAATCCCCGCGACCACCTTCCTCCACTCCTGTTGGGAGTAACCGAATTTAGTTCAGCCAATACATCTTACAATGAAAAATGGGTAAGGATAGCGGTCAAGAGAAAGACTTACCCAATTGGGAGGATTGTACATAGAGAAACCTTCCCGGCACTCCAAGTGAAGAAAGTCTTGCTTCTCTCCTTTGTAAAGATCTGCTAGGATGGCAGCTAGAGCATCAGGGTCGTCCGGACCCACGCGTAAGCAGCGTGAGGCATCATCCTGGCCATTATAATGTCACATAGGAAATCCTCTAGCTTGGAGTGGCTGCACACATCGCTTTATTGATATCGCCATCACTTCAATTATTGATAGCCCTGAACTGGTAAGAAATCTGATCATGATGGCTAGTCTTCTGACCTCCGCACTTTCTTCTTATGTGCGACTGTGGGGACGCCAGTTGAAAAGCTTCTTCAGAGGGGCATTGAAGTATTTGGGGAGGCCTTGCCGAACTGGATCCGGCAAGGCAACGTCCTCGATGTAAAACCACTCCGAAGGCTACTCTTCGGATGCCTTCTTTGGAGTGCCGGGCAGTTAACTTGTCCCTGCTATGCACCATACTTCGGCGCCGCCAACCTCGAATATGGATCCCTCCTGGGAGCGAGGGACAAGGCAGAAGAACTTCCGCCACAACTCAAAATGAGGCTCGCAGCCCAGAAATATTTCGCATAAAGTGATGAATCTCGTAATGTGCAGGATAGACCCCGGCGTGAAATCATGCAGTTGATGACCATAGAACTCCAGGAGCCCCCTATGGAAGTGGTGGACGGGAAATCCTATGCCTCTTAGAAGGAAGGAGACGAAGCATAACTGCTCTCCACTGGAGGGGTTGGGAAAATCTCTGCCAGGGCTTGATTGTCGATGGAAGTTAATCCGGCCCGGACGGGGACTAGATCCGCGGGAGGAAGATATCCCTGCGTTTGAAGCTTTCTCAGATGCGCGTGGATACGGAGCAACTTTCCCAATCGCCCGCTCGAGGGCCGAGAGGGCGCGAAGAACAGCTGGGAACGCCAGCCATGTTTGAAAAGAATTCGTGGCAAGCGCTAGGGATTTTTCGCGTGGAAGGGAATGGAATGGCATCTGAGATTTAGTCTCCTTATATAGGCACCTTCCCTACAAAGTCAAGGGGGTAATTGCAAAAATACCCAAACGGTTCGCATACATTGGACACGTGGAGGCAAAGGTGACGGCGGCGAGGAATTGACAGAATATAATATTAAATAAAGCCAAAATGTCATCTAGAAGGACTCACCTTGCAAGACCGAAGACATGAAGCCGGACAAAATCTCATCCTTGAAGGCAAGTCCGGGGGCTACTGAGGGAGTCCTGGATTCAGGGGTCCTGAGGCATCCGGGTCGATGAAGCTAGGCCGTATTGATGGGCCGCAAAGATAGAGGCATAAGACTCTCCCCCGTATTCGGTCAAGACTCATGTGCGTAGAAAGGCTGGCATGATGTCCGGATGTAGCTATTACTTCCTCCCCAAGTCACCTTTGTAACCCTAGGCCCCCTCTGGCGTGTATATAAGCCAGAGGGTTTAGTCTGTAGAGGCTAACGACAAAATCATTACATCCACGTAGGCTAGGCTCTAGGGTTTAGCCATTACGATCGCGAGGTAGATCAACTCTTGTAACACATATTCATCAATATCAATCGAGTAGGAGTAGGGTTTTACCTCGATCGAGAGGGCCCGAACTTGGGTAAACATTGTGTCCCCTGTCTCTTGTTACCATCGGTCCCTAGACGCATAGCTTGGGCCCCCCTACCCGAGATCTGCCGGTTTTGACACTGACACACACCCTTCCACCTGGCGCAGCCCTCCCCCTCCTACACCTCTTCCTCCTCCATAGTGCTTAGCGAAGCTCTGCGGGAGAAGGACGAGCTCCACCGCCACCACGCCATTGTGTTGCCGGAGCTCTGCCTCAACGTCTCCACACCCCTTGCTGGATCAAGAAGGAGGAGATGTCCTCGGGTTGTATGTGTGTTGAACGCGCAGGTGCCGTTCATTCGGCACTTGGATCAGATCTTCCGCGATTTGAATCGTCGTGAGTACGACTCCATCAAATGTGTTCTTTGCAATGATTCCGCTCAGCTATCTTCAAGGGTATGAAGATGCACTCCCTCTCTCTCGTTGCTAGCATCTCCTAGATTGATCTTGGTGACACGTAGGATTTTTTTATTTATCACTACGTTCCCCAACACATTGATAACCCACAAGTGTAGGGGATCAATTGTAGCCTCTTTCAATAAGTAAGAGTGTCGAACCCAATGAGAAGCTAAAGGCAGAACAAATATTCCCTCAAGTTCTATCGACCACCGATACAACTCTATGCACGCTTGACGTTTACTTTACCTAGAACAAGTATGAAACTAGAAGTAGTTTGTAGTTTTTTTGGGATAGGTTTGCAAGATAATAAAGAGCGCGTAAATAAAGACTAGGGGATGTTAAGATAAAGACACAACTAAATTAGTTTTAGCAGAGAGATTTTTGTCACGAGAAAGTTATTTGTCCCTAGGCAATCGATAACTAGACGGGTAATCACTATCGCAGTTTTATTTGAGGGAGAGGCATAAGCTAACATACTTTCTCTACTTGGATCATATGCACTTATGATTGGAACTCTAGCAAGCATCAGCAACTACTAAAGATCATTAAGGTAAAACCCAATCATAGCATTAAAGTATCAGGTCTTCTTTATTCCCATACGCAAACAACCTACTTACTCGAGTATATGCTTCTGTCACTCACACCACCCACCATAAGCAAATCATGAACATATTGCAAACCCTACACCGAGGATCCCCTCACGCTTGCGCGACACGGAGAGCACCATAGGACAGCACCAGTAATAAAACATGCAACTCAAACCAATCACAATCATCAATTAACCCATAGGACAAAACGGATCTACTCAAACATCATAGGATAGCCATACATCATTGGGAAATAATATATAGCGTTGAGCACCATGTTTAAGTAGAGATTACAGCGGATAGAAGAGGGGTTACACCACTTCATAGAGGGGGGCGAGTTGGTGATGACGGGGTGAAGTTGTTGGTGTAGATTGCGGTGACGAGGATGGCCCCGGCGGCACTCCGGTGCCACGGGTAGCGAGGGGGAGAGAGCCCCCCTCCTTCTTCTTCTTCCTTGACCTTCTCCATAGATGGGAGAAGGGTTTCCCCTTTGGTCCATGGTCTCCATGGCGTGGGAGGGGCAAGAGCCCCTCCGAGATTGGATCTGTCTCTCTGTCTCTCTCTGTTTCTGTGTTCCCCGATTCTGCCCTTTCACCGTTTCTTATATATCTGGAGATCCGTAACTCCGATTGGATTGAAACCTTCGCCTATATTTTTTTCCGAAAATTAGCTTTCTTGCGGCCAAAGAAGAGCAGCAACCGCCTTACAGGGTGCCCACAAGGGTCAGGGGCGCGCCCCCTGCCTCGTGGCCCCCTCGGGCACCGTCTCGCGTTGGTTCTTCTTCCCAAATATCACAAATATTCCACAAATATTCTCCGCCCGTTTTTATCCCGTTGGAACTCTGTTTGATATGGATATTCTATGAAACAAAAAACATGCAACATACAGGAACTGGCACTGGGCACTGGATCAATATGTTAGTCTCAAAAATAGTATACAAAGTTGCCAAAAGTATATGAAAGTTGCAGAATATTGGCATGGAACAAGCAAAAATTATAGATACGACGGAGACGTATCACACATACTTCTGCAACTCTAAAAATTCTTAAAAATTAGGACAACGCATAAAATTTGTATATAAATCATGTGTAAAAATAGCAGAAAATTATACCGTAACAGTAATTTATAGAATTTTCTACACTAGACGCACAACTTTCTGTTTTTGCACAGAATCAAGTCAACTATCATCCACACTATCCCAAAGGTTTACTTGGCACTTTATTGAAACAAAAGCTATAAAACATGATTACTACAGTATCTTAATCATGTGGGCACACAAAAACAGAAGGTGGAAATGTTTGGTTGTCTCCCAACAAGTGCTTTTCTCTAATGCCTTTTTAGCTAGGCATGATAATTTCTATGATGCTAACATAGAAGATATGAATGGAAACATGCAAGAGAGCATCATGAATCACATGGCAAGTACATTTAGGCCAAACCCACTTCCTATGCATAGGGATTTTGTGAGCAAACAGTTTATGGGAACAATAATCAACTAGCATAGGAAGGCAAAACAAGCATGACTTCAAGATTTTGAACACAGAGAGAGGAAACTTGATATTATTGAGATATGTAAAGGCATATGTTCCTCTCTCATAATAATTTTAGGGCCATCATGAATGAATTTAACAATATAGCTATCACATAAAGCATTCTTTTCATGATCCACAAGCATAGAAAATTTATTACTCTCTGTCGGTGTACTAGAGTAGGGGTACCCTAGTATCCCGAACTTGTGCACGGGCAGTCGCAGCATCCCGCGGCAAGGCTTGCCGGGTGACCGCCAAGGTCCTTCGTGGTTCCATTGGAGCCAATCAAGAACAAAGTATTTAAGCCAAGAAGACAAGACCCCGGCAAGAGGAGCTTGCTGGGAAGGCCAACCAAGGCATCTCAAGGAACTTGCCGCGACGCGCCACGCGTCCCGGCAAGACCCGGAGAGCGGCAAGCTCCCGGACGCGACAAGACAACGACTGCGGCAAGCTACCACTCTGTACCTGCGCTCCAGCACATCCAACAAGGTCGCTCTGGGACCCTTCCAGGCGTACGTGGCGGGAGGCTGTGCAGCCAACGGTACGCGGTGGCAAGCGGCGCTGACAAGATCGCCATCGTGGCAAGCGGTGGCGTCCCTGACGGTCCCTTTTTGCACTTTTGGACGACACAGACGGGCATTTAATGCCTTTGTCCCCTGCCGTCAGGGTTAGGTATGATCCACTTTACAAGTAGTTGTACCAACCGCAACACCTTTCCATTTTTACCCTCGTCTACGTTGCCACCTGTCGGTGACCCCTTGAGCATATAAAAGGAGGCCCATTCGCAATGTAGAGGGGGGTTCGAACAGAAGAGAACTCTCGCGCTCGGACTTGTTAGCTGCTGGTGTGTACTGTAGCACTCAGCGCTCCTGAGCAAGAACTCAATACAAACCACAAAGCAGGAGTAGGGTTTTACGCATCCGTGCGGCCCGAACCTGGGTAAACTGCTCGTGTGCTTCGCCTCGATCTGCTCTTCGCGCGATCTCCGCCCCCCGCCGAACCGAAAGGGGCCGGTCCGCCGGACCCCATAGGTGCTCGTGGATCAGTTTCCCCGACATCTTCGACGCGCCAGGTAGGGGGCGTCGAGGTTGTGTGAACCTGATCCGGCGTTTGCACGAGCTAGATCTTCATCATCTTCATCAACATGCCGCCGAAGAATAAGGCTTCGGAGGCGGCTGCTCCGTCCGCGTCGATCCCACCACCGCCGGAGCAAACGGCTGGTGGGGTAGACGCCGGCGGAATAACGGGCGTCGACGAGGGAGCTCACGGTGCCGCCAAGTCCAAGGACAAAGCTCATCGGCGGCGTAGTCGACTCCCACAATGACCGGGCGCACTCCAAGACCTCAGCGTCCGTACATGCATCGCGCCCATCTCAGGAGGCGCGGGACCGGCAGCGTCATGGTATTCACGGTACCATACGCTTGCTAGACCAAGATCGAGCTGGTGGATCTCGGAATGCTCAAGACCAGCATGCACGCCAACATGCTGGCACGAGCAAGGCACGGTCACCTGGATGGGATATTGCTCCTTCTAACATAGTTAGAAGTCTGAACATATCCCGCTCCTCACACCGTTCGCCATCGCTACCCGCCACTCCAGCAGAGGCTCCGGCGCGAGCTCAACTGCTCCTAGACTTCCCTCCAAAGGCAGACAAGATCGACGACTGGAGGGCCACCATTCAGAGTCTCATCGACTTCGCCAACGGCGACACTCCACGGCAGCCGAATACGTCGCAGCCGCGGCAAGTCAGCCAGGCGCGAGCCGATGGCGACAAGACAGGTGGGGGTGCAACCACCGTGCACTCTCCGCCCCGAAGGCCAAGATCGCCAACTCGCCGGATCCACCTCGACAGCGACTCCACCGCGTCATCGGATCCACGAGCTCGTCGCGATCAGCGCCAAGTTCTTCACGAACGACAACAAGAAGACGCTCGTACTCGCATCGAACGCCGAAGAGAAGCGCGGTGTCAATCAGACCAGCGTGCTTGGCCCGCTGTCGACATGCATGCGCCAGGGGGACCAGGCGACTTGCCGTACGCGGTAGGTTGTCTTGCGTTTACTCGTGAGCTGCGGCAAGTCCAGTGGCCCAGCATGAAGAATTTCAAGCCAGACGTACCAGAGAAGTACGACGGCAAGACACATCCGTCGGAGTTCCTCAGCATCTACACCATCGCGGTGCAAGCTGCCGGGGGGCGAGGCGACAAGATCCTTGCCAACTACTTCCCGCTGGTGCTCAAACCCAACGTCAGATCCTGGCTCATACACTTGCCGGACAACTCCATATCTTCTTGGGCAGACCTATGCCATCAGTTTGTCGGCGCCTTTACAGGCAGCCACAAACCCCATGGCCAAGAGAGTGACCTTCATCTGCTCGCCCAGAAGGAAGGAGAGCCCCTGCGCAAGTACATCCAGAGATTCAGCCGTGTACAGCACAACATCCCAGATGTCCACCCTGTCGCGGTCATCAGCTTGTTCCATCAGAACGTGCGTAATCGCAGGATGCGGGAGGAGATGGCGATGTGCAAGATCAGAGACGTTAGTGAGCTATATGCCCTGGCCGACAAATGTGCACGTGCTGAGGAAGGGAGGAAACTCCCCGGAGAGGATACAGGAGCAGGAGGATCTGACAGCGAGGATGCTGCCCTGGCGAAGAAAAACCGGCCGTGGAACAACAGGAAGAAGAGAGGCAAAGATGTGCTAGTCGTTGAAAAGTCCGGCAACGAAGGTGGCGCCAAGAAAGCCAAAGCTAGTAGCTCCGGCAAGGAGATTGCTGCTTGCACCAACTACCAGGCTGTGGCGGCCGCCGACAAGCAGGACGGCACCGACAAGCAGTACTGCAAGATCCACGGCACCAAGGGTCATGACCTCCAGAACTGCAAGAGGGTCGAGCAGCTTGTCGAGCAGCAAAAGGCTGAATACAAGCGACGCGACAAGGAGAAGGCCCAAGGAGGTGTTGGAGGATCCAGCAAGAAGAATACCGGCCGGGGAGGACGCCGCGGCAAGGCCATGCAGCGGCAAGGAGACAGACCTCCCCGCGGCCGCGACAAGGATGAAGATGACGACGACGATGAAGACATGGATGACGTCGAGACCAGTGAGCAGGAGTTCCAGAAAGCCACAGAGGTCTTGTGCGTTGACGGCGGTGCTTCTCTGCATACTTCACACCGCCAACTCAAGCAGTGGGTGCGCGAAGTCAATGCGGCAGAACCACCTGTCGAGTCACGCAAGCTTCTAAAATGGTCCAGCACGCCTATTATCTTTGATATTGAGGACCACCCTGATCGCACAACTGCGGTTGGGTGCTTGCCGATGTTGGTTTCACCAACTATCCGCAACCTCAAGGTCACTAAGATGCTAGTTGACGGCGGGGCCGGCTTGAACCTGATCTCCTCCGCTGTACTCCAGAAACTCCAAGTCCCTGACAGCGAGCTCGAAGAGACCAGCACATTCCAAGGAATCAATCCGGGAAGGAGCAAGCCGAAGGGGAAGATCACGTTACCGGTGACATTTGGCAGCGAGTTGAACTTCAGGACTGAGAGGGTCACTTTTGACGTTGCCGATTTTCCATTGCCTTACAATGGGATACTCGGTCGTCCAGCACTCGCCAAGTTCATGGCAGCCTCTCACTACGCATACAACATGCTGAAGATGCCAGGCCCGATAAGGGTCATCTCTGTCCCTGGCGACAAGAAGGATGCTCTTATCTACGCCGACAAGATCTACCGGGAAGCAGCAGCCGCAACAGATCACAAGTCACTTGCCGCTGAAGCTCCCGGGGGGAAGAAGAAGACCAAGTCCGGCAAGAGTTCTGATGCCCACTCCGGCAAGCACACCTCTTCGGAGTGCTGCGCTACCGTCGAGGACGCAGCATCAAGCTCCACCGACAAGTGTAAGAAGACAATGGCAGCTCCGCCAGAGACCAAGAAGGTGTCCGCTAAGGAGGACGGCACTGGTGGTACCTTCACCATTAGTGCCACTCTTGACCCTAAATAGGAAAGCGCGCTCATTGCTTTCCTGCGGGCGAACGTCGACGTGTTTGCATGGCAACCGTCTGACATCCCCGGTGTTCCCAGGAAAGTAATTGAGCACCATCTTGCCGTCTGTCCTCATGCGCGGCCCGTCAAGCAGAAAGTCAGGAAACAAGCAGTGGAGCGCCAAGAATTCATCGCAGAAGAAATCAAGAAGTTGGAAGCAGCAGGCCTTGTCAGAGGAGTGCTCCATCCTACGTGGTTGGCCAATCCTGTAGTCGTGCGCAAGGCAAATGGGAAATGGAGGCTTTGTATCGACTTTACCGATGTCAACAATGCTTGTCCCAAAGACCCATTTCCCTTGCCGCACATTGACCAGATTGTTGACTCCACGGCCGGATGTGACTTGCTTTCATTTCTTGACGCATACTCAGGATACCATCAGATCTTCATGGCAGAAGAGGATGAGGAGAAGACCGCATTCATCACTCCATGTGGCACGTACTGTTTCATATGAATGCCTTTCGGTTTAAAGAATGCTGGTTCAACATTTGCAAGAGTGGTCCATGCAGCTTTTGAGCCACAAATACACAGAAATGTGGAAGTCTACATGGATGACATAGTGGTCAAGAGCAAGGACAAGGCAACTCTGATTCAAGATTTAGACGAGACCTTTGCAAATCTGCGCAAGATCAGCCTCAAACTCAACCCCGAGAAGTGTGTGTTTGGAGTCCCTTCCGGCAAGCTTCTCGGGTTCTTCGTGTCTCAGCGGGGAATTGAAGCTAATCCCGACAAGATCAAGGCCATTGAGCAGATTGAAGCACCAAAGCGCGTCAAGGATGTACGAAGACTTGCCGGTTGCGTGGCTGCTCTCAGCAGGTTTATCTCTAAGTCTGCTGAGCGCGCCCTGCCGTTTTTCAAAATATTGAAAAAGGCAGGTCCAATGAAATGGACTCCGGAAGCGGAGGCTGCGCTGCAAGACTTGAAGAGATACCTGTCCTCCACTCCAATACTTGTCGCACCTAAGCCACAAGAGAAGTTGCTGTTGTATATAGCGGCAACCAATCAAGTGGTTAGTGCTGCGTTAGTGGCGGAGAGGGAGGCAGATGATGAGCCAGCCACCACGGCAGGCGCATCCAGCGACAAGCAGGGGGCTTCCCCGACAAGCTCTAGTCCCGACAAAGATGGATCTGCGCAGGCGCGCGAGGAGATACCGAAGCGAATGGTGCAGCGCCCAGTTTACTTTGTCAGTTCCCTTCTGCAGGGGGCTAGGTCAAGGTACTCTGGTGTGCAGAAATTGCTTTTCGGCCTTCTCATGGCCTCGAGAAAGCTGCGCCATTACTTCCAAGCACATGAGATCACAGTTGTCACTCGCTTTGCGCTGAAGAGGATACTACAGAATCCAGAAGCAACAGGCAGGATTGTTGAGTGGGCACTGGAACTGTCAAGCTTTGGCCTCAAGTTTGAGAGCACTTCAACTATCCAAAGCAGAGCATTGGAAGAATTCATGGCAGAGTGGACGCCAACACCAGATGAAGAAATTCCAGAGACGAGCATCCCTGTCAAGGAAGCAAGCAAAGAGTGGCTGATGTACTTTGACGGTGCCTTCTCGCTGCAAGGCGCGGGTGCTGGCATGCTGCTTGTCGCACCCACCGGAGAGCACCTCAAGTACGTAGTCCAGATGCACTTTCCCAAGGAGCAAGCGACAAACAATACCGCAGAGTATGAAGGTTTGCTTGCCGGTCTCAGGATCGCGGCAGACCTTGGGATCAAGAAGCTCATTGTCAGGGGTGACTCGCAGCTTGTCGTCCGCCAAGTAAACAAGAATTATCAGAGTCCGTTGATGGAAGCTTACGTTGATGAAGTGAGAAAGCTACAACAGCACTTTGACGCCTACAGATGGAGCATGTTCCAAGAGCTCAAAACGACATCGCCTATGGCCTGTCGAAGTGCGCCGCACTTAAGTTACCTGTGGAACCAGGAATCTTTGTGCTCAAGCTGACTCAACCATCTGTAACACCATCAACTGGACAGAGCAAGAAGAGAAAATAAAGATATGGAGCCTTACGGCTCGTTATTGCTTACCGGGGGTAGGTGCTGCACAAAGTGTCAGATAACACATGCAAAAAAATAGAAAGCATGAAATTGACAAGATGTGCGGAGCACATGAGCTTTACTTATGCACGGGGTCTGTGCCCGGCTTCGTACAAAGAATTACATGCAATAGCGGCAAGACTTGTACAAAAGGTGGTTGCCGGAAACGGGTTCCGGCAACCGCGCCTTACGGGTAAAACATACGAAGATGCTCGATGTTCCAGGAGTTGCTCACCGGAATGCCATCTTCGGTCTCAAGGCGGACAGCGCCAGGCCTAGTGACTCGTTTCACCCGGTAAGGGCCTTCCCACTTCGGCGTCAACTTGTTGGAATTCTTGGCGGACTGAACGCGTCGAAGAACAAGCTCGCCTTCCTCGAGACTTCTGGCGTTAACTTTGCGGCTATGGTACTTCGGCCCACTTCGGCCCACTTCGGGGAAGTCTCGAGGAAGGCGAGCTTGTTCTTTGGCGCGTTCAGTCCGCCAAGAATTCCAACAAGTTGACGCCGAAGTGGGAAGGCCCTTACCGGGTGAAACGAGTCACTAGGCCTGGCACTGTCCGCCTTGAGACCGAAGATGGCATTCCGGTGAGCAACTCCTGGAACATCGAGCATCTTCGTAAGTTTTACCCGTAAGGCGCGGTTGCCGGAACCCGTTTCCGGCAACCACCTTTTGTACAAGTCTTGCCGCTATTGCATGTAATCCTTTGTACGAAGCCGGGCGCAGACCCCGTGCATAAGTAAAGCTCATGTGCTCCGCACATCTTGTCAATTTCATGCTTTCTATTTTTTTGCATGTGTTATCTGACACTTTGTGCAGCACCTACCCCCGGTAAGCAATAACGAGCCGTAAGGCTCCATATCTTTATTTTCTCTTCTTGCTCTGTCCAGTTGATGGTGTTACAGATGGTTGAGTCAGCTTGAGCACAAAGATTCCTGGTTCCACAGGTAACTTAAGTGCGGCGCACTTCGACAGGCCTTAGGCGATGTCGTTCTGAGCTCTTGGAACATGCTCCATCTGTAGGCGTCAAAGTGCTCTTGTAGCTTTCTCACTTCATCAACGTAAGCTTCCATCAACGGACTCTGATAATTCTTGTTTACTTGGCGGACGACAAGCTGCGAGTCACCCCTGACAATGAGCTTCTTGATCCCAAGGTCTGCCGCGATCCTGAGACCGGCAAGCAAACCTTCATACTCTGCGGTATTGTTTGTCGCTTGCTCCTTGGGAAAGTGCATCTGGACTACGTACTTGAGGTGCTCTCCGGTGGGTGCGACAAGCAGCATGCCAGCACCAGCGCCTTGCAGCGAGAAGGCACCGTCAAAGTACATCAGCCACTCTTTGCTTGCTTCCTTGACAGGGATGCTCGTCTCTGGAATTTCTTCATATGGTGTTGGCGTCCACTCTGCCATGAATTCTTCCAATGCTCTGCTTTGGATAGTTGAAGTGCTCTCAAACTTGAGGCCAAAGCTTGACAGTTCCAGTGCCCACTCAACAATCCTGCCTGTTGCTTCTGGATTCTGTAGTATCCTCTTCAGCGAAAAGCGAGTGACAACTGTGATCTCATGTGCTTGGAAGTAATGGCGCAGCTTTCTCGAGGCCATGAGAAGGCCGAAAAGCAATTTCTGCACACCAGAGTACCTTGACCTAGCCCCCTGCAGAAGGGAACCGACAAATTAAACTGGGCGCTGCACCATTCGCTTCGGTATCTCCTCGCGCGCCTGCGCAGATCCATCTTTGTCGGGACCAGAGCTTGTCGGGGAAGCCCCCTGCTTGTCGCTGGATGCGCCTGCCGTGGTGGCTGGCTCATCATCTGCCTCCCTCTCCGCCACTAACGCAGCACTAACCACTTGATTGGTTGCCGCTATATACAACAGCAACTTCTCTTGTGGCTTAGGTGCGACAAGTATTGGAGTGGAGGACAGGTATCTCTTCAAGTCTTGCAGCGCAGCCTCCGCTTCCGGAGTCCATTTCATTGGACCTGCCGTTTTCAATATTTTGAAAAACGGCAGGGCGCGCTCAGCAGACTTAGAGATAAACCTGCTGAGAGCAGCCACGCAACCGACAAGTCTTCGTACATCCTTGATGCGCTTTGGTGCTTCAATCTGCTCAATGGCCTTGATCTTGTCGGGATTAGCTTTAATTCCCCGCTGAGACACGAAGAACCCGAGAAGCTTGCCGGAAGGGACTCCAAACACACACTTCTCGGGGTTGAGTTTGAGGCTGATCTTGCGCAGATTTGCAAAGGTCTCGTCTAAATCTTGAATCAGAGTTGCCTTGTCCTTGCTCTTGACCACTATGTCTTCCATGTAGGCTTCCACATTTATGTGTATTTGTGGCTCAAAAGCGGCATGGACCACTCTTGCAAATGTTGAACCAGCATTCTTTAAACCGAAAGGCATCCGTATGAAACAGTACGTGCCACATGGAGTGATGAATGCGGTCTTCTCCTCATCCTCTTCTGCCATGAAGATCTGATGGTATCCTGAGTATGCGTTAAGAAATGAAAGCAAGTCACATCCGGCCATGGAGTCAACAATCTGGCCAATGCGCGGCAAGGGAAATGGGTCTTTGGGACAAGCTTTGTTGACATCGGTAAAGTCGATACAAAGCCTCCATTTCCCGTTTGCCTTGCGCATGACTACAGGATTGGCCAACCACGTAGGATGGAGCACTCCTCTGACAAGGCCTGCTGCTTCCAACTTCTTGATTTCTTCTGCGATGAATTCTTGGCGCTCCACTGCTTGTTTCCTGACTTTCTGCTTGACGGGCCGCGCATGAGGACAGACGGCAAGATGGTGCTCAATTACTTTCCTGGGAACACCGGGGATGTCAGACGGTTGCCATGCAAACACGTCGACGTTCGCCCGCAGGAAAGCAATGAGCGCGCTTTCCTATTTAGGGTCAAGAGTGGCACTGATGGTGAAGGTACCACCAGTGCCGTCCTCCTTGGCGGACACCTTCTTGGTCTCTGGCGGAGCTGCCATTGTCTTCTTACACTTGCCGATGGAGCTCGATGGTGCATCCTCGACGATAGCGCAGCACTCCGAAGAGGTGCGCTTGCCGGAGTGGGCATCAGAACTCTTGCCGGACTTGGTCTTCTTCTATATCTTTATTTTCTCTTCTTTCTTTTTCTCAAGGAAAGGAAGGTTCTCTCGCCCACAAGTTTGTCGGGGGGGAGGATAAGACAATGGTATGGACCAGGCGACGTTCAAGAAAGTTTCGCCTTACCGGGAAGCAAAGAACAGAAAAGCTAAGTTGGCAAAGCTCGAGCAATCAGATTTTTTAAATTCTTAAGTTATCTTCCTTGAACGACCGTACTTTGTATGGAAAACCTATGCGCGGAGGAACCAACTCGTAGCTAGTTGCACCCTTACTTTGTTTCGAGTCCGCTCAACAACTTAAGCGAGTTGCAACTAGTTGTGACAAGGTTTCTTGTCGGTAGCGGCACCGCCAGCAGGCTGCTGACGTCCCGCACTCAGCGCTCGCGGCTCAGGTGCCTGCGCCGGCAAGTTCCCTAAAAGCGTAGGGTAAAAACATACAAAGGAAGGAATCAAGTAAAGGAAATAACGTTGCAATTATCACCCAAAATAGAGTTATATTACAAGGTAGCTTGCCTCAGCTCTAACAGATTGTTCTCATAACATGACCAGCAGCGACAAGAAAAGAAGAAAACAGGCGGCCTAGTCTACGCGATCGCCCTCGACCCTCTTGATCCCGCTCACCTTGTCCACAATGGGTGCGACAAGGGCCTTGAGCGCCTCCAGATCAGCATCCAGTGGCAGGGACTTGAGGACGTTGGTGAGGTTGAGGCCCGGATTGCGGAAGGCCACCTTCACCAACACCTTTTGAAGAGCTCCCGCGCAGATCTTGCGCGACTCGTCGGCCAGCCGCTTTGGAGTCGTCTCCTGGAGTCGCTGGAGGGCCGTCGCCACGCCTTTGAAGAACAAAGTGAGCTTGGCGCTGGGTTAGAGGCTCTCATCGGAGGGATACCCGAGATCCTCCATCCCCAGCTGCGCCAGCTCCCTGTCAATATCTGCGACAGCATTGACTCGACGTCAGCCTTCTCGAGGAAGAAGGCCTTCTGCTCCTCGGCGAGTTGCTCCCGCTCCTCTGCCAGGGACCGGAGAGCTTCCTGGTTGAGACCCCGGAGCTCCTCCGCGCGTTTCTCGATGTCCACTCCCGCCTTCGTGACAAGCACCTCGCGGGATTCCAGCTTGGCTTGCCGGGCGCGGTAGAGCGACAACAGTTTCCGCAGCAGCCGCTCCTCCTCAGGCTTGCCGCTGCTGCTGCTCGGCGCGTCAACTAGCGTCAGCCCAGCGGAGGCGAGCACCTCTCCATCAAAGCTCTCTCCCTCGACCGGCGCCCTGGAGCTTGATGCCCACGGGAGTTTGATGAAGACGCCATCGCCGGCCTTCAAGTAGGTGCCTGGCTGGGGCTCTTCGGAGTCTGGCGCTGCGGCAGCGGCGGAGGGATCGGCGGTCGGCGTAGCGCCTGGCGCTCCTGCGGCCCCAGGGTCGTCAGTACGATCGCCAGACCCCTCGCCAGCTGTTGCGGCGGCAGCCTTGGCGGCCTCTGCGCCGGCGGGATCATCAGCGCCGGCTGCTTCTTCGGTGGCAGCGGCGTCGTCAGCAACAACCTCGGTCTCCATCGGCTCTGCAGCAGATGGGTCTGACAGCCGGAAAAGCAAAGAAAAGTCAAGCAAATATCCAAAAAGAAGATCAAAAAAAGAAGAACCCAAGGGAAGTTTTCAAGCAAAAGGATTACCTGTACCGGGTTCTACAGTCGTGGTCTCCGCCGCCGGGGGGCCGCTGGTGCTGTCCCTTGCCGGAGACTTTTCCCTCGCCGGAGAACTCCCCCTTGCCGGAGAACTCTACCTTGCCGGAGAACTCTCCCTTGGCGGCGTAGTTGAAGCAGACGGCTTGTCGGGGGCGGCCTCCGAGCGCTCCTGATGGGGCTGCTCTGCTCCTACACAAACCAACAGTCAGATATCAGCAAAGAACGAGCACCCACGTGCGCCTAACAGCAGAAGGTAAACCATATACTTACGCTGGGGGCTGCTCTGGAGAATAGATGCCGGGTCCGGCAAAGTGATCTCGGGCGCATCTTCTGCTGTCGCGGTGGGTTCGTCCTCGACGATAATCACCTCCGTTGGACGCGTCGGGACCTTGGCTCTCTTCGCCGCTCTCTGGGCCAGAGTCCTAAAAAGGAATAAGTTCGGAGTAGAGCAAATGAGATACAAGACAGAACAGCAAGAATTGAAGAAATGCAAGTATAACAAGAATCTTACTCTTCTTCTTCCTCGTCAGAGCTGAGCGCGGAGAAGTCAAAATCCGGCTCGCGCCCGGCGCGAGGAGGCAGAGGAGTAGGGTCCCTTGGCCGCTTGGCAGGAGCAGTGGTGGTGGTCTGAGACGAGCCCGCTCCGGCTGCCGCCGTGGCGTGAGAAGCGGCAGGAGCAGGAGCGGTGGTCCGGGAAGACACCGCTCCGGTTGCCGTAGCAGCGCGAGGTGCTCCCGTGACAACAGTACTTGCCGCGGTGGAGCGTGTCACGCGGCGCAGTGGCTGTTGACTCATCTGCCGCTCCGCTACGCCCCCGGCCTTGCGGAGACGCCTTCTTGGTGGAGCTGGGGGCTCTACTTGCGGCGAGCTGTCTGAAGATGAGGAGGAAGAAGAGTCGATCTCCAGCGAGCCGCTCGTATCTTCGGCAGGCTCGCTCGACTCGACTTCATGCCCGGCAGGCTCTTCCTCGCCGGTAAACTCCTCTCGCTCAGCAAGGCTTGCCGCCTCCACTGCCTCTGCCTCCTCCACTGTGAATCCAAACTCGCCCGCGGCAGCGGCTGCCGCCGCCTCTTCCAGCCTAGTGGCGATGCGCTTCATCTCCTCATTGGTGGTGTCGCGGGTGAGGCCTTTCTTTTCGTCGGAGCGGACCGGCTTTTCTACCAAGCCGTCAAAGAACGACGACATCTTCAGGCTCTTGCCAAGTTGGGACAATTCCATGCGAGTCGCACAGCGGCATCATTGCACGGATGCGGTCGAGCGCGGAGTTGTTGCACAGCGGAACGACGTCCTTCGGCAACCTGAACACTTTGGGATGTTGAGGATCGTACTTGAACAGCTCCTGGAGCATCGCGTTGAGCTCCAGAACAGTGAAGTTGAAGTTGAGGCCCGGGCGCAGCCTCATGATGTCCGCCGCATTCTTGAACTCCCAGGCGGGTCTCCTCCTCTCCTGCAGGGGGGCGATGCAGCGGCGAAGGAATTCTGCGCCGACAGCGCCTACAGTGAGCCCGGCAAGCCTGAGGCGTTGGATCCGGGCGAAGGCAATCTTCAGCCTGTCGTCTTCCAGGGCCACGTTGCTCCATTCGCTGCCGCGCACTACTGGGGCTTGGCGCCGGGCGGTAAAAGCCTGCGGGTTCTCCTCGACAATCCAGCACCATTCTGCTCTCCATTCCTCCCACTTGTCACGGAGCTCTCCCTCCAGATAAGCGTCCTTCTTGCCGGCCCTCGAGATCCAGGAGACTCCGCCGGATAAAGGCTCTCCTCTCTCAACTCGGGGCATAAAGAAGTGGCGAAAAAGGGCTACGTTTGGATAGACTCCGACAAAGTTTTCGCAAAGATGTGCGAAAATTGCCATGGTCAGAACGGCGTTGGGGGTGAAGTCAAGGAGGCGGAACCCGTAGGTGTTCATGATATCACAGAAGAACTCAGAGAAAGGCGGGCAGAGCCCACAGTAGAAGAACAAGGCGAAAAGGGCTATCCATTTGGAGCCATTTTCCAAGCGACGGCTGGAAGTACCTTCATGCTCGGGTGCACCCGCGTCTCCCCCGACAAGAAGAGGTAGTAGTACTCCCTCAGCTCCCTCGCGGCGAGCTTGGGGGGGGGGGGAGATTGCCCGCTCCTTTCGGAGCGCCGCGAGCCGCTGCGCCTCGGCCGACTTCACGGCCTTCCCCTTCTCGGCTTTCGGAGCCATGGCGGAAGTGGTGAGGTAGGTCGACGGCGTTGGTGGTGCTGGTGGCGATGGGGGGCGGAATGCTGCTCTCTTTCAGCTTTGGGAAGAAGGGGAGCGGCGGAGGTTTTCGAGGTTGGAGTAGCAACTGGCGGATGGGCGAACTGCCCCTGTTTCCCCTGCTTATAAGGAGGGAGGGGGCAGACGTTCCGCCTTTCCGAATAAAGAAGCCACCCACGATATCTCCCACGACGCCGCAATCAACGTGTGCCGTTCAGGGAGGGCGCGGTGGATACGGAGAGAGATACGGCGTGACCCAGGCCGCGCGTGCCCGTGCCCTGTTTTGGGCCTGGCCCAACAGCGCTCGGCACAGTGTATGGCCCAGGCCCGGGGGCTCCTGTTGGTGTACTAGAGTAGGGGTACCCTAGTATTCCGAACTTTTGCACGGGCAGTCGCAGCATCCTGCGGCAAGGCTTGCCAGGTGACCGCCAAGGTCCTCCGTGGTTCCTTTGGAGCCATTCAAGAACAAAGTATTTAAGCCAAGAAGACAAGACCCCGGCAAGAGGAGCTTGCCGGGAAGGCCAACCAAGGCATCTCAAGGAACTTGTCGTGACGCGCCACGCGTCCCGGCAAGACCCGGAGAGCGGCAAGCTCCCAGACGCGACAAGACAACGACCACGGCAAGGCGCTTCCCGCGGCAAGCTACCACTCTGTACCTGCGCTCCAGCACATCCAACAACGTGTCACTCTGGGACCCTTCCAGGCATACGTGGTGGGAGGCTGTGCAGCCAGCGGTACGCGGTGGCAAGCGGCGCTGACAAGATCGCCATCGTGGCAAGCGGTGGCGTCCCTGACGGTCCCTTTTTGCACTGTTTGGATGACACAGACGGGCATTTAATGCCTTTGTCCCCTGCCGTCAGGGTTAGGTATGATACACTGTACAAGTAGTTGTACCAACCGCAACACCTTTCCATTTTTACCCTCGTCTACGTTGCCACCTGTCGGTGACCCCTTGAGCATATAAAAGGAGGCCCATTCGCAACGTAGAGGGGGGTTCGAACAGAAGAGAACTCTCGCGCTCGGTCTTGTTAGCTGCTGGTGTGTACTGTAGCACCCAGCGCTCCTGAGCAAGAACGCAATACAAACCACAAAGCAGGAGTAGGGTTTTACACATCCGTGCGGCCCGAACCTGGGTAAACTGCTCGTGTGCTTCGCCTCGATCTGTTCTTCGCGCGATCTCCGCCCCCCCGCCGAACCGAAAGGGGCCCGGTCCGCCGGACCCCATAGGTGCTCGTGGATCAATTTCCCCGACACTCTCCACATAAGAAAATTCCTTCTCATTCATAATAGTGGGAGCAAACTCAACAAAATAACTATCATGTGATACTTGATTGGTATAATCATATTTAGAATTAACATTATGATGACAAGTTCCATGGTTATCATTATTATTTATATCATAAGTGTCATCACAATAATCATCATAGATAGCAGCTTTGTTCTCATAATAGTCAATTGAAACCTCGTCCAAAATAGTGGAATCATCATTAAATAATGTCATGACCTCTCTGAATCCACTTTTATCACTATTGTAAAAAGATTCAACACCCTCCAAAATAGTGGGATCATTACCTAGAGTTGAGACTCTTCCAAACCCACATTCATCATTGTAATCATCATAAATAGGAGGCATGCTACCATTATAACAAATTTGCACATCAAAACTTGGGGACAAAACATATCATCTTCATCAAACATAGAATCCCTTAGCTTATGGCTTTGCATATCATTAGCATCATGGATATACAAAAAATTCATACTGACAATATTGCAATCATGCTCATCATTCAAAGATTTTATGCCAACCATTTTATTGAATTCACATTTTATTGAATTCTTCTTCTATCAATTGAGCATAATTTTCTGATCCATCATTTTCAAGTAAGACATGATAAATATGAATAATATGAGGCAACCTCAGTTCCATTTTTTGTAGCTTTCTTTTATAAACCAAACTATTGATAAAAACAAGGAACTAAAAGATTCGATTGCAAGATCTAAAGATAAACCTTCAAGTACTCACCTCCCCAGCAATTGCGCTAGAAAAGAGCTTAATGTCTACTACGCAACTTTATTCTCGTAGACTCGTGTTGGGAATCCAAGTGCAGAGTTTTGTACGACAGTAGCAATTTTCCCTCAAGTGGATGACCTAAGGTTTATCAATCAGTGGGAGGCGTAGGATGAATATGGTCTCTCACAAACAACCTTGTAACCAAATAACAAAGAGTTTCTTGTGTCCCAAACACACCAAATACAATTGTAATTGTATAGGTGCACTAGTTCGGCGAAGAGATGGTGATACAAGTGTAGTAACGATAGTAGATATTGATTTTTTTTAATAGGAACAATAAAAACAGCAAGGTAGCAAGTAACAAAAGTGAGCACAAATGGTATTGCAATGCTTGTAAACAAGGCATAGGGTTCGTACTTTCACTAGTGCAATCTCTCAACAATGCTAATATAATTGGATCATGATACGTTTCCAATGTATCTATATTTTTTTATTGTTCCATGCTATTATTTATGAAGTCTTGGATGTTTAATGGGCTTTACCATTCACTTTTATATCATTTTTGGGACTAACCTACTAACCCAAAGGCCCAGTCCAGATTGCTGTTTTTGCCTATTTCAGGGTTTTGCGGAAAAAGAATATTAAACGGAGTCCAAACGGAATGAAACCTTCCCGAGAGATATTTTTGGAGAAAATCACGCCAGAGGAACTTGAGAACCATGTCAGGGGAGCCTCGAGTGGCCCTCGAGGGTGGGGGCGCGCCCCCCTTCCCAAGGCGCGCCCCCCAGCCCCGAGGCTCACTCGAGCGTCCCCTGGTGCCCTCCTTCTTCCTATATAAGTCCATGTACCCCAGAAAATCCGTACACAGAGAGAAAACCCTAATTCCACCGCCGTAGCTTCTATTCCCGTGGAGATCCTATCTTGGAGCCTGTTCCAGAGCTCCACCGGAGGGGGATCCATCACGGAGGCCTTCATCATCATCATCATCGTCGCCCTCACCATGAGTGGTGAGTAGTTTACCACAGACCTTCGGGTCCATAGCTAGTATCTAGATGGCTTCTTCTCTCTCTCCGGATCTCAATACAAAGTTCTCCTCGGTCTTCGACGAGATCTATTCGATGTAATCTCTTTTTGCGGTGTGTTTGTCGAGATCCGATGAATTGTGAGTTTATGATCAAGGTTATCTATGAAAGATATTTGGTTCTTCTCTGAACTTTTTATGTGTGCTCATAATATCCTTACAAGTCTCTTCGAATTATTGGTTTGGTTTGGCCTACTAGATCTATAGTTATTGCAATGGGAGAAGTGCTTGGCTTTGGGTTCAATCTTGCGGTGTCCTTTCTCAGTGACAGTAGGGGCAGCAAGGCACGTATTGTATTGTTGCCATCGAGGATAAAAATATGGGGTTTACATCATATTGCTTGAGTTTATCCCTCTACATCATTTTATCTTGCTTAAGGCGTTACTCTGTTCTTATGAACTCAATACACTAGATGCATGCTGGATAGCGGTCGATGTATGGAGTGATAGTAGTAGATGCAGGTAGGAGTCGGTCTACTTGTCTCGGACGTGATGCCTATATACAATGATCATGCCTAGATAGTCTCATAATTATTCGCTTTTCTATCAATTGCTCGACAGTAATTTGTTTACCTGCCGTAGAATATCGCTATCATGAGAGAAGCCACTAGAGAAAACTATGGCCCCCGGGTCTATTCTCAACATATCAATCTACATCTACTTTACTTTTACCGCTTTTATTTGCTGTTTTATTAAACTAAAAATACCAAAAATATCAACTATCATCTCTATCAGATCTCACTCTCGTAAGTGACCGTAAAGGGATTGACAACCCCTTATTGCATTGGCTGCGAAGTTCTTATTTGTTTGTGCAGGTGCGAGGGACTCGCGCGTGGTCTCCTACTGGATTGATACCTTGGTTCTCAAAAACTGAGGGAAATACTTACGCTAATGTGCTGCATCTCCCTTTCCTCTTCGAGGGAATACAACGCAAGCTCAAGAGGTAGCAAGAAGAATTTCTGGCGCCGTTGCCGGGGAGGCTTACGCAAAAGTCATATACCAAGTACGTATCACAACCCTTATCCTTCGCATTACATTTTTGCCTCTCGTTTTCCTGTCCCCCACGTCACCCTTGCCGTTTTATTTGCCCTTCTTCCGCCATGTGTTTATCGTTCACTTGCTTCTTGTTTGCTTGTGTGTGTTGGATTGCTTGCTTGTCACTATGGCTCAGAACAATACCAAATTGTGTGACTTCTCCAATACCAACAACAATGATTTTATTAGCACTCCGATTGCTCCTATTACCGATGCTGAATCTTGTGAGATCAATGCTGCTTTGTTGAATCTTGTCATGAAAGATCAATTCTCCGGCCTTCCTAGTGAAGATGCCGCTACCCATCTAAACAACTTTGTTGATTTGTGTGATATGCAAAAGAAAAGGGATACGGATAACGATATTGTTAAATTGAAGTTATTTCCGTTTTCACTTAGAGATCGTGCTAAAACTTGGTTTTCCTCTTTGCCTAGAAATAGTATTGATTCGTGGAATAAGTGCAAAGATGCTTTTATCTCTAAGTATTTCCCTCCTGCTAAGATCATCTCTCTTAGAAACGATATTATGAATTTTAAGCAACTAGATCATGAGCATGTTGCACAAGCTTGGGAGAGAATGAAATTGATGATACGTAATTGCCCTACACATGGTTTGAATCTATGGATGGTTATTCAGAACTTTTATGCTGGCTTGAATTTTGCTTCTAGAAATCTTTTAGATTCGGCCGTCGGAGGCACTTTCATGGAAACCACCTTAGGAGAAGCTACCAAACTCCTAGATAATATTATGGTTAATTATTCTCAATGGCACACCGAAAGATCTACTAGTAAAAAAGTGCATGCAATTGAAGAAATTAGTGTTTTGAGTGGAAAGATGGATGAACTTATGAAATTATTTGATGCTAAGAGTGCTTCTTCTGATCCTAATGATATGCCTTTGTCCACTTTGATTGAGAATAACAATGAATCTTTGGATGTGAATTTTGTTGGTAGGAATAATTTTGGTAACAATGCTTATAGAGGTAATTTTAATCCTAGGCCTTTCCCTAGTAATTCCTCTAATAATTATGGTAATTCCTACAACAACTCTTATGGAAAGATGTCTTCTGAATTTGAAACTAGTGTTAAAGAGTTTATGATCTCGCAAAAGAATTTCAATGTTATGCTTGAAGAGAAATTGCTTAAGGTTGATGAATTGGCTAGAAGTGTGGATAGAATTACTCTTGATGTTGATTCTTTGAAACTTAGATCTATCCCACCTAAGCATGATATCAATGAGTCTCTCAAAGCCATGAGAATATCCATTGATGAACGCAAAGAAAGAACCGCTAGAATGCGTGCTAAAAAAGAAGATTGTATTAAATCGTGTTTTTCTAGTTATCATGAAAATAAAGATGAAGATCTGAAAGTTATTGATGTGTCTCCTATTAGATCCTTGTTTTCTAGTATTAATCTTGATGAAAATAGGATTGGAGATGATTCTGCTTTAAGGTGTCCCAATGATTCGGAGTTTTTAGATCTTGATGCTAAAATTGCTAAAAGTGGGAATGAAGAGATTAAAACATTGCATAGTGATGAACCCACTACTTTGGATTTCAAGGGATTCAATTATGATAATTGCTCTTTGACTGATTGTATTTCCTTGTGGCAATCCGTGTTAAATTCTCCGCATGCTTATAGTCAAAATAAAGCTTTCACTAAACATATAGTTGATGCTTTGATGCAATCTTATGAAGAAAAACTTGAGTTGGAAGTTTCTATACCTAGAAAGCTTTATGATGAGTGGGAACCTACTACAAAAATAAAAATAAAAGATCATGAATGCTATGCTTTGTGTGATTTGGGTGCTAGTGTCTCCACTATCCCAAAAACTTTGTGTGATTTGCTAGGGTTCCATGATCTTGATGATTGTTCTCTAAATTTGCATCTTGCGGATTCCCTATTAAGAAACCTATGGGAAGAATTAATGATGTTCTTATTGTTGCAAATAGGAATTATGTGCCCATAGATTTCATTGTTCTTGATATAGATTGCAATCCTTCATGTCCTATTATTCTTGGTAGACCTTTCCTTAGAACGATTGGTGCAATTATTGATATGAAGGAAGGAAATTTAGATTCCAATTTCCATTAAGGAAAGGCATGGAACACTTTCCTAGAAAGAAAATCAAATTACCATATGAATTTATCATGAGAGCCACTTATGGATTGCCTTCCAAAGATGGCAATACCTAGATCTATCTTGTATCATGCCTAGCTAGGGGCGTAAAACGATAGCGCTTGTTGGGAGGCAACCCAATTTTATGTTTTTTGTTTTTGTTGCTGTTAGGGAATAAATATTGCATCTAGCCTCTGATTAGATGTGGTTTCATGTTTTATTTAGTGTTTGTGCCAAGTAGAACCTTTGGGAAGACTTGTGTGAAGTTTATATGATCTTGCTATGAAAAACAGAATCGTTAGCGCTCGCTAAAGTAGTCGTGGGATTTTACTCGAGCATGATTTTTAGTCGATTCTTTTTGAAGATGATTGGTAGACAAATTTCGCAAATTTACCAATTTAGTTTGAACTTTTTGGAGTTCCAGAAGTAGGCGAATCCTGCAGATTACTACAGACTGTTCGGTCTTTGACAGATTCTGTTTTTCGTGTGTTGTTTGCTTATTCCGATGCATCTATGAGTAGTATTGGAGGATATGAACCATAGAGAAGTCGGAGTACAGTAGGTTTAACACCAATATAAACAAAGAATGAATTCATTTCTGTACCTTTGAGTAGTGGTTTGCTTTCTTATACTAACGGAGCTCACGAGGATTTCTGTCTAAGTTTTGTGTTGTGAAGTTTTCAAGTTTTGAGTATTGCTTTGATGGGCTATGGAACAAGGAGTAGCAAAGGCCTAAGATTGGGGATGCCCATGGCACCCCAAGTAAATTCAAGATAATCAAAAGCCTAAGCTCGGGGATGCCCCGGGAAGGCATCCCCTCTTTCGTCTTCATCCATCGGTAACTATACTTGGAGCTATATTTTTATTCGCAACATGTTACGTGTTTTGCTTGGAGCGTCTTGTATAATTTGAGTCTTTGCTTGTTAGTTTGCCACAATCATCCTTGCTGGACACACCTATTTGATAGAGTTAAATATGGCCTAGAAATTATTAGAACACTCTATGTGCTTCACTTATATCTTTTGAGTTGAATAGCTTTTGCTCTAGTGCTTCACTTATATCTTTTAGAGCACGGTGGTGATAACATTTTGTAGAAATTGTTGAACTCTCATGTTTCACTTATATACTTTTGAGAGTCTATTAAAACAGCATGGTAATGTGTTTAGGCTAAATAAACTAGTCTTCACATGATAGACATCCAATGTCAATGTAGTAAAAAAAATCACACCAAGTGCATTGAATATGATGAGATGTTGGATGCTTGATAATTGTTTTGAGACATGAGGATAGTGATATTAGAGTCATGATAGTGAAGTTATTATGAAATTGAGAAATACTTGTGTTAATGTTAGTGATTCCCTTAGCATGCACGTATGGTGAACCGTTGTGTGACTAAGTTAGAGCATGAGGTATTTGTAGAGTGTCAACCTTTGTGTGGAGGTCGGGGCCGCGCGATGGTTAACTCCTACCAACCTCCCCCCTAGGAGCATCGTTGATTGCTTTGTTTTGATGACTCGTGGATTTTTGCAATAAGTATATGAGTTCTTATGACTAATGTTGAGTCCATGGATTATACGCACTCTCACCCTTCCACCATTGCTAGCCTCTCTTGTACCGCGCAACTTTCGTTGGTGCCATAAACCCACTATATATCCTTCCTCGAAACAGCCACCATATTGTTCCTCAAAACAGCCACCATACCTACCTATCATGGCATTTCCATAGCCATTCCAAGATATATTGCCATGCAACTTTCCACCATTCCGTTCATATGACACGCATCATATTGTCATATTGCCATTGCATTATCATGTAGTTGACATCGTATTTGTGGCAAAGCCACCATGCATAATTTTTATACATGTCACTCTTGTTTCATTGCACATACCGGTACACCGCTGGAAGCATTCATATAGAGTCATACTTTTGTTGTTGTAGTATCGAGTTGTAATATCGTGTTGTAATGAAAGTGTGATGATCATCATTATTAGAGCATTGTCCCATGGGAGGAAAGGATGGATCTATAAAACCCCTCCGCAAAAAAAGCAAAAAGAAAAAAGAAAGGCCAAGAAAAAAAAGGCCCAAAAAAAAGAAAAAAAGAAAGAAAAAAAAGAAAAAAAGGGACAATTGCTACTATCTTCTTTTCCACACTTGTGCTTCAAAGTAGCACCATGTTCTTCATTGTAGAGAGTCTCATGCTTAGTCACCTTCATATGCTAGTGGGATTTTTTGTTATAGAAATTGGCTTGTATATTCCAACGATGGGCTTCCTCAAATGCCCTAGGTCTTCGTGAGCAAGCAAGTTGGATGCACACCCACTAGTTTCTTTTGTTGAGCTTTCATACATATTTAGCTCTAGTGCATCCGTTGCATGGCAATCCCTACTCACTCACATTGATATCTATTGATGGGCATCTCCATAGCCCGTTGATACGCCTAGTCGATGTGAGACTATCTCCCTCCTTTTTGTCTTCTCCACAACCACATCTATTCCACCCATAGTGCTATGTCCATGGCTCACGCTCATGTATTGCGTGAAAGTTGAAAGGTTTGAAAAGATAGAGTATGAAAACAAATGCTTGGCTGAAATCGGGGTTGTGCATGATATGAATATTTTTGTGTGATAACGAGGGAGCATAGCCAATATTATATGATTTTGCAGGGATAACTTTCTTTAGCCATAGTATTTTGAGAAGACATGATTTCTTTGTTAGTATTGCTTGAAGTATTGTTATTTCTTATGTCAATATAGACTTTTATCTTTAATCTTTAAGATCTGAACATTCATGCCACAATTAAGAGAATTACATTGAAAAACTATATTTGTTAGCATTCCACATCAAAAATTCTTTCTTTATCATTTACCTACTCGAGGACGAGCAGGAATTAAGCTTGGGGATGCTTGATACGTCTCCAACGTATCTATAATTTTTTATCGTTCCATGCTATTATTTATGAAGTCTTGGCTGTTTAATGGGCTTTACCATTCACTTTTATATCATTTTGGGACTAACCTACTAACCCAAAGGCCCTGTCCAGATTGCTGTTTTTTTTTGCCTATTTCAGGGTTTTGCAGAAAAAACAATATCAAACGGAATCCAAACGGAATGAAACCTTCGCGAGAGATATTTTTGGAGAAAATCACGCCAGAGGAACTGGAGAACCACGTCAGGGGAGCCTCGAGTGGCCCTCGAGGGTGGGGGGCGTGCCCGCCTTCCCAGGGCGCGCCCCCCTGCCTCGAGGCCCACTCGAGCGTCCCCCGATGCCCTCCTTCTTCCTATATAAGTCCACGTACCCCAGAAACTCCGTACACAGAGAGAAAACCCTAATTCCACCGCCGTAGCTTCTGTTCCCATGGAGATCCCATCTTGGAGCCTGTTCCGGAGCTCCACCGGAGGGGGATCCATCACGGAGGCCTTCATCATCATCATCATCACCCTCACCATGAGTGGTGAGTAGTTTACCACAGACCTTCGGATCCATAGCTAGTATCTAGATGGCTTCTTCTCTCTCTCTCTCTCTCCGGATCTCAATACAAAGTTCTCCTCAGTCTTCGAGGAGATCTATTCGATGTAATCTCTTTTTGCGATGTGTTTGTCGAGATCCGATGAATTGTGAGTTTATGATCAAGGTTATCTATGAAAGATATTTGGTTCTTCTCTGAACTTTTTATGTGTGCTCAAAATATCCTTTCAAGTCTCTTCGAAGTATTGGTTTGGTTTGGCCTACTAGATCTATAGTTCTTGCAATGGGAGAAGTGCTTGGCTTTGGGTTCAATCTTTCAGTGTCCTTTCTCAGTGACAGTAGGGGCAGCAAGGCACGTATTGTATTATTGCCATCGAGGATAAAAAGATGGGGTTTACATCATATTGCTTGAGTTTATCCCTCTACATCATGTCATCTTGCTTAAGGCGTTATTCTGTTCTTATGAACTCAATACACTATATGCATGCTGGATAGCAGTCGATGTGTGGAGTAATAGTAGTAGATGCAGGTAGGAGTCGGTATACTTGTCTCTGACGTGATGCCTATATACAATGATCATGCCTAGATAGTCTCATAATTATTCGCTTTTCTATCAATTGCTCAACAGTAATTTGTTTACCTGCCGTAGAATATCGCTATCATGAGAGAAGCCACTAGAGAAAACTATGGCCCCCGGGTCTATTCTCAACATATCAATCTACATCTACTTTACTTTTACCGCTTTTATTAAACTAAAAATACCAAAAATATCAACTATCATCTCTATCAGATCTCACTCTCGTAAGTGACCGTAAAGGGATTGACAACCCCTTATCGCGTTGGCTGCGAAGTTCTTATTTGTTTGTGCAGGTGCGAGGGACTCGCGCGTGGTCTCCTACTTGATTGATACCTTGGTTCTCAAAAACTGAGGGAAATACTTATGCTACTATGCTGCATCTCCCTTTCCTCTTCGAGGGAATACAACGCAAGCTCAAGAGGTAGCAGATCACATAACCATCCCTCAACGTGCGATGAAGAATCACTCGAAAGTTCTTATCTAGCGAAGAACATAAGAAAATAAATTGTAGGGTATGAAACCACCTCAAAGTTATTCTTTTCTATCAATCTTCTGAGCTATTCCTGTAAGTGTCACAATAGCCCTAGAGTTCATACTAAAATAACACCAAATGATACATATAAACCAACCCTAATGTCACCTATGTACTCCAATGTCACCACAAGTATCCGTGAGTTGATTATATGATATGCATCAAACAACTTAAGATTCATAATACTCAATCCAACACAAAGAATCTCAAAGAATGCCCCAAGATTTCTACCAGAGAAACACGTATGATAACATGCATCAACCCCTATGCATAGATTACCCCAATATCACTTTGGGAATCCATGAGTTGAGTGCCAAAACATACATCAAGTGCTCTCAAATCCATACAAGTATTCAATCCGATAACAACAAAATCTCAAAGGGTAAAACTCAATCCATCACAACAAGATAGAGATGGAGAAACACCATATGATCCAACAATATTAAGAAAGCTAGCGGTACCTCAAGATCATGCCAAATAAAGAACAAGAGAGAGAGAGAGAGAGAGAGAGAGAGAGAGAGAGATTAAACACATGGTTACTGGTACACACCCTAAGCCCCAAGGGTGGACTACTCGCTCCTCATCATGGTGGCCTCCGGTGATGATTTCCCCCTCCGGCAGGGTGCCGTAACGGGCTCCCGGTTGAGTTTTCGTGGATACAGAGGCTTGCGGTGGCGAAACTTCTGATCTACGGTTATTTTGGGGGGTTTCTGTGTTTATATGATTTTTTGTCGTTGGTCTCACGTTCATATGGGCCACGAGGTGCCCACTACCCACCAGCCCACAACCAAGGCACCTGGCATGCCCTGTGGGTAGTGGCCACCTCCTTCACCTTCTGGTCCTCCCACGAAGCTTCTAGTACCTCTTTTGTTCCAAGAAAATCATCAAAAAAAATCGTTGCATTTGGAAAACTTTTATTTTCGCACAAAAAACAACACCATTGTAGTTCTGCTGAAAATAACGTCAGTCTGGGTTAGTTCCATTCAAATCATACCAAAATCATATAGAATTGTTGTAACATGGCATGAATACTTCATAAAGATATGTTCGAGACGTATCAGTCACCGACGACCCCCTCCTGTGTTCGACACGTACATGGAGGTCTATATCCGCTCTGATGACCGAAAGGGCAAAGGACTGGTAAGGAAGTGGGGACACTAGTGGGAAAAAGCCTATGTATGGTGTGGCAAATAGTGCCTTCCTGGCGTAGACACCGAATGCCACCAATATGGCGCCATTCTTAAGAAATATTGGTGGCATTGGTTCACACGTCAGCTGTATCTTACATCGTGCTGGCGTGTAACTAGTCCAGCGCCAGTACTAAGTTCATCATAACAATGCGTCCCTACTAGTCAAACACCAGCAAATGCTTTTTTGGTATGTAAAAAAATTGCTCATCAACACTCCTACTTACTTAATACATATTGCATGGTTATCTTCATGTTGCATGCATAGTATGGATTTAGGGTATCAGATATGCGGTACACGGTTGTGCACGGAATGATTAGAGGATTGACCGATCACTGTCCACGTGTGTGCCCATACATGTCCCCGATGTCAGATTTGATATGTAGATGCTCTAATGATGCAACTGTCACTATCCATGCGTATGCCCGGACGTATCCGCGGAACGTATAGGGTGTCAGATTTGATATGAAGAGCATCTACAGCTAGGCGCCCCAAACCATCCTCAAACGCCCGGGCAGCCCGCCCGGTCACTACCTGGTCACGAAATTTCGACCCAGATGGACACCTCAAACATGCCTCAAACGCCTGGGCTGACCGGCACCCCTCATATCCAGCCCAAATAGAGGGTAGATATGGGGGAGCCCGGGCGCGCACGCCTGCCACGTCGGACCTAGCCACGCTAGCCCACCCGACCCCACATATATTCATCCCTATCCCCTTGCCGGACCAACCCTAGCCACTTCACACTCCTCTCCCCTCCACTGCCTCTGCCACCCGAGCACACCTCCGACGATATCCGGCCGTCTCCGGCCTGCCGGAAGACGGATCTGACTCCGACCAGTTCGGATCCGTCAACTGGGGTGTCATCCCGTGCGGGTTGCAAGAGGCAATGGCGGTCCGCATTGCACTTTGTCGCTCCTGGGAGGACATCGCTCGGCCGACAGACGGATCTGTTAGACGAGACTCTATAGCGTCGGCTCAACGGGCGCTCGAGTCCTCTAGGGCTAGATCATCGCGGTCCCGACAGCCGTAAAATCTCTCTCACATCATCGATCGCGCATACTACGAGTCACACCAGGAACGGGCAGCCCATCGTGGGAAGGAGAGGATAAAGGCCGCCGAGGAGGAAGCCATCCGTGCCAGCATTGTGAAGAAACGGCAGCGGAGGAATACACGCGCCCTCGCCCGAGAGCAGAATCGGGCGGTCCGTGCCATGGCCGGATTGCCACCAAAGGAGAACAGCTCCGGCGACGAGCAGATCCGGCTCGATCCCTACTGCGTGTTCGACCGGTACTTCCGCGAGAAGGATGGCAAGGGCGCCGGGAAGGGCAAGGGCGGTCGTGGATGATCTCCAGCATAGCTAAACATGCCAAATTTTGGTAGTCCGATGGCATGTTTGATTAGTAGTGATGGAGTAGCCGGACGATGTGTGTGCATCAACATAGTTGCATTAGTTTGTATGAATTTAAGATATGATAATTGAGATGTCCGGATATGGATTGCATTATTTGAGACGTGCCCGGCCAATGTCCACGGGAGTTGGAGAGGCCAGATTTTGCCCATGTAGATGCTCTAATGATGCAAGTCATGCAACTAGGGAGGGATTCCCCCGTCGGGCTCTCCACAGGGGAATCTGCACTCACTGCTTCCGTCTTGCATGCCCGGTTGCCCATCGGGGCAAGCCCAGCTGCCAGTACCCCTTGGCCATGATGGCGGCTATCATCCCGCCCGCCCCGACGCCTACCCTACCATCGTCCGTCCCTAGGGCCAGCAGCAGCAATCGATCGATGTCCTCGGCGGGCACGCGCATCGTATCGTATCGTATCCGACGGCAGCGGCAGCAATGCAGCATCCCCTCCGCCGCCGGGTGCCGGGCTCCCACGCGTTGCCGCACCGCACCGCACGTACCATACTCATGGTTCCCTCGCCCAGACGCACTGCGGGGCGTGCGTGCGTGCGTGCATGCGCGCCCGCTCGGGCCTGAGTTGAGCTGGAATGCTCTGCCACGATGCCCACCTCCACCTCCATCGACCCCCACGCACCGCGGCGCCGCGGCCTCTGCCGCGCCGACATGCGGGCCACCCGCCCCGCGGGGGCCCGCGCGCGCGCGAGTAAACAAGGGGCGCCGTGTGTCGCGGGGCGCCCGGAGGGCTTTGGGCACGGTGGGCAGGCGGCACGCGCGCGCACCCACGGGCGGGGAGAGCACGAACCCATCGAGTGCGCACGTTCCCCCTCTCCCTCCCCCCCGCCCCATTCATTCATTCGCCTCCATGACTGCGCTGCTCGCATCCTCCATCCAACCTCCCTGTCTGCATGCATCTACTCAAAAGCAGTGCAGTGCAGTGCAGGCATAAAAGAATCGCACACTCGCCCAATCCGGGCATCCAACGCCGTCCGCTGCCGCTTCATCCGCTGTATAAAACCCTCCCCGTGGTGCCCATCCATCCATCCATCCGCTCTGTCCAGCAGATTCTATCACCTCTCTCTGCCCTGCCCCCCCTGCTCTCCACCAATCTGCTCTGCTCGCTCATCGTCCGCAAGCAGATTCTTCCTGAGAGATCATACATCGTCTGCAACCAAGTTGGAGTGCTTCCTGAGAGATCATACATCGTCGACTGGTATGCTAACCACGCACGCAGCATCGCCATTACATCCATCTCACCGCTTGAGCGCGGCGCGCAGTGCCTTGACGCCGGCCCCCCGTGTTGTTTCTGTGTGATGCAGAGTAGGATGCCGTGGGTGTTCTTTTTCCTGTGATCGTTATGAGAAGTGGCGCCCCGCGTACTACCACAGATTGATGCGAGTTTGCCGAGTGAGGACAGATCCTCGCGCGCCAGAAAACTAGTAAGCTACTTGCACAATGTTCCACAGCTTATTTTCAGAATAGTTCTTCTTGTTACTACCTTTTGAGCATGAGTCTGCTACTTGTACTTGCTAGTGGGAGCGGGAACCATGCATCATCTTATCTTGTATAGTTTTTTTTGCGAAACTATCTTGTATAGTTCTTTTTTTTTCGAATACGCACGAGTGTATAGTTCTTGATAAACAGCGTTCTTGTCGGTGATGTTCGACTATCGGTATAGGTTTTCGGCAAATTAGTTGGACAATTCTCTTCTTCTGAATCTGTCAATGAAAGTTTGAAGCCCTTTGCCAATGTTTAAAAAAAGAAAAACTGGAGTAGTATGTAGGAAAGGAAATGCCAGCCGAAATGCTGTTGCATGCAGACAGTAAAGTGGTGACCAGGGCCCACATTTTTGACGGAACTCGACGTCCACGGGCGTGTTGACAAAGTTGCTTGTGAGTGGTCAAAAGAGAAAGGGACGGCGTTTTCAAGTGTGTGCTACAGTAGTGCCCATTTTGTTTTGCATTTTTGTTGGTCAAAAGATGGGAGTTGCAGCTGCAGCACAGGGGATCATGTTCGTGCGTTTGCTTCTTTGCTAGGGTAATATATAGTACAAAGATAACTTGGCATGCGTAGTCAAAATAAGCAGTAGTACTGTAGGAAACTCAAATTAACTATTAGTGTTAGATCCAAAGGCCCAAGATATTCCACGTAAGAAAAGGCACAAGAAATTGAAATGTTCCATTTGATTCATAAGGCCTTTTGTCACCCCAGCGAATCGTAATTTCGCATAACCGTGCCCTCTCTTGTTCATCCGGTTCTTGTAGCCACTATCTTTCTACTTTGCCTGATTCCTTGGAAAGAATAATTGGAGCAAATGGTAGAAGCTCTGTCTTACATTTTAGAAGAAGAGCATTGACCAATTAATAAAGAATAAACTTGCCGAAAACCAATACAACACATTCACACTCACCCTGTCCCAAGGCTGTGTACCAAACGAGTATATGGCTCTGCCACCTACTTGACCAGAGTCGGCAGCCTACAACATGACTCCGAACCGTCGCCTCGCCTTACATGAAACACACATACACTGGCTCCATGGCCGCGTACCAACTGAGCCGACGACTCTACTATCCGAGCGATCAGAGCTGATAGTCAATAAACACAATCTGAAGCTGCCGCTCCGGCTTACGCACTGGCCCCGGGGCCATGGACCTACCTAGCCGGTGTTCAAACTGCAATGAACATACAAGGCATTGGCGCCAGGTAGAAGGCCTAACATCCAAGGCAACACCCCCATGGGCGAAGCGACGAGTACGCCACCGACTCCTACTCCGGCCAAAGCCAAAATCTGAATTTTCATTTGGAAAGTTCAAGACGCAAAGGGGAAGGGGTCCATGATGACGCCTTCACGGAGGGCAACGACTTCCGAGGACGTCATCATAATCAGAATCTACCGATGATGGTTCGAGACTTTCACCGAGTCATCATCATCAGAATCTACCGATGACGATGCGAGACTTTTACCCAGAGCTCACCAAACCACAAATTAACGACACGAATCTTATAGTCCCTAGGTTGCATACCCCACATTTTCTTGATCAACTTGGAAAGACCTCCCTGAACTTATAGTGATGGTGAGGGCTTGACACAATGGCAGAACCTAAGTGTGTGAGAAGTGGGGCATGATCCGACAAAGGTTCAATGCATTCGAGTGTCAGGACCAATCCGAGGGAAACTGAAATTAGGGCACGACCAAGTTTCTAATAAGTAGAATCAGCACGGCTACGACCCAGGTGAACTGACGGTTGGATATATCGATCTGTCTTAAATCTAAATTGCCAACGACATCATTGACCAACAAAGGCCACCGAATGTGTAAACGGTCTTTGATCTTGTCCTGGGGATAATGAAGGACATTAAAATTCCCACCAATTAACATGGGATAAGGGTTATCACGACAAACATTGACAAGTTCCTTAATAAAGGCTTCATGAGAAGCTGCCATAGTTGCTCCAAAGGTGAAATTTGATGTGATATTCACCCTTTGAAACAGCCCACGGGCACATCAATATTGAATGGATGCCAAGTAAAATTCCACTCGACAGTCCAGATGGAGGTAAGACGTGCTAGACATAATCGAGACCACATGAAAGGTGGTCTAGGACATGTTCCTGAAAACCACGTCTAGTGGATTTCAAAATGGCCACAAAGTCTAAATCCTGACCCCTCACACAATTGACAATATGTTTACAGGGTTGCTAAATCTCAGTCAACTCAGAATTAACCAAGTCTTAGAGGGTGTTTGTTTCCAGGGACTTATTGGTCTAGGGATTTAAATAAGTCCCATCTAAACCAAACAGGATGGACTTATAGGGACTTAAAGTGGGCATTTGGGACCTATCAAATAAGACTCTCAAGGAGGGACTTATAGGGACTTATAGTTGTAATATGGTCTACTAGTCCATGTTAAGTCCAATGAACCAAACAGGTAGAGACTTTTTAGGGACTTATGACTTATAAGTTGGGACTAAAAAAAGTCCTAGGACTTATGAACCAAACAGGGCCTTAGTCGATGCCATATTCATACGATTTTACATGGAGATGCATGCAAAATTTGTTCTTTAGTTTATTTTTTTTCCTTTTGATACATGTCAACTTCACACGTAGCCAAGTCAGTCAACCTCCGATATTTCAAAACATGTCTCCACGATGAACAATCTTTAGATTTGTAAAGCCTAGCTCGACCCGGGCAGTAGCGCCTCATTTAAATGCTACATCAACTCGTCAGATTTGCACACACAAATTAGTTTGTACTCTTAATCACAGATTGCAGCTTAATACCTTTTCATTTTTAGGAGGGTTATATGCTACTGCTTCTTTCACTATTATTATAAAATATTCTATTTTTTTTCTAAATCATATGTATATAGACACGTTTTATGTGTTTGTTCCCCTTATTTTAATCAATATGTAGTCCATCTTATAATAATGAGCGGAGGCAGTAGTGTACTCATGTCCTGTTGTGGCATGTGTGCACTTCCTTTTCAGTCGTCGTTTCGATCTGCTCTCACAGTTTGAGACTTGAGAATGTATCATAGTACATCGCAGTTCCGTTATACTGATGCTTGCACTTCATTTTGTTTTAACTTCTGTCTGATTGTCTGCTTGTGCCTACTGCTTGCAGGCCGAATACTTCAGTCGAAAGCAGCACCATTTTTTCTCGAATTACCCACAAAACCCATAGACATCTCTAGGAGTTGAGCAGCTCGCAGCAGTGACGTGATGCAGGGAGGTCCAGGCTACGGGTACGGCGGCTACGGCTACGGTGCCGGCTATGACGTGACCGGGTACGGCAACGGCGGAGCCTACTACACCAACGACCGGTACCCGACGCCAGCACCGGCGTCGGAAGCCTATGAGGACCCGCTCGCCGGTCGGAGGCAGCACGATTTCCCGGCGCCGCTCACCGGGCTCGAGTTCCAGCCGTCGGATGCCTGCCCCAAGAACTACGTCATCTTTGATCAGACCTATGACCGGAGCAGGGTCATGTACAACCCGTCGCTGGCCAACAACTTTGGTTCGTCCGGGGGCTATGACCAGCACTGCAACAACGGCGGCTACGATCACGGCAAGGGCACCTACTACGGCGGCGGTGAATGCTCGATCCGGCAGAAGGAGGACAGCGGCGAGATCGACGCGCTGATGGGCTCCGAGGAGGAGGACGACGTGCTGAGCACGGGCCGCACTTCAGGGTGCGGCGGCGAGGGCTCGCCGGACTCCACGTGCTCCCCCGGGTCCGGGTACGTGGTGAGCGTCAGCCCGGGTGGCAATGGCAATGCCACCGGCGGCGGAGGTGGCGAGAGGAAGAAAAACCGGATGAAGAAGATGATGAAGACGCTCAAGGGGATCATCCCCGGCGGCGACCGGATGGACACGCCCGCCGCCCTCGACGAGGCCGTCAAGTACCTCAAATCGCTCAAGGTGGAGGCCAAGAAGCACGGGGTGCGCGGATCAAGAAGCTAGATAGCGACCTCACATGGCAATGCAGGGCGACTGAATGAGCTCAATGATGGAGGCGGAAGACCGGGTAGTTTGGTGCTCCTTTTTGCACTGCCAGTGCCATGATTTCACCTCGTGGAGCTCCCGAGGATCAGTGCAAAGGAATGATGATGGATGGTGTTGTAACTATCAGGCCGATTATATACACCGTGTTTTTGTTTATCCCCGTTGGGCTCCGCACTGCACAGTTGCTTACCATGTTGTTGTTTCGCGCTTAGTGCTTTTAAATAGTGTTTGTGTTTGCCTAGGCACATATTAAGAGATCACTAATCAATGGCACCCCTTGCAAAGATTACTCTCAGCTTCTAGGTTGAGCAGGGCCGTCTTCAGGGCATTGGGGCTCCCGGTGCGAAATGTAAATGATGTCCAAAAATATGAAGAAAAAATTGGAACTAAAATATTAATATGACTAAAGGATAAGTCATATTAACTTCAAATAGACGAGCCAGTATTTCGTACAATATCATGAAATATATCTGATATACCAACTATCTTCTATAAGGATTACATCGGTTGAACAATATAGCAATTTATTAGTTAACTTAAGAACTGATGTGAATATACAATGTACTCATTAGCCATTATATTATTGACTAAAATAATAAAAGCAACTTCAACGCGCCGACTCAAACGGACGGTGCTATTGTCCGCTTTTTGTCCATTTAGGTCGGTCGCCCGCTCGGTGTCCACCCTCTTTAAGATTTGGGTCGGCAGTGTGTTCGATAGCCGCAGCCCATTTCATGCCCGCACGCAAATTTCGAAAAAGTGTAGCGACCACGATCCGAATGGACCGAAGTATCTGTGTTTCAGTGTAATCCCTGGATCAGTAATGCTGACACACACAATACTTGAAGGATTTATAACAGAGGGCAATCACACACTTATTACATCGAATGTCTCAAAAGAGAACTTGTAATAACAGTCTATGGCATAAGGCCATCTAACAAAATAACAGCGGAAGGCTTGGAAGATAAGTGAGTCCATCAACTTTAACGGCATAGCTGAGTGCATGACAAATGACCTAGAACGTCTTATTCCTCGTCTGAAAAGTCTGCAACGTAACATGTTGCAGCCCGAAACGGGTCAGCACTTGGAATATGCTGGCAAATTTTCCCTACAACAAAGGAATAAATTTTTATTTTAACTATCATGGTAGTTGAAACATCATTGAGAAGGTACCTCCAACTAAATCCCAATTAAAGTAATCATTAACCCAAAAAATTAATTTTAGAGTGATGAGATCAACCAATAATTCAAGTACAGATACTCAAAATTGTCTATAACCGGGGACACGGCTAATCATGATCAGTTTGTACACTCTGCAGAGGTTTGTGCACTTTTCCCACAAGACTCAATCTCCTTCGTTGGATTTCTCGCACTGCATGTTGTTTGAGAAACGGATGACCGAGACACAGTCTTTCAGAAGCATTTACTCTTTACCCCGGGTGGACCCGTACACCTACTTTCCCCTACATCTGCTAGTCCACCACTGAAAGAGCTCACACAACTTACTCATACTATGCCAGAGCCCATAATGGCATTGTGGCTGCACACGGAAGTTTCTAGCATGAATAGTTTTATGATCCCTTTGAGCCTGGGTGGCATTCCATAGGAGAATCACACGAAACCTCGGGATTTCCTAGGACAACACTGGATTCTCTAGGTGCCCTGCAACCAATCCACCTAGATGTGTATTCAAGTAGCCACCTTAAGTTGAACCATTAATTAGCAACTCACATCTGTCATGGATTTCACTCAAACCCAAACCATGTCTACGAGCATAGCATAGCAACATGAGCATAACGTAGAAGTAACTCCCAAGGTTTGAAAAATAATGCAGGTAATAGGTTCTACCTCAGTCTACTTCCCAGTCCCACAAATTAAGAGATCCTACTCATGCAATGTGTGAGGGTTTGATCTAATGCATAAAAACTGGGTAATAAAGGGGTATGATCAAAGTGTTACTTGCCTTGCTCACGATTCGCAAAACCTAGAGACTCGTAGTAGCACGCTTCACAGTCAGGGTATTCTATCGCAAGCAAACAATAGCATACATAAGAAATCAAGCAAAGATGCACAAACATAACTCCAAATAAGAAGATCTAACCAGAAAGTTCAAATTAAGAACTCCAGTTTGCAAAAAGAATCAAATCAAACGGAGCAACGAAACTCAAACAGCGAAAGAAACGAGATCTGTTTACTAGATTGATCTAGGGTCAAATTTTACAGTAACAAAACCTTATTCAAGTTGGTTAAACGGAAAGAGGGCATCGAGACGAAGATTTGGGATTTTGAATCACCTGATTCCGACTCTCGAGCGAAAAGAAAAACGAAATACAAGATCAGGGCAGAAATCGCGATTGAAATAATCACGGATAAATACCCCGAAAAAGAAAACTGACGAACAGGCTAACGAACGAACGTTCGCTGTCTGTAACTAACGGGCGGACAACGTTCGCTAAAACGAACGTACGGACGAACGTCCGCTAAATAACTAAACAGAAGAAGAAAAAAACGAACCGATCTGAAAAAACAGATCTAGGGTTTCTAAAAGAAAAACCGATCGGTTTAAAAAAAACGGCGGCGGCGGAACAGCGGCGGCTACCTCGGGCAAGGCGGCGGCGGGCTCCCGCGGAGGGCGGCGAGGCGGCGGGTGGCTCCGGCGGCGGCAGCGACTCCGGCGGGGCGGCGGCTGGCGGCGAAGCGCGGCAGCAGCGGCGGCGGCGGGGCAGCAGCGGCTGGCGGCTAGGGTTTTCGGGCGCGGGGTCGGGCGAGGCGAGGTGGGCTGGCTGGGGGCTCGGGCGAGCCTTATAATAGGTCGGCTAGGAGGAATCCTAGTTGGTTACGGCCCGAAGGTCAGTTCCTCTTTTTTTTAAAGAGTCGTGACGCACTAAAATGGACGAAAAAATACTAAACGAGCTCCAAAAAATTCGAAATAAATTTTCACCGTCCTCTAATAATATTTAGGACAAAGTGAACATTTTTCCCGGACCTAAATGCAATTTCAAAAAAACGCGCATTTTTCCTATGCAAATAAAATCGCAAATAACTCCGAATAAATACCAAAAGTGATTTTAACATTTTTCCCTCCAATATTTCTTTTATTTTGGAGAAGTCATATTATCTCCGCTCATATATTTTATTAAGAAATATTTTTAGGGAGAGAAAAATAATTAAAACCAACGCTATCCTCGTACCGGTATTCGAGAAAACTCAAATACGAAAACGGTAGAATTCCCAACTCTCTTCATAGGTCCTTGAGTTGCTTAGAATTTTTGAGGATCGCCATGCACAAAATGCAAAGAAATATGCAATGCAATATGATCTATGTATAACATTCCAAATTGAAAATTTGGGATGTTACAAACCTACTCCCCTTAGAATGAATCTCGCCCTCGAGATTCGGCTTGGCTAGAGAACATGTGTGGGTGGTCTTTGCGTAGATCATTCTCTCGCTCCCAGGTGGCTTCTTCCTCGGTGTGGTGACTCCACTAAACTTTGCAAAACTTGATAACCTTACTGCGGGTGACTCTACTCGAAAATTCGAGAATCTTGACGGGTTTCTCCTCAGAAGTCAGATCACTATCCAACTGAATTGCTTCCAGGGGTATTGTGTCTCTTAAAGGAATATCGGCCATCTCTGCATGACACTTCTTAAGCTGAGAAACGAGAAACACATCGTGTACTCCTGAAAATCCTTCGGGTAACTCCAATTTATAGGCAACCTCTCCCATGCGTTCCAAAACACGGTAAGGCCCCACAAATCTCGGGGCTAGCTTTCCCTTAACTCCGAAACGTTTTACTCCTCGCAGAGGCGACACTCTCAGGTACGCTCTGTCTCCTACTCCCTCCGTCCGAAAATACTTGTCATCAAAATTGACAAAAGGGGATGTATCTAGAACTAAAATACATCTAGATACACCCCCTTTTATCCATTTTGATGACAAGTATTTCCGGACGGAGGGAGTATTTCATAGGCTACTTCCTTGCGCTTCGAGTCTGCATAACTCTTCTGCCTGGACTGAGCTACCTTCAGTCTATCTCGAATCAGTTTAACCTTCTCTTCAGACTCTTTGATCAAGTCTGGTCTAAACAACTGATAGTCTCCAACTTCATCCCACATTAACGGCGTTCGGCATATCCGTCCGTACAACGCTTCGAACGGTGCCATCTTCAAACTGGCCTGGTAAATATTGTTGTACGAGAACTCCGCGTAGGGCAAGTTGTCATCCCAACTAGATCCATAATCTAGCGCACAAGCTCTCAACATGTCTTACGGAATCTGATTGACTCTCTCGATCTGTCCATCGGTCTGCGGATGAAAAGCTGTACTGAATTCCAGCCTCGTTCCCAAAGTCTAGTGTAGCTGATGCCAAAACTTTGAGGTAAACTGTGTTCCTCTATCTGATACAATGGTCCTCGGAACTCCGTGCAGACATACGATCATGTTCATGTATATCTTGGCCAACTTCGCACTGGTATACGTGGTTTTCACGGGGATAACGTGGGCTACTTTGGTCAAGCGATCCACTACTACCCAGATTGAGTCATATCCTGATTTGGTCCTGGGCAATCCGATGATAAAATCCATGCCAAGCTTATCCCACTTCCATCCGGGTATTGGCATATGCTGTAGCAATCCGGCTGGCTTCTGATGCTCCGCCTTCACTCTCTGGCATACATCACATATGGCTACATACTCGGCAATATCCTTCTTCATTCCCGTCCACCAGAAACATTCCTTCAAATCCAAATACATCTTAGTGTTTCCGGGGTGTATCGAGTATGGTGAATCATGTGCTTCCTGCAGTATCAACTTCCTGATCTCCGGGTTGTTGGGCACATAGATTCGATCCTCAAACCACAAGGTGTCGTGTTCATCTTCATGAAATCCCTTGGCTTTTCCTTCACTCATCCTCTCCTTTATCTCGGCAATATCCTTGTCCTCCTTCTGGGCTTCGCGTATCTTTCCCAGCAATGTTGACTGAACCTCCAATGCTGCGACAAATCCTCTAGGAACTATCTCCAAACGAAGCTCCCTGAGATCTTCCGCTAATTCCATTGGCAATCCTCCCTTTACGAGGGTATTCGCATAACTCTTCCGGCTCAAAGCGTCTGCCACGACGTTGGCCTTTCCTAGGTGATAGTGCAGCTTCATATCTTAATCCTTTATAAGCTCCAACCATCTCCTTTGTCTGAGGTTCAGCTCCTTCTGAGTGAGAATGTACTTCAAACTCTTGTGATCCGTGTACACATCACAACGATTTCCAATAAGGAAATATCTCCAAGTTTTGAGCGCGTGCACCACAGCTGCTAACTCCAGATCGTGCGTCGCATAATTTAACTCATGCGGTCGTAGTTGACGGGATGCATAAGAAACAACTCTTCCATCCTGCATGGGTACTCCTCCAAGTCCTAGGCGTGAAGCGTCACAATACACTTGGAAATCCTTGCGTATATCTGGCAAGATCAGCACTGGGACTGTTGTCAAACGTTTATTCAACTCCTGGAAACTTTCTTCGCATTCTTCAGTCCAATGGAACTTTGTCTCCTTCTTTAACAATGTCGTCATTGGCTTTGCAATCTTGGAGAAATTTTCTATGAATCTCCGGTAATATCCTGTGAGTCCAAGAAAACTGCGAGTCTCTCCAACTGAAGTGGGTGCCAACCATTCAGTGACTGCTTGCACTTTGACGGGGACCACTGCTATACCTTCTCGTGATATAACATGCCCTAAAAATCCAACTTCCTTCAACCAAAACTCGCATTTGCTAAACTTGGCATACAACTGATGTTCTCTAAGCTTTTCCAGTACCAAACGCAAATGCTCTGCGTGTTCCTCTTCGTTCTTCGAGTACACCAAAATATCATCAATGAATACCACGACAAACTTATCCAAGAACTCGATGAACACCTTATTCATCATACTCATGAAATAGGCATGGGCGTTAGTCAATCCAAATGACCTAACCGTATACTCATATAGCCCGTACCTTGTGGTGAAGGCTGTCTTAGGTATATCCTTCTCTCGGATCTTCAACTGATGGTATCCAGATCGTAGATCAATCTTGAAGAATACCTTAGCTCCTTGTGATGACCCACAACCGTAAGGGATCTATTACAGCGTTTTCGATAAGTAAGAGTGTCAAACCCAACGAGGAGCAGAAGGTATTGATAAGCGATTCTGAGCAAGAAATTACTGCAAGCACTGAAAGATAACTTTTAGGGGTTTTCTCGGTATAAGCAACAGGAAAGTAAAAGCAAGTAATGTAAAAGGTACTGAGAGTAACAAGTGGCCCAATCCTTTCTTAGCAAAGGAGAGGCCTAGCAACTGAACTTATAAAGACTAAAGCGTTCCTGAGGACACACGGGAGAGGTAGTCATGTGCTTTCACCATATTCCGTATCGATACTATGTTATGTGTTGATAAGTGTTGAGTGGGTGGATCTATGCTAGTGCACTCTCTAGACTAAGATGAATGCACTCTTATGATTAAACACCTTGCAAGCATCTGCAAATACAAGATAGAATTTAAGGCAAAAGCCTAACCATAGCAATACGATCGAGGATCCATTATTCCCTTATGCAAAAGCGTGCGAACTGGGGTTCAGGTTTCTGTCACTCCGGCAACCCACCATAAGCATTCTTTATACACAATGTATTCTCCTAGGTCCTTAATAAGGCGAACTGTTGGGTGTTCGACTCACACAACACCACTAGTAGAATGACAACACAACTTAAGTATCAAACAACACATATTACTTCAACAGCATATGACTACTAACAACAAGACTTTCCCCATGTCCTCAAGAACTAAGGTAACTACTCACGAGACATAAAAGAGATCATGATCAGTGGGGATAAATATGTGATAAACAATCTGGACATAATAATATTTCTCCAACAAAACTCAATAGCATTCACCACAAAGTAGTAATCAACACCGATGGAGTAGAGAGGATAGGTAGTACGAGTTACAACACGAGTTGCGATTGTAAGATGAGATTTGGATGAAGATGGAGATGGTGCTGGTGTTGGGGATGATGTTGATGATGATCTCGATGATGCCCGTGACGATGGTGATGACGATGGCGACGATCTCCCCTTCCGGGAGGTGATCTCCCCGGCGGAATCTGCCCGCCGGAGATGCCATTTTCTTCTCTGTAGGTTTCCGCCTCGGAGCGGCGGCAGAACTCCGTAAAAAGTCTTCTTTTTAGGGTTTTCGGAGAACGGAGAGTATATAGGCAAAAGGGGGCATCCGGAGGTGGGCCAGGGGCTCCAGGCGCCCCCCCCCCCCGGCGCGGCCAGGGGGGGCGCGCCCCCAGGCCGCCTGGGCACCCTGTGGCCCCCCTCTGGCTCCCCTTTTGCGTGTCTTCGTGATTCATCTGAAAAATATCTCCCGTCAATTTTCAGGTAATTTGGAGGTATTCTTC
>LR738715.1:74101275-74161372 GCA_902687465.1 Secale cereale | reverse complement strand
CATGGCCGAACGCCACCACCGCCGCCGCTCGCCGTAGCCATGGCCACGGCCTCCCCCTCGTCCCTCCGATGAGCCCCCGAGCTCCGTCGTGCTCCCCCTCCTCCTCTCCTTCATCTCATGCGACGCCAGGAGCTCCCCCTCACCCGCAACGCCGTCGCTCCCCTCCTCTGCGTCCGGTGACCGCCGTCGACGATTCGCCGCCGTCAGGCCGCCCCCGGGCTCGGCGTCCTCTTCAAACGAACCGCGGTGAGCCTCCGAGTCGTTTCCCCCTGTCCATGTGACATGTAGCTCACCGTAGCCGTCGCCCCTTTCCTCACCGTCGCAGGCCGCCGCTGAGCCTATCGCCGCCGTGGCCAGAGCTGCTGTCACGCTTCTTCGAGGCCACGAGCGAGCTCAGCGCACCCCCAGGAGCACGCCGCACCCATCAGCTCGTCCCCCCGTGCCCCGCAGCGCTTAACCCGACGGAGCCCGAACTCCGGCGCCGCCGCGAGCTCGTTTCCGACGAGCTCCGGTCACCCCAGCACACTCCGTCGCCTCCACTAGATGCGCGAGCTCCCCAGCTACGCGTAGCACCAGCCGTTCGTCCTCCCGAGCACCACAGCATCGACTCCGTCGACGCCCGAACTCCGGCCACCGCACTTCCCCTCGCCGCCGTTGTTCTGGTCCTCCCCAGCGCGAGCTGATGGCTCCGTTGGATGCGGACGAGGACCAGCATCACCCCAGGCCCCTCCGCCGCTCTTTTGGTCGCCGGAGGGCATTTTCCGACGCGCTCCGCCGTCTCGGCACTCGCCGGCGGCGAGCCGCCGGCCAGTTGACCCACCTGACCAGGGGTTTGACCCCCCCTGAGTCACTGACTCGTGGGGCCGAGCTCTGTTTAATTAGTTAGGTTTTTAATTAAGTTTTAATTACTGTGATTAACCTAATTGGACACTGACTTGTGGGCCCAGGCCCCTAGTTAATTAGAGTTAGGTTTAAACTTAGTGCTAACTAATTTAGTTAATTAGTTGAGACACTGACTTGTGGGTCCCAGCCGTCAGGTTTGACCTGGGCTGGCGCCTTTGACCTGCTGACGTAGTGATGATGTCACTATGATGTCATAAATGCTTTTCTGGATTTTAAATAAATCTTTAGGATTTATTTATTTCAGAAAATAGCCAAAACTTCTAAAAATCATAGAAAAGAATCTATAGCTCAGATGAAAATAATTTATATATGAAAATTGATCAAAAAAATCCAAGGATTCTGTTTATGGCATTTTCATGCATGTTTGAATAACTTACAGCACTGTTTAGGACAATTTGAATAAATGGCATTTGAATAATCACATATGGAGTTTGAATTTGAACCTTGGTTCAAACCAACTTCATTTAACATGGTTGCTAGTTGCATTAGCTCAACCAACAGCATATTGCCATGTCACATTCATGCATCATATTGTTGCATTGCATTGATTGTGTTCTTTCTCTGTTTGTCGGTTTTGTCCCCTCTCAGTAGACGACGTTCCGACGATGAGTTCGATGACACCGATGAAGACCCAATGTTATCTTCAGAAGTGCCAGGCAAGCAAAACCCCATTGAGCATTCCGATACAATCCCACTCTCTCGCTCTTGCTCTCTTTTACTGCATTAGGACAACAACGCTTCAACTGTTACCTGCTGCGGTAGTTGAACCCCTTTCCACTACATGACCCGTCATTGCCACAGTAAATAGTTGAAACCCACTAGTATGAGTAGGAGTTGTTTGAGCCATGTTGTGCCTACTCATTCATGCTTTCTGGTTATGCCTGCTATTGCTTAGAGTTGTGTCAGGTCTGATTCATCGGGGATGAATTGGAATGTGGTGAACATGTCCTACTGTGTGAGCTAAGTGTGTGAACACGATTTGGTAAAGGTAGCGACGAGAGGCCATGTAGGAGTACATGGTGGGTTGTCTCATTGCAGCCGTCCTCAGGAACTGAGTTCTGTGTTGGTTGGCCCATGAAATAGATACTACCACACATTGGGATCCTTAATTGACTCTCTCGACTTATTAATCAGCATGATCTCTGTCCAGGAGTTGCAACTAGTTTCTGGTGTTTGTAGTTTACTGGAGGTCGTGCGCAGCGCTGACCCTCGGGGTGGGCTGTGACGCGGCAGGTACGTGGCACGGTGTACCGATTGCCCGTTTGGTGATGCGGGAACCCTGTACACATCGTTTGGGGCCGTGAGCGACACCCCGGCCGGATCTCCCCACGGATGGAACCCAAATAGGCGATAAACCTGGACGAGAGACTTGTGTGGTTAGTCAGGTCGTGGCCGACACCCTCGCTGGGCCTCCGCTTGAAGGTTGCCGAGTACATGTCGTGTAAACGGCGGTAAGTGGTGAGAGCGTGTGTGAAAAAGTACACCCCTGCAGGGTTAAATATAATCTATTCGAATAGCCGTGTCCGCGGTAATGGACTTCTGGGTTGCCTCTACAGTTCATAGACAAGTGAAAGTGGATACTCTAAAACACGCAAGATAAGCGTGAGTGCTATGGATGGCCTTCTCGTAGGGAGACGGGAGCGGATCCATAGTGTTGTATTGATTGGTGAATATGTGGAGTCGTGTGCGCCACCTCAAAAGAGTTACTTGTAGTCGTAGTTTAGGATAGCCACCGAGGGCTTGCTGCTGTCAAACTCCACCACCCCTTTGTTGATACTGATGCATATGTAGCTAGTTCTGATGTAAGTCTTGTTGAGTACCTTTGTACTCACGTTTGCTTAATTTATGTTTTTGCAGAGAGACCTCAGTCTCGCTAGTGGTTCGGCGTGGACTTCGACGTTTAGCTTGTTACCTCAGCTACGATCTTGTGCCCTTGGGAGGGTCTTGTAGATAGTCAGGCTTCTTAGTCTTTTTCATTTGTAGATGTCTGTACTCAGACATGTAATGCTTCCGTTGCCTGTATGCTCTGTATGTTGGGTCATGTGACCTCTGATTGTAATAAATGCTATGATGGCTCTTCTGGGCCTTTATCTATATGAGTTGTTGAGTTATGTTGTGATGCCATGTTGTACAGCACATACTTGCATGTTATGCGTACGTGTAATGTGTATTGCTATGTGTGGGATCCGACACCTAGTTGTTTACCTTTGGTAGCCTATCTTACAGGGAAATGTCTCCTAGTGCTTCCACTGAGCCTTGGTAGCTTGCTACTGCTCCGGAACACTTAGGCTGGCCGGCATGTGTCCTTCTTCGTTCCTGTGTCTGTCCCTTAGGGGAAATGTCACGCGTTGTTCCTTTAAGTCCTTGTAGCTTGCTACGACTTGGGTTCATACGTTGATGACCGACACGTTCGTTGCTGGGTCATGTATGCCTGTCTCTGTAATTTAGTGCCACTTTTGGTTTATAACTGGTCATGTTGGCCCGGGTTCTCTGTCATATGGATGCTAGTGACACTATCATATACGTGTGCCAAAATGCGCAAACGGTCCCGGGCCAGGTAAGGTGGCACCCGTGGAATACCGTGCGTGAGGCCGCAAAGTGATATGGTGTGTTACAGGCTAGACCTGTGTGACTTAGGATCGGGGTCCTGACACTTTCCCCATGTCCTCAAGAACTAAGGTAACTACTCACGAGACATAAAAGAGATCATGATCAGTGGGGATAAATATGTGATAAACAATCTGGACATAATAATATTTCTCCAACAAAACTCAATAGCATTCACCACAAAGTAGTAATCAACACCGATGGAGTAGAGAGGATAGGTAGTACAAGTTACAACACGAGTTGCGATTGTAAGATGAGATTTGGATGAAGATGGAGATGGTGCTGGTGTTGGGGATGATGTTGATGATGATCTCGATGATGCCCGTGACGATGGTGATGACGATGGCGACGATCTCCCCTTCCGGGAGGTGATCTCCCCGGCGGAATCTGCCCGCCGGAGATGCCCTTTTCTTCTCTGTAGGTTTCCGCCTCGGAGCGGCGGCGGAACTCCGTAAAAAGTCTTCTTTTTAGGGTTTTCGGAGAACAGAGAGTATATAGGCAAAAGGGGGCATCCGGAGGTGGGCCAGGGGCTCCAGGCGCCCCCCCCGGCGCGGCCAGGGGGGCGCGCCCCCAGGCCGCCTGGGCACCCTGTGGCCCCCCTCTGGCTCCCCTTTTGCGTGTCTTCGTGATTCATCTGAAAAATATCTCCCATCAATTTTCAGGTAAATTTGGAGGTATTCTTCTTCAGCAACTCAGCATCCACTTTTTACTGCTGAATCATGCGTTTGCTGTTCCGGCATCGGAGAGTTTGCAAACTGTGTAAAATAGACCAAAACAACATAAGAACATCACCGTAACGTGAAATATATCAATGAATAAGAATAAATTATGATACAAAATAGTGATGCATTTTGGACGTATCACCTTGTAGCTGGTCGAACAGATCATTGATCATCGGCAGTGGGTACTTATTCTTAATAGTCACTTCATTCAGTGCTCGATAATCAACGACCATTCTTAAAGATCCATCCTTCTTCTTGACCAAAAGCACTGGGGCTACCCAAGGTGATGAACTCCGGCGAATAAATCCTTTCTCCAATAACTCCTTAATCTGCTTCTTGATCTCCTCTAGGTCATTTGCTGGCATCCGATATGGTCTCTTTGATATTGGTCCAGTGCCAGGCAATAGCTCTATCAAAAACTCAATATCCCTATCCGGTGGCATGCCGGGTAGCTCCTTTGGAAAAACATCCGGATAATCCTTTACTACAGGTACTTCCTCCTGAACAACTCCCGTGAGAGAATGTACTTGTGTCCTTCTGGGCGAATGCCTAGATACATACTTGATCGTTTTTCCCTCCGGGGTGGTAAGCAAAATAGACTTGCTGGCACAATCAATGTTCCCTCCGTAAATCGATAGCCAATCCATACCTAATATCACATCCAATCCTTGTGACTCCAAAACTATTAGGTCTGAGGGGAAAACATGTCGTCCAATGGTCAATGGCATCTGAAAACATCCTTGATTTGCCATATATTCCGCTCCGGGTGAACTTACTAACATGGGGGTCATAAGGACTCTGGTGGGCAACTTATGTCTATTTACGAATCCCCTGGAAATGTATGAATGCGATGCACCAGTATCGAAAAGAACTACTGCGGTAAATGACTTAACCAAAAACTTACCGATCACCACATCTGGTTGCTCTTCAACCTCCTCCACGGTCACGTGGTTCACTTGTCCTTTGTCGAACGGGTTGGGCTTCTTCCCAGCGCTTCCATTGTCGTTCCCATTCTTAGCTTCAGGGCACGCCATGGCATAGTGTCCATTCTTTCCACACTTGGAACAGGTAATGTGGCTCAAATCCCTCTTGGCGGGTGTGGATGGAGTAGAGCGGTTCTGATTATTGTTTGCTCCATTCCCATTCCCATTCTTAGAGCCATTGTGGTTGTGAGAACTTCCTCCAGTGTGGGTGTGGCTTCCATGGTTATGGGTGTATCCTCTCGAATTCGGGGTGAATCAGGGCTTCTGCTGGGCTCCAGAATTATTCCTTCCTTGTCCATACTTCCTCTTGCGGCTCTCAATCTGCTGTTGCTTCCTTTCAATCATAAGAGCCTTATCTACCAACTCCTGGTAGTTGTTGAAGGTTGCCACCATCAACTGTACGCTCATCTCATCATTCAGCCCTTCCATAAACCTCTCCTGCTTAGCGACATCTGTGGCCACATCATCTGGGGCATAACGAGATAGGGTACTAAACTCATCTACGTACTAAGCCACAGTACGATTTCCTTCGCGCAAGTTGCGAAACTCCTGCTTTTTCATGCTCATAGTTCTAGTTGAGACATGGGCAGTGCGAAAAGCTTGCTGAAATTGATCCCAAGTGACATTGGCTATAGGGAAAGTGGATGTGTAATTCTCCCACTATGCTGCGGCTGGTCCAGACAACTAATGTGCGGCAAATCACACCTTCTCAGTATCCGTGCAATTGGCGGTGGTCAAATCCCTTCCAATCTTGCGCAGCTAGTCATCAGCAACTATTGGTTCAGTGCTGCTAGCAAACACCGATGGTTGCAACCTTAACAAACGTGTCAGGTTGTCCACGGGTGGTGGTGGTGGAGGGTTGTTGTTCTTGTTCTGGTTGTTCTGAGTGTTCTGGACAAGAAGTTGCATCAAAGTGTTCTGCTGCTGTATCAACTGAGTGAGCTCAGGGGGAAACTGAAATTCTGGCTCACGTCTCGGAGGCATCTGATGGGTGTAGAGGGAAGAGATTAGAATAGAATTGAGGTCTAAGGGAAAATCACTACCCATATGCACATGAGACAAACACAATCATATCACACCAATAAATTTCAAACAAGGGCTTACAAAGATCTAACTAACGTTACAAAAGTGCTCTAAATACTACTTTGTGGGGAAAACTACTAGTCGTAGGGTGGTCATCTAGAAATTTTGATCGGCGGAAGATTCCACGATGTTCGCTCCAGCTTCATCTTCGTAGTCTTCGTCATCACTATCTTCGAGGTCTGAGTCTGTGTCGTCGATGATGATGTAATCTTCTGAGCGAATCTCCTTGGGTTCTTCTTCCTCTTCTTCTCCTCCTGGGGCTGGATCTCCCATGAATACTTCTAGCTTCCTCGTCAAATCATCATTCTTCTCCACAAGTATCATCATCTCCTCCTCGTATCCGTCACGTGTAGACTTGAGTTCCTCTTCTAGCTCCAAGTTCCTGGTTAGTGCCTTCTTCAAATCTATCATCCCTGCACACATCTGGTGCTCCTGTCGACGAATGTGCTGGTTTAACTCCTGGATGAACGCTGCAATGGACCTGTCCTTCCGGGTGCTGATCATGTCCCAACGTTCGTCTCGGCGTCCGCAAATCTGGTAGATAGTGTCCTTCAGTTCCTGCTTGTAGACTTCTCTGATCCTTCCCATAGTGATGTGGGCTGCCATACTCTTGCCTAGGCTCCAGGTTGGTGAATCAAAAGAAAACTCTATTGGCTCAGTGGATGGTGCAAAAGTTCTCCCAGGAATTTGAACTTGAATACTCCATCGCTCCTCTTCTGGTAAAGTGGTGGTGTAGGTCCCGGTGAAGCTTGGTATTCCTATGTTCAGGTACCTAGTGACTTCCTTCAGGTGTCGTCCAAAAGGTGTGTCTTCATCTGGTTGAGTGAACTTGTTCCTTGGGTCCACCATCCTAAAGAGTAGAAAATGGAGAGGAGTAAGAAATGAGTAGAGAAGAGTGACCTAGGGTTTATCTTGGTGGTCGTGTCCTACAGTCAGCGTGTGCTCTGATACCATCTTGTAGCGACCACGATCTGAATGGACCGAAGTCTCTGTGTTTCAGTGTCATCCCTGGATCGGTAATGCTGACACACACAGTACTTGAAGGATTTATAACAGAGTGGCAATCACACAATTATTACATCAAATGTCTCAAAAGAGAACTTATAGTAATAGTCTATGGCATAAGGCCATCAAACAAAATAACAGCGGAAGGCTTGGAAGATAAGTGAGTCCATCAACTCCAACGACATAGCTGAGTGCATGAAAAATGACCTAGAACGTCTTACTCTCGTCTAAAAAGTCTGCAACGTAAAATGTTGCAGCCCGAAATGGGCCAGCACTTGGATATTATGGCAAGATAACACAGTAGATGCAAGTAACAGAATAAAGGCTAACACTATATGCATATTTGGCTGGTGGAGGCTCTAAGGTTAAGGTTTTTGCATAAAGCCAATTTTCCCTACAACAAAGGAATAAATTTTTATTTTAACTATCATGGTAGTTGAAACATCATTGAGAAGGTACCTCCAACTCAATCCCAATTAAAGTAATCATTAACCCAACAAATTAATTTTAGAGTGATGAGATCAACCAATAATTCAAGTACCAGATACTCAAAATTGTCCATAACCGGGGACACAGCTAATCATGATCAGTTTGTACACTCTGCAGAGGTTTGTGCACTTTTCCCACAAGACTCGATCTCCTCCGTTGGATATCTCGCACTGTGTGTTGTTTGAGAAACGGATGACTGAGACGTTGTAGGATCGAAAGTATGTCTAGAGGGGGGTGATTAGACTACTTGACAATATAAAAATTCTGCCTTTTGATCATGAACAATTTTTGGCAGTTTCACAATTATGATCAATTCAAGTATCACCCTACACATGCAATTCTAGAGTATAAGCAGCGGAAAGTAAATTGCACATGTAGTAAAGAGAGGTGGAGAAGATCAAACGCAGTTTGGAGACACGGAGATTTTTCTCGTGGTTCCGATAGGTGGTGCTATCGTACATCCACGTTGATGGAGACTTCAACCCACGAAGGGTAACGGCTGCGCGAGTCCACGGAGGGCTCCACCCACGAAGGGTCCACGAAGAAGCAACCTTGTCTATTCCATCATGGCCTACGCCCACGGAGGACTAGCCTTACTCGGGGTAGATCTTCACGAAGTAGGCGATCTCCTTGCCCTTACAAACTTCTTGGTTCAACTCCACATCTCAAAGACGGAGGCTCCCAAGCGACACCTAACCAATCTAGGAGGCACCACCCTCCAAAAGGTAATAGATGTTGTTGATGATGATGAACTCCTTGCTCTTGTGCTTCAAATGATAATCTCCCCAACACTCAACTCTCCTCACTGATATGGCTGTGGTGGAAGAAAGGATTGAGTGGAAAGCAACTTGGGAAGGCCAGAAATCAAGTTTCATATGGTAGGAATGGAATGACTTGATCTCAACACAAGGGTAGGTGGTTCTCTTCTCAGAAAGTGTAAGGTAGAAGTGGTGGTACTTTCTGATGGCTCTCACCACGAATGAAGAGGGGGTGGAGGGGTATATATAGCCTCCACACAAAATCCAACCGTTACACACATAATTGAGCAATCTCGGTGAGACCGAAGTGAAAACTCGGTCAGACCGAAAGTTCAAATATAGTGAACGTTGGGGTTTTCGGTGGGACCAAAAATACCATCTCGGTGTGTCCGATATGAGTCAAAGGTAGGAGCTTGCCAGAATCGGTGGGACCGAAATCAACAACTCGGATATTCCGAAATGATGACAAACGGTTACAGAAGGTTGGCAGTCCAGTTTCGGTGAGACCGAACTCAAAATCGGATGGACCGAAATTTCTAGGGTTTGGAAAATAACTGAGGTGGTTCATCTCGGTGGGACTGAGTTGGAAGAATCGGTTTGTCCGAGATTACTTATGAGTGTGTTAAGTAGTGAAAGTTGCTGATAGTTGAAGGAGCTAAATCACTAAGCACTTGAGCAACCAGATCATCAACACAACCTCATCCCCTTTTAATAGTATTGGCTTTTCCTATGGACTCAATGTGATCTTGGATCACTAAACCAAAAATGGAGTCTTGAGCTTTTGCCAATGCTTGTCTTAGCATTTTGAGGGGTCCACTTCTTCAGACATTTCCATACCCATATCATCGAACTTCTCTGAAATGATTCTCAAGTAAATATTAGTTCAATGATATATATGTTGTTATTAATTACCAAAACCACCCGGGGATTAGTTGCACTTTCAATCTCCCCCTTTTTGGTAATTGATGACAACATATAGATCAAAGCTTCGACAAAAGATATAATCAATGAATAATATCGTCGCTTTGAGAAGTATGTGATAAACAAGAGCTCCCCCTAAATTTGTGCATTATTTAAAATTTGCGTTTGAATGCAAATGCACAATCGATTAGGATTATGGGTCACTCTTCCATGTCACATACATCTTGGTGGAGCGCACAAAATGATAAGAATGAATGACATGCACCCAATCACCAAGACAAGAGTAAATGATCATACAAGAAGGAATAGCATATGATAAGCATTAAGCACACATTAAAGCATAGTATGACCAAGCACTCATTAAGGTAGCATCAAATGTAGTAGCAAGCACACTGAATGACATGCACCCAATCACCAAGACAAGAGTAAATGATCATACAAGAAGGAATAGCATATGATAAGCATTAAGCACACATTAAAGCATAGTATGACCAAGCACTCATTAAGGTAGCATCAAATGTAGTAGCAAGCACACTGAAAGTATCAAGAACCAAAAGAACCAAATGTATCTCAAAGGAAACCGGCAAAAGAACGAAAGAGCACTCTCTCTCTCGAAGCCCTATGATCTATACAATTTCTCCCCCTTTGGCAACAAGTTACCAAAAAGTTCGAAAAAGTATAGAGCTAAGCGTCACTGTGGGCTCTGTTGGCGGCTCCCGTCTGGGTAGATGTCGGAGTAGAAATGACGGCATCGGCGAAGACTTCTGCTGATGTCTGCGCTGGAGGAGTGGATGCTGGAGCTGGAGCTGGAGCTGTAGCTGGTGCTGAAGTGGTAGCCCTGGAGTCAGTCACTGGGATAGCTGCAGATCGGGATCCTCTGGGAACCTGAGCAGTCTGGCGATGAGAGTCCTGGACTAGATCATCCTGCATGAGCTCTGCTCTCTCCTGCCTTGCTTCCTCCATGTCTGCCTCAAGCTTGTTGACGGTCACCTGAATCTCTGTCAGCTTCACGTCCAGAGCGTGGATCTTGTCCTCAACAATCCTCTCTAGGCTTTCCTGAGATTGTTCAATGCTAGCCAGGCGTTGTTCAATCCTCTGGGTAGCTTCAAGAATCTGCTCTCCGAAGCTCTTTGGTTTAGCTGCTGCTGCTGCTGCCTCTTTGTTAGCTTTAGCTTTCTTCGCAGCCTCAATTTTGGCTTGACCTTCAACTGAGGTTGGATCCTCCTCATCCATCACAACAACGTTGTCCTCATGCTCTGGCTGCAGTGGCAAGTGCTTCCTATCCAACATGAATTTGCCCGTGCCAAACTTGGCATTGATGAGCATCTGAATTTGTGGGGCAAATCCACACGACCTCTTCTGGTCAGCTGCAGTCCTCTTAATGGTCTCTACCATTAAGTCCATCACCTTGAAAGGTGCCTTCTCATCAAGAATGTGCAGCATGTTGATAGAATAGCCTCGAATCATGCGGTGGTCTCCAGACTTGGGCATCAATGTATGCCTCAAAATAGTGTTAGTGGTGGTCAGACCTGCCTGGAGATAGTACACTGAGCCAAGCTTCCACCCTTCCAAATCAGCAGCGAGGATTTCCTTGTACATGTTCTTCATGGAATCATGGCTCTTCTTAGGAATCCCATAGACATCAATGTCGTCCTCTCTTTGTACTGGAGCATTTAGAAGTTCTGCCCATTCTTCAACAGACGAAGAAAACCTTTGACCTTCAGTCATCCAGGTGATCTTGCCATCAGGATAGAAGTGGGTTGTGGCGTAGAACTGCATGATCATCTCGTCATTCCAATCTGTCAGCTCCTGACCCACAAAATCAGCAACTCCACATGCAGTGAAGCTCTCATGCACATGGGGAAAGAAGTCTCGGTGCTCTTCACTGTCAATGTACTTCCAGTCAACATACCTGGTGTCAGCAACAATAGGCTTCTTATCCATCAGCACGGTCTCATAGAAGTCCTGCTGCTCTTTGGTGTGGAATCTGGGGTCCACAGCAGTCCTTCTCCTCACGGCATATGGATCAGACTGTCTCCATAGCCTGAGACCTTTATCCTTCCTTGCCTTCATATCCTCGGCTTGAGGATGAGCATCGTTGTGGAGTGGCAATTTAGGACGGAGCTTCAGCAACACATGTTCTTCATCAGACTCAGACGGCGGCATCTCACCTTTGTTCTTCTCAGAAGCTGGAATGCTCCTGGTTGTCCTCTTGGGCTTGGCTGGAGCTGCCATGGCTTGAGCAGGCTTCTTGGGCTTAGAAGTGGCTTGAGCCCTAATAGCATCACCCATGAACTTAGCCTTCTGAGGAGGAGGCTAGGGTGCATCTTCTTCTTCTTCTTCAGCAGCTGCATCAACATGAGGTTCAGCATATACTACCCTCTTCCTTTTGGAAGTTTTCTTCACCTTACTTGGAGCTGGCTCTTCCAAGTTTAGCTTCTTTGCAACAGCTGACTGCTTGACCTTGCTGGTGCCTTTCTTTGACTGCTGCCCTTGGAGCTCTTTGGCAACAACATTCCTCTTGGGCTTGGAGGTAACTTCCTCAGCAACGAAGTCAGAGTCCTCATCATCAGAATTTCTCTTCTTTCTGGTTCTGGTGGCTGCAGGAGGCAAACCACTAGGGGTGCTCCTCTCACCATCATCACTGGAACTACTAGCCTCAGGACTTGTATCTGCCTCAGGAATCTCTGCAAACGGTGACTCAGACCTGTTCTGGCTGTCACTGACATCTGACATGGCTGACAACCTGTGAAAAGATAAGGTATAGGTAGAGTAGAAGAGTTATCACAACTGCAGAGGTTTTTGCAAAAAAAAATGAGTTCAAATCTTAGTTTTGAGTTTTCACAGAATGCATTTCGGTCAAACCGATTTTCAGTTTCGGTGAATCCGAAGTGTATAACAGAAACCTACACACCACTTTCGGTCAGACCGAAATGGGTTTCGGTCCTACCGAAACACTAGGGTTTCACTGAGACTCTACATCGGTCACACCGATTTGCACGAATCGGTTAGACCGAACGGTGCAGTGCAATGGCCAGAGGCCAAATCGGTCATTCCGAGTTTTCAAAATCGGTTTCACCGAGATGTGTTCCGTGGAAACCTAAACCTAAGAATTTCGCTCGAAACTAAAAGGATCTGATCTGATGTTTAAGGAATATCTCAAACGTGGATAGATACATGGCAAACCAATCGTGCAAGAATCAGATGGGGAGCACGAGAGGGATCGGGACTCACCCTAACTTGGTGGAGTCCCTCTACGGCGGCAACGGCGCGGAGAAGATTACCGTTGACGGCGACGGAGACCTGCGGCGAGGGCGCACAGGCGACGACGGCGATGATCCGAAGACCAGGGCGACGGCAGCAGTGGACTTGGGGGCGAAACGGTTTGAAGAAGTAATCGCGCGCAACCCTCAGATATATATATCCCCATACTGTCGGTGGGACCGAGTTGAAAAACTCGGTGACACCGAAATGGCTAACTGCTGTGCAGTTACACATATCGGTCACGCCGAGATTTTGAACTCGGTTTCACCGAGATGAAACCTAGATCAGTCTAAGCATTTCGGTTGGACCGAGATGGAAAAGTTGGTCAGACCGAAATGGACTTAGAAGGTTTTGGAAGTCAGCCTTAGACGGATCGGTGGCTCCGAGTGCTCCTCACTCGGAGGGTCCGAAAATGACTTGTTCAAAGTTGTGATATGAGCATGAATAGAATTTGAGACAAGAAAGCATAGATAGCTAGGGAAGGTGCTTAGGCATTCTTGTCCATCCATTTGGCCAGAAAAGTCAAAACAATCAAAACAACAAATGGATGTCCTTGAATGGATGAAATCATGCATTCAACATGCTCACACAATAAGATAGCAACTGAAATATGTGTCAAACATGCACAACCAACACTCTAGCTACTAGCACACAATTTGTCGATGACTAGGTCATCTATATATGAGTATATTGACTTAGGAGCCAAATGAGAACATTTGATCATAGGTCATACTCATCGTTTAAGCACAAGTGGGGTTACCACTTTTACATAAAGCATTTATGTGTTCACATCATTTGAAGATGCTTTAGCTCAATTTTTAGAGCAAAGCTCCCCCTAGATGTGAGAACCCCTTTTAAAGGGTCAGACTAACCTTGGGTTGTCGTAGAAGACTTCATGTAGATGTTGAAGATGTGGATGCTCAATGTTGATGTAGATCATCAAGAGTTGGGAGCTATCCTTTGGATTAGGGCACTTTCAATACCTACATGGGTTAGTCCCACAAGGAACAAACAAGGATATCCATAGACATAGATTGAAGTTCACAAAAGATGATGTCCATGAAAGCAATGATTACCTTGTCCCTTGACTTACCAACAAGAGGGTTTGTGACTCCATGAACTAGTGCATGATGTGGAAGTTGATTGCACAAGTTCTTGCCAAAATGAATATGAGTGAAGTATGTTGGCGGAGTCACCCTCAAGAACCTTCTTGTTCTTCTTCTTTGGGATCCACATCATCTTGATGGGAATCCTTGGGGTTGTAGTTGAGCTTGACGAAGTAGAACTTGATGTGTCCTTGGGAACCCACTTGACCATGGCTTGAGGTGCTTCAATGAATGCATCAATCTCCTCTTGAAGCTTGTCCTTGGCCTTTAGCTTGTGGTCTTGTGGTGGAAGGTCATCTTGAGCTTGTTCCACATTGGAAGAAGTAGGATCATACTTCTCCTTTTGAGAAACAAACTGTGGAGTAGGGTATTGACCTTCTTCCCACTCAACACTTTCGGCGTTGAACTTTCGCTCAAAACCAATCCCTTGATTCTTCCGGTGCCTTCCTTGTTTGCGAACAATTTCCTCAAAGTTCTTGGTTCCGGCAAGACTCTTGTAGACACCTTTCTCTATGATTTCCTTCAATAAGCTATTTTCTTGCTCAAGTGTAACTTGGCTTGAAACATTGTTAGTGGAATCAAGAGAACTACTAGAAGCAACAATATTGGATTTATCATGGTTATTGTTACTACTAGAGGAAGAACTTTTCTTATGCTTGTCATGCTTAGTCTTAATAGGTGGCAAGAAATTAGACAAGAGAAGTCGTTTGGCAAGATATGAAGAACTCTTCTTTCGAAGATCGTCATTGATCGCTTTTAGAAACTCATGTTCTTGCTCTAGAGTGAGCTTCTCGAAGCGTAGCTTCTCATGAGATCTTAGGAGCTCTCTATGATCTTCTTGAGTTCTTTCATGAGCTAACTTAAGAGTGTTTAGTTCTTTAGTTAGACGCTCAATCTCCTTCATAGCATTGTCATTCGACTCTTCTCGACTATAAAGACTACTAGCATTTTCATCATTACTAAGCTCACTAGATTTATCATGCAAGAGCTCATCTTCACCTAGCAAGTCATCCTCATCACTATCAAAGTCAATGAATTCAGGGTGTGTTACCTTGGGACCTTTAGCCATGAAGCATCTTCCAATTCTCTCATTTGGTGAATCAAATAAGTCGTAGGAGTTGGAGTTGGAGGATACGAGTGCAAGTCCGGCAACACCTTCATCTTGACTGTAGTCGGAGTCGGAGTGATAGCTTCCATCGGATTGATTGTCAGAGTCGGAGCCGGAGACCCATTCACCTACATGAGCTTGATGTCTTCTTCTTGTGTAGCTCCTTGATGACTTGTCTTTCCTCTCCGAATCCTTGCTTCTCCGAGAGGGTCTTCGTTCATAACGATCATCTCTACTCCTTCTCTCTCTCCGAGGTGACTCATCTCTTGCTCTTCTTCTTGGAGATTCTTCTCTTCTCTTGTGGGGAGCCGTACACTCATTTGAGAAGTGTCCGGGTCTTCCACAATTGTAGCAGTTTCGATCACGACTAGAAGATCTCTTTTCATCATATGATCTAGACTTTGAGCTTCTTTCTTTGCCTCTATTCTTGTAGAACTTGTTGAAGTTCTTAACCATTAGGCTTATCTCTTCATTGGAAATTAACTTGTCACTTGAGGTGGTGGGAGCATCACTTGTAGCTTTGTAAGCACCACTTGACTTGTTGTGAAGCTCTTCCTTATCCTTAAGTGTCATCTCATGAGCAACAATTCTTCCAATGACTTCAGTTGGCTTGAGAGTCTTGTAGTTTGGCATCATTTGGATCAAAGTGCACACGGTGTCATATTTTCCATCCAAAGCTCTTAGAATCTTCTTGATGATGAATCGGTCGGTCATTTCTTCGCTTCCTAAGCCGGCAATCTCATTTGTGATGAGAGCAAGCCTAGAGTACATTTCAGCGACTCCTTCACCATCCTTCATCTTGAACTTGTCAAGTTGACCTTGAAGAATATCTAGCTTTGATTCCTTCACAGATTCAGTACCTTCGTGCATTTCGACCAAAGTATCCCAAATCTCTTTAGCATTCTCAAGACGGCTGATTTTGTTGAACTCCTCGGGACACAAAGCATTGAAGAGAATGTCACAAGCTTGAGCATTGTTTTGCAACATCCGCAACTCTTCTGGTGTAGCTTCGCGATCCGGAACTTTTCCTTCCTCGAAGAATTCACCTTGCATACCAACACAAATAATGCCCCATGCGGCTGGGTTATGACCAAAAATATGCATTTTCATTTTATGCTTCCAACTAGCAAAATTTGTACCATCAAAGTAAGGACCTCTACGATAATTACCCTCACTAGACGCCATACTCTCCTAGGTTGTGAAACCAAGCTTATGGAGTCCAATGCAATGGAGACCAAAACAATGGAGACCAAAGCTCTGATACCACTTGTAGGATCGAAAGTATGTCTAGAGGGGGGGTGATTAGACTACTTGACAATATAAAAATTCTGCCTTTTGATCATGAACAGGTTTTGGCAGTTTCACAATTATGATCAATTCAAGTATCACCCTACACATGCAATTCTAGAGTATAAGCAGCGGAAAGTAAATTGCACATGTAGTAAAGAGAGGTGGAGAAGATCAAACGCAGTTTGGAGACACGGAGATTTTTCTCGTGGTTCCGATAGGTGGTGCTATCGTACATCCACGTTGATGGAGACTTCAACCCACGGAGGGTAACGGCTGCGCGAGTCCACGGAGGGCTCCACCCATGAAGGGTCCACGAAGAAGCAACCTTGTCTATTCCATCATGGCCTACGCCCACGGAGGACTAGCCTTACTCGGGGTAGATCTTCACGAAGTAGGTGATCTCCTTGCCCTTACAAACTTCTTGGTTTCCACATCTCAAAGACGGAGGCTCCCAAGCGACACCTAACCAATCTAGGAGGCACCACCCTCCAAAAGGTAATAGATGTTGTTGATGATGATGAACTCCTTGCTCTTGTGCTTCAAATGATAATCTCCCCAACACTCAACTCTCCTCACTGATATGTCTGTGGTGGAAGAAAGGATTGAGTGGAAAGCAACTTGGGAAGGCTAGAAATCAAGTTTCATATGGTAGGAATGGAATGACTTGATCTCAACACAAGGGTAGGTGGTTCTCTTCTCAGAAAGTGTAAGGTAGAAGTGGTGGTACTTTCTGATGGCTCTCTCCACGAATGAAGAGGGGGTGGAGGGGTATATATAGCCTCCACACAAAATCCAACCGTTACACACATAATTGAGCAATCTCGGTGAGACCAAAGTGAAAACTCGGTCAGACCGAAAGTTCAAATATAGTGAACGTTGGGGTTTTCGGTGGGACCGAAAATACCATCTCGGTGTGTCCGATATGAGTCAAAGGTAGGAGCTTGCCAGAATCGGTGGGACCGAAATCAACAACTCGGATATTCCGAAATGATGACAAACGGTTACAGAAGGTTGGCAGTCCAGTTTCGGTGAGACCGAACTCAAAATCGGATGGACCGAAATTTCTAGGGTTTGGAAAATAACTGAGGTGGTTCATCTCGGTGGGACTGAGTTGGAAGAATCGGTTTGTCCGAGATTACTTATGAGTGTGTTAAGTAGTGAAAGTTGCTGATAGTTGAAGGAGCTAAATCACTAAGCACTTGAGCAACCAGATCATCAACACAACCTCATCCCCTTTTAATAGTATTGGCTTTCCTATGGACTCAATGTGATCTTGGATCACTAAACCAAAAATGGAGTCTTGAGCTTTTGCCAATGCTTGTCTTAGCATTTTGAGGGGTCCACTTCTTCAGACATTTCCATACCCATATCATCGAACTTCTCTGAAATGATTCTCAAGTAAATATTAGTTCAATGATATATATGTTGTTATTAATTACCAAAACCACCCGGGGATTAGTTGCACTTTCAGACGTAGTCTTTCAGAAGCATTTACTCTTTACCCCGGGTGGACCCGTACACCTACTTTCCCCTACATCTGCTAGTCCACCACTGAAAGAGCTCACATAACTTACTCATACTATGCCAGAGCCCATAATGGCATTGTGGCTGCACACGGAAGTTTCTAGCATGAATAGTTTTATGATCCCTTTGAGCCTGGGTGGCATTCCATAGGACAATCACACGGAACCCCGGGATTTCCTAGGACAACGCTGGATTCTCCAGGTGTCCTGCAATCAATCCACCCAGATGTGTATTCAAGTAGCCACCTTAAGTTGAACCATCAATTAGCAACTCACATCTGTCATGGATTTCAGTCAAACCCAAATCATGTCTATGAGCATAGCATAGCAACATGAGCATAACGTAGAAGTAACTCCCAAGGGTTTGAAAAATAATGCAGGTAATAGGTTCTACCTCAGTCTACTTCCCAGTCCCACAAATTAAGAGATCCTACTCATGCAATGTGTTAGGGTTTGATCTAATGCATAAAAACTGGGTAATAAAGGGGTATGATCAAAGTGTTACTTGCCTTGCTGATGATTCGCAAAACCTAGAGACTCGTAGTAGCACGCTTCACAGTCCGGGTATTCTAACGCAAGCAAACAATAGCATACATAAGCAATCAAGCAAATATGCACAAACAGAACTCCAAATAAGAAGATCTAACCAGAAAGTTCAACTTAAGAACTCCGGTTTGCAAAAAGAATCAAATCAAACGGAGCAACGAAACTCAAACTACGAAAGAAACGAGATCCGTTTACTAGATTGATCTAGGGTCGAATTTTACAGTAACAAAACCTTGTTCAAGTTGGTTAAACGGAAAGAGGGCGTTGAGACGAAGATCTGGAATTTTGAATCACCTGATTCTGACTCTCGAGCAAAAACAAAAACGATATACAAGATGAGGGCAGAAATCACGGATAAATACCCCGAAAAAAAAACTGACGAACAGGCTAACGAACGAACGTTCGCTGTCTGTTACTAATGGGCGGACAATGTTCGTTAAAATGAACGTACAGACGAACGTCCGCTAAATAACTAAACTGAAAAAACCAAACCGATCTGAAAAAAACAGATCTAGGGTTTCTAAAAAAACCGACCGGTTTAAAAAAAAACGGCGGCGGCTACCTTGGGCAAGGCGGCGGTGGCCTCCCGCGGAGGGCGGAGAGGCGGCGGGTGGCTCCGGCGGCGGCGGCAGCGACTCCGGCGGGGCGGCGGCTGGCGGCGAGGCAGCGGCGGCTGGCGGCGGCGGGGCGCGGCGGCTAGGGTTTTCGGGCACGGGGTCGGGCGAGGCGAGGTGGGCTGGCTTGGGGCTCGGGCGGTCCTTATAAGAGGTCGGCTAGGAGGAGTCCTAGTTGGTTACGGCCCGAAGGTCAGTTCCTCTTTTTTTTAAGAGTCCCGACGCACTAAAACGGACGAAAAAAAACTAAACGAGCTCCAAAAATTCCGAAATAAATTTTCACCGTCCTCTAATAATATTTAGGACAAAGTGAACATTTTTCCCGAACCTAAATGCAATTTTGAAAAAATGCGCATTTTTCCTACGCAAATAAAATCGCAAATAACTCCGAATAAATACCAAAAGTGAGTTTAACATTTTCCCTTGAAAATATCTTTTATTTTGGAGAAGTCATATTATCTCCGCTCATATATTTTATTAAGAAATATTTTTAGGGAGAGAAAAATAATTAAAACCAACGCAAAAACGGTAGAATTCCCAACTCTCTCCGTAGGTCCTTGAGTTGCTTAGAATTTTCGAGGATCGCCACGCACAAAATGCAAAGAAATATGCAATGCAATATGATCTATGTATAACATTCCAAATTGAAAATTTGGGATGTTACAAAAAGTCCCGTGTCCATAGATCATGCCAGCCGCCATGTCGTCGCCCGGAGTTCATGCCGACACCATGCCAGCGTCGGCATACAATGCCAGCTTAAAAAAACACCACACAGTTCAGCTGGGGCACTTGCGAGCGGCCGACATACATGCCAGCACACAAAAAGGGGCGGGAGTTCGACCACGCCATCGCGGCCGTGATCATCCCAGCACACGTGCCGGCATACAAAAAAGGATGGTGCTCGCCGCCATAGGTCAGTCGTCGTTGAACTTGACAATGTCGGCCTGCATCTTCTCGAACCACATCCTCTTACTTGGCGACACGGTGTTGTTATCCACCTTCATCATTTCCACCCCCGTCATCATGCTAGCGAGAGCCACTTCTTCCGCGTTGGTCTTGGCATTCGCGGTCTCGATCTATAGCATCTTGCCTTGGTTCTCCGCCTCCATCTCAAGCATCTTCGTTTGCTTCTCTGCCTCCATCTCAAGCCTCCTCCTTTGGATCTCCATGAAGGCATTCATTTGCTCTTCCTTGTCTTGCAGACGCTTTTGCTCCCTTGAGTCCTTCTTAGTCATCATGTCCTCCACCATTGCGTTCAAGGCGTTCGACGACGCATCTCGCTTGTCCTCCTTCTTGGAGTTGGTCTTCCCCCGCGGGCGTGGCTTCTCGCCATCCCCAACCTCCTCCACGGCCTTCTTCCCCCCCACGCGACATGAGGACGGCATATTGCGCCTTGAACTTCTCCTTGTCTTTGATGACCCTGCAACAATGGGAGAGGTTGAAGGACTTGCCATCGTGTTGGGCCTTGAGTGCCTCCAAAGTTTGGAATGCCTACAAATGAATTGCATGTAAGCATATTGGCAAATGGATATGGAAATGGACATTCAAACATAAACGGAGTGGCACAAAGAGAGGCGCTTGCAAGCATACCATGTCTTGCATGTCGATGCCGCTCACGGGGCATGCCTTGATGCTCTCAAGAGTGGCACAAAACTTGTTGCACTCTTGTTGGACCACCTTCCATCGCTTCGAAATGGACACCCACCCGCGTGTGCTTCGCATTTGGTACGGCGAAAACTTCTTGTGCTCATGGAACTCATGATGGACACAAGTCCAAAAGGTTGATGCCTTTTGTTCGGCACTGGTCTTCGGGTCTTGCCCAATGTCCCTCCAACACTCACAAAGGAGCTTGTCCTCGGCCGCCGTGTATGCCTTTGTCCGCCTGCTCTTGCGCTTCGGCTTCGCCCCGGTGGCTTGGTTGGTGAGCTCGTCCTCGAACAAAGGCTCCCCATCGATGTCCAACTCGTCCTATTCCTCGAGCCCGTAGTCCTCCAGAAACTCGTGGTCGAGCGGGAAGTCGTCCAAGTCCAGGCCGACCTGATCATGCATCAAGGCGCCCTGATCTTGATCAAAGGTCGACGGCGTGAACGGCCCTTGGCCGTCCTGGCTTTGTGTCTCATTGGGATCGTAGCCATCCCCAGCGGCACCGCCAGCGCCGCCGCACCACCCTCGAAGATGATATTCTGCATGAAGTCGTCGTCACCGGAGGCCGGCATTCCATCAAACTGGTTGTGTGCGCCCGACGACACGTTGGCTTGCATCTACCGCGCACATTTCCTCGCCCCTCCGGATAACAAGCCACCGACCACCGGTGTGGCGCTGAGGTCGATGGGCGCGGGCGCGGGCGTGGAAGGCACCACCACGCTCACCTCGGGCGAGCATTCCCCGGAGAGTCGGGAGTCTTGCGGGTATACGTGGAAGCCGGGTATCGATTGCGGCGCCGGCGTGCAGGGTGACTCGGGAAGCACCATCCGAGGAAACGCGGATGAGCCGGTGTTGGCCGTGTCCACAGAGGAGTTGACGAGGCCATCCTTGCCAGGGTTTAACCCTAGGTACATCAGCACCTCACTCATTGTAGCCGCGATGCGCACATTGGTGGCCTCTTGCTGCGCGGCGCCGATGATGGAGGCCGTGGCCGCTGCTTCGCCCCTCGCGTCTGCCGCGTGCCTCTGACCCTTCCTCTTCGCCGACTCCCTGGCCCGCTCCTCGGACGTCAGCCTCTTCTTCGGCTTGGCCACGGTGGCGGTCTTGCGGGGGCGCGGGGCTTGCCTTTGCCGGAGGGGGCAGTCGTGATGCCGGACGAGGTGAGAGAGGCGAGGTCGGCGGCGGCATCGAGGTCGTCATCCATGGCAAGCGACGGGAGCACGCGCGGGTGATACGTCCATTTTGCATCATGTTTTTATGTTGATATTTATTGTAGTATGGACTGTTATTTCACATTTTGGTACAATACTTATGCCTTTTCTCTCTTATTTTACAAGATTTACATGAAGAGGGAGAATGTCGACAGCTAGAATTCTGGACCGGAAAGGAGAAATCTGAGATACATATTTTATAGAGAATTATTTTGGAATATATAATAAATATTGGGTGAAGAAGCAACAGAAGGGGACCCACCAGGTGGCCACATGCCTGGGGGTGCGCCCTACCCCCAAGGCTTGTGGACCCCCTGGCCATCATCGATGCCCATCTTCTAGTATATGAGGGGTTTTGACATAGAAAAAATCATAAGGAAGCTTTCGGGATGAAGCGTCGCCGTCTCGAGGCGGAACCTGGGCAGAAGCAATCTAGGGCTCCGGCGAAGCTGCTCTACCGGGGATACTTCCCTCCGGGAGGGGGAAATCGAAGCCATCGTCATCACCAACGGTCCTCTCATCGAGGGAGGGTCAATCTTCATAAACATCTTCATCAGCACCATCTCCTCTCAAACAATAGTTCATCTCTTGTATTCAATCGTTGTCTCAAAACCTGAGCTTGGTACATGTGGGTTGCTAGTAGTGTTGATTACTCTTTGTAGTTTATGCTAGTTGGTTTATTTGGTGGAAGATCAAGTGTTTAGATCTTTGATGCTACAAAATACCCCCTGGTTATGAACATGAATAGGCTTTGTGAGTAGTTACGTTTGTTCCTGGGGACATGGGAGAAGTCTTGTTATAAGTAATCATGTGAATTTGGTATTTGCTCGATATTGTCATGAGATGTATCTTGTCTTTCCTCTAGTGGTGTTATGTGAACATCGACTACATGAAACTTCACCATTATTTGGGCCTAGGGGAAGGCATTGGGAAGTAATAAGTAGATGATGGGTTGCTAGAGTGAAAGAAGCTTAAACCCTAGTTTATGTGTTGCTTCGCAAGGGGCTGATTTGGATCCACATGTTTCATGTTATGGTTAGATTTATCTTAATTCTTCTTTCGTAGTTGCGGATACTTGCAAGAGGGGTTAATCATAAGTGGGAGGTTTTTCCAAGTAAGGACAACACCCAAGCACCGGTCCACCCACATATCAAATTATCAAAGTAGCGAATGTGAATCATATGAGCATGCTGAAAACTAACTAGACAATAATTCCCATGTGTCCTCGGGAGCGTTTTGCTTTATATAAGGGTTTGTCCAGGCTTATCCTTTGTTACAAAAAGGATTGGGCCACCTTGATGCACCTTTGTTATACTTGTTACTTGTTACCCGTTATGAATTATCTTATCACAAAACTATCTGTTACCAATAATTCCAGTGCGTGCAGAAAATACCTTGCTGAAAACCGGTTATCATTTTCTTCTACTCCTCGTTGGGTTCGACACTCTTACTTACTGAAAGGACTATGATAGATCCCCTATACTTGTGGGTCATCAAGACTCTTTCCTGGCACCGTTGTTGGGGAGTGAAGCACCTTTGGTGAGTGGAATTTGCTAAGGAAAATTTATATTACGTACGGAAATTTACTGTCGCTTGTCACAATGGAAAATCATCCTTTGAGGGCTTTGTTCGGGGTATCTTCACCTCGGCCGGAAGAACAAAGAGTTTCTACTGAACCTACTGAAAATATTTGTTATGAAATTCCTTCGGGTATGATAGAGAAACTACTAGCTAATCCTTATGCAGGAGACGGAACACTACATCCTGATATACATATAATCTATGTGGATGAAGTTTGTGGATTATTTAAGTTTGCAGGTTTGCCCAAGGATGAGGTCAAGAAGAAGGTATTCCCTTTATGTTTGACTGGAAAGGCATTGACATGGTATAGGCTATGTGATGATGTTGGAGTTTGGAATTACAATCGATTGAAAATGGAATTTCATCAGAAGTTGTATCATATGCATCTAGTTCATCGTCATTGAAATTATATATATAGTTTTTGGCCTCGTGAAGGAGAAAGTATCGCTCAAGCTTGGGGGAGGCTTAAGTCAATGTTATATTCATGCCCCAATCATGATCTCTCAAGAGATATTATTATTCATAACTTTTATGCTCGGCTTTCTCATAATGATCGATCCATGCTCGACACTTCTTGTACCGGTTCTTTCATGAACAATACTATTGAATTTTGATGGGACCTTTTGGAAAGAATTAAACGCAACTCCGAAGATTGGGAACTCGACAAAGGTAGGAGTCGGGTATAAACCCTGAGTTTGATTGTGTTAAATCTTTTATGAATACCGATGATTTTCGTGAATTTAGCACTAAATATGGACTTGACTCTGAGATAGTAGCTTCTTTCTGTGAATCATTTGCTACTCATGTTGATCTCCCTAAGGATAAGTGGTTTAGATATCATCCTCCCATTGAAGTAAAAGTAGTAGAACCCATTCAAGCTGAAGAACATACTATTACTTATAATGATAATCTAGTTGTTCCTACTGCTTATATTGTGAAACCACCTTTCCCGATTAGGATAAAGGAACATGCTAAAGCTTCAGCCGTGGTTCATAAGAGTTATGTAAGAACACCTACACCCCCTGAACAAATTAAAGTAGAACCTAATGTTGCTATGGTTAAGGATCTCTTGTTTGATAATATTGATGGGCATGTTATTTACTTCGTTGGTGAAGCTGCTAGAATTGCCAAACCCGATGAGAAAGATAAACATAGACCTGTAGTTGGCATGCCTGTTGTCTCAGCTAAAATTGGAGATCATTGTTATCATGGTTTATGTGATTTGGGTGCTAGTGTGAGATTTATCCTGTTTACTCTGTATCAAGAAATCATGAATGATATCACACCCGCTGAGATAGAAGATATCGATGTTACTATTAAACTTGCTAATATAGATACTATCACACCACTTGGGATTGTTAGAGATGTCGAAATCTTGTGTGGGAAAATGAAATACCCTACTGATTTTCTAGTTCTTGGCTCCCCACAAGATATTTTTTTGTCCCATTATATTTGGTAGACCTTTCTTGAATACAGTGAATGCTAAAATTGATCGCACCAAAGAAATGATCAGTGTTAATTTTGGTGATGTGTCTCATGAGTTTAATTTATCTGGATTCCATAGACAACCTCGTGATAAAGAACCACCTGGTAAGGATGAAATTATTGGTCTTGCGTCTATTGTCGTACCTCCAACCGATCCTTTAGAACAGTATTTGATAGACCATGAAAATGATATGTTTATGAATGAAAGAAACAAAATAGATGAGATATTCCTTAAACAAATGCATGTTTTGAAACACAACTTACCCATCGAAACTCTTGGAGATCCTCTACAACCCAAGAGTGATCTCGTGTTTGATCTTAAACAATTACCCGATACTCTGAAATATGCTTATCTTGATGAAAAGAAGATATATCATGTTATTATCACTGCTAACCTTTCAGAGCATGAAGAAAAGAGATTATTAAAAACACCGAGGAAGCACCGTGCCGCTATTGGATATACTCTTAATGATCTTAAGGGCATTAGTCCCACTTTATGCCAGCACAAAATTAAGGTGCAACCGGACGCTAAACCAATGGTTGACCATCGACGACGATTAAATCCTAAGATGAAGGAAGTGGTAAGAAATGAAATATTAAAACTTCTGGAAGCAGGTATAATCTATCCCATGGCTGATAGTAACTGGGAAAGTCCCGTTCATTGTGTCCCTAAAAAGGGAGGTATTACTGTTGTATCCAATGATAAAATGAACTGATTTCACAAAGAATTATTATAGGATATAGGATGGTAATTGACTTTAGAAAATTAAACAAGGCTACTAGGAAATATCATTATGCTTTACCATTCATTGATCAAATGCTAGAAAGGCTATCAAAACATACACACATCTACTTTCTAGATGGATATTCTGGTTTTTCCCGAATACCCATGTCACAAGAGGATCAAGAAAAAACCTACTTTTACATGCCCTTTTGGTACCTTTGCCTATAGACGTATGCCTTTTGGTTTATGAAATGCACCTGCTACATTTCAAATATGTATAAAAACTATATTCTCTGATTTTTATGAAAAGATTGTTCAGGTTTTGATGGATGACTTTTCCGTTTACGGAACTTCTTTTGATGATTGCTTAAGCAACATTGATCGAGTTTTACAGAGATGCGAAGAAACTAATCTTGTCTTGAATTGGGAGAAGTTCCACTTTATGGTTAATGAAGGTATTGTATTGGGCATAAAATCTCTGAAAGAGTTATTGAAGTTGATAAAGCCAAAGTAGATGCTATTGAAAATTTGTTGTGTCCAAAAGATATCAAAGGTATACGAAGTTTACTTGGTCATGCTGGGTTCTATAGAAGATTTATTAAAGACTTCTCTAAAAATTCTAGGCCTCTTACTAACCTCTTGCAAAAGGATGTTCCATTTGCTTTTGATGATGATTGCGTACAAGCCTTTGAAATACTTAAGAAAGCCTCGATCTCTGCACCTATTGTTCAACCACCTGATTGGAACCTACCCTTTGAAATTATGTGTGATGCTAGTGATTATGCAATTGGTGTTGTTCTAGGACAAAGAGTTGATAAGAAATTAAATGTTATCCATTATGCTAGTAAAACTCTAGATAGTGCTCAAAGAAATTATGCTACTACTCAAAAAGAATTCTTAGCATTCATGTTTCTTATGATAAATTCAGATCTTATATTGTTGATACTAAAGTAACTTTTCACACTGGTCATGCTGCTATTAAATACCTTGTGGAAAAGAAAGATGCTAAACCTAGACTTGTTAGGTGGGTCCTCTTGCTACAATAATTTGATTTACATATTACTGATAGGAAATGAGCCGAGAACCCAGTAGTAGATAACTTTTCTAGGTTAGAAAATATTCTTGATGACCCACTACCCATTGATGATAGCTTTCCTAATGAACAATAGCGGTCATAAACGCTTCTCGTAGAACTCCATGGTATGCATTATGCTAATTATATTGTTGCTAAATTTATACCACCTAGTTTCACATACCAACAAAAGAAAAAAAAATCTATGATTTAAGACATTACTTCTGGGATGACCCACACCTTTATAAAGAAGGAGTAGATGGTATTATTAGACGTTGTATACATGAGCATGAACAGGAACAAATCCTACGCAAGCATCTGATACGTCTCCAACGTATCTACTTTTCCAAACCCTTTTGCCCTTGTTTTGGACTCTAACTTGCATGATTTGAATGGAACTAACCCGGACTGACGCTATTTTCAGCAGAACTGCCATGGTGTTGTTTTTTGTGCAGAAATAAAAAGTTCTCGAAATGACCTGAAAATCCACGGAGAATTATTTCGGAAAATATAAAAAATATCTGCAAGAAGATCCAGACCAGGGGGCCCACACCCTGTCCACGAGGGTGGGGGGCGCCCCCCTAGGGCGCGCCCCCTGCCTCGTGGGCCCCCTGGGCTCCACCAATGTATCCCTAGATCCTACATGTTCACTTTCGGGGAGAAAAAAAATCAAGGAGAAAGAATTATCGCGTTTTACGATACGGAGCCGTCGCCAAGCCCTAATCTCTTCAGGGAGGGCTGATCTGGAGTTCGTTCAGGGCTCCGGAGAGTGGAGATCATCGCCATCGTCAGCATCAGCCTTCCTCCATCACCAATTCCATGATGCTCACCGCCGTGCGTGAGTAATTCCATCGTAGGCTTGCTGGACGGTGATGGGTTGGATGGGATCTATCATGTAATTAAGTTAGTTTTGTTAGGGTTTGATCCCTAGTATCCACTATGTTCTGAGATTGATGTTGCTATGACTTTGTTATGCTTAATGCTTGTCACTAGGGCCCGAGTGCCATGATTTCAGATATGAACCTATTAAGTTTTCATGAATATATGTGTGTTCTTGATCCTATCTTGCAAATCTATAGTCACCTACTATGTGTTATGATCCGGCAACCCCGAAGTGACAATAATCGGGACCACTCCCGGTGATGACCTTATTTTGAGGAGTTCATGTATTCACTATGTGTTAATGCTTTGGTCCGGTACTCTATTAAAATGAGGCCTTAATATCCCTTAGTTTCCAATAGGACCCCGCTGCCACGGGAGGGTAGGACAAAAGATGTCATGCAAGTTCTTTTCCATAAGCACGTATGACTATATTCGGAATACATGCCTACATTGCATTGATGAACTGGACCTATATCTGTGTCACCCTAGGTTATAACTTCTACATGATGAATTGCATCCGACATAATTTCCCATCACCGATCCAATGCCTACGAGCTTTTCACATATTGCTTGTTGCTTATTAACTTTTCTATTGCTACTATTACAAAAACTACAAAAACACGACCTTTACTTTTATTGCCGCTACCGCCACTATCATATTACTTTGCTACTAAACTACCTTGCTGCAGATACTAAGTTTCCAGGTGTGGTTGAATTGATAACTCAGCTGCTAATACTTAAGAGTATTCTTTGGCTCCCCTTGTGTCGAATCAATAAATTTGGGTTGAATACTTTACCCTCGAAAACTGTTGCGATCCCCTACACTTGTGGGTTATCAAGACTATTTTCTGGCGCCGTTGCCGGGGAGAATAGCTGTATTCTTTAAGTCACTTGGGATTTATATCTGTTGATCACTATGAAGAATTTGAAGGACTCAAAAACCAAGATCTTACCCTCAACTACGAGGGGAGGTAAGGAACTGCCATCTAGCTCTGCACTTGATTCTCCTTCTGTTATGGGTAAATTTGCGACACCTACTCATGCTATTGAATCTGATATGTCGTATGTTCTTGATGATGCCACTTCTGCTATGTATGATGAAACTACTTCTATGCTTGATAATACTATGCCACTAGGTGAATTTCTAGATGAACAAATTGCTAAGGTTAGGGAGAATGCAAATATTGAAACTGATGATATTTATGAAAGTGATGATGAAGCTTCTCCCAATATATATGAATTGCCTGTTGTTCCTGAGGGTTATGTTATGGATGAAGAAACTGCTAGAGACTTTCTTGCTTGCAATGATAGATATGATCTTCAGAAATTATTAGCTAAGCTGAAAGAAAAGTCCTTGAATGCTAGAATGAAACATGACCCTGCTTTTGCCACTTCACCTATCTGTGTTACTGATAAGGATTATGAATTCTCTATTGACCCCGAGTTAATTACTTTGGTTGAATCTGATCCTTTCCATGGTTATGAGTCTGAAACTGTTGTGGCACATCTTACTAAGTTGAATGATATAGCCACCCTGTTTACCAATGATGAAAAGATTCGCTATTACTATATCCTTAAGTTGTTTCCGTTCTCGTTAAAGTGTGATGCTAAGACTTGGTTTAATTCTCTTGATCCTGGTTGTGTGTGTAGTCCCCAGGATATGATGTATTACTTCTCTGCTAAATATTTTCCCGCTCATAAGAAACAAGCTGCCTTACGGGAAATATATAACTTTGTGCAAATTGAAGAAGAGAATCTCCCACAAGCTTGGGGGAGGCTTCTCCGATTACTAAATGCTTTGCCTGATCATCCTCTTGAGATGCATGATATACTTGATGTCTTTTATAATGGACTAACCGATGCTTCCAGAGACCACCTGGATAGTTGTGCTGGTTGTGTTTTCAGGGAAAGAACAGTTGATCAAGCTAAATTACTATTGAATAATATGGTGGCCAATGAAAATAATTGGACACTTCCTGAACCAGCCCCTAAGCCAACTCCAAAAAAATGGGTGTTCTATTTCTCAGTCCTGAAGATATGCAAGAGGCAAAGAAATCTATGAAAGAAAAAGGTATTAAAGCTGAAGATGTTAAGAATTTACCACCTATTGAAGAAATACATGGTCTTGATAACCCGACACAGGTAGTAAAGGTAAATTCTCTTTATAGATTTGATGAAGGTGATATTCCTCGTTATAAGTCTGCTAGCCAATGCTTAGATGAGTTTGCCAATTTAATTGTGAAACAAGAAAACTTCAATAATTATGTTGGTAGAAAATTGCAACACAATGCCTATATGATTGAACGCTTGAGTGATTATCTATCTAGACCTAAAGGTGAACCAAAACTTATTAGTAAACATGCTTCCATGGTCACCACTCAAGTAGAACAAGTACTTAAGGCTCAGAATGATTTGCTCAATGAATTAAATGGTAAGAATAATGACTATGATGTTAGAGTTGCTACTAGAGGGGGTAAAATGACTCAGGAACCTCTGTATCCTGAGGGCCACCCTAAGAGAATTGAGCAAGAAAAATGATAGGACTTTGCATGCTTCTAGTGAACCTGTAGCTGACACACCTGAGAATCCCAATGATATATCTGTTTCTGATGCTGAGACACAATCTGGTCATGAACATGAGCCCATTGATAATATTAATAATGATGTTCATGATGATGCTCAACCTAGCAATGATAATGATGTAGAGATAGAACCTCATGTTGATCTTGATAACCCACAATCAAAGAACCAACATTATGATAAGAGAGACTTTCTTGCTAGGAAGCACGGTAGGGAAAGAGAACCATGGGTTCAGAAACCCATGCATTTTCCTCCGAAACCAGCCAAGAAAAAGGATGATGAGGATTTTAAGCGCTTTGCTAAAATGATTAGACCTATCTTTTTGCGTATGCGTTTGACTGATGTGCTTAAAACAAATCCTTATGCTAAGTATATGAAGGATATTATTACCAACAAAAGAAAGATACCTGAAGTAGAAATTTCCACCATGTTTGCCAATTACACTTTCAAAGGTGGAATACCTAAGAAACTAGGAGATCCAGGAGTACCTACTATACCTTGCTCCATTAAAAGAAACTATGTTAAAACAACTTTATGTGATCTTGGAGCCGGTGTTAGTGTTATGCCTCTCTCTTTATATCGTAGACTTGACTTGAGTAAGTTGACACCTACTGAAATATCTTTGCAAATGGTTGATAAATCAACTGCTATACATGTCGGTATTTGTGAGGATCTGCCTGTTGTGGTTGCAAATGTTACTATTCTAACGGACTTTGTTATACTTGATATTCCCGAGGACGATAGTATGTCTATTATCCTTGGTAGACCCTTTTTGAATACTGCAGTGGCTGTTATTGATTGCAACAAAGGCAATGTCACTTTTCATGTCAATGGTAATGAGCATACGGTACACTTTCCGAGGAAACAACCTCAAGTCCACAGTATCAATTATATTGGAAAAATTTCAACTATCACTATTGGAGGTTTTGAATTTCCTCTTCCTACTATCAAGAAGATATATGACATTATTATTATTGGGGACATACATATCCCCATTGAGGTAACCTGGTGTTACTCAAAAATTCTCCGGATTCATGTTATTCGGAAAAGAGTTTATTAACAAGACCTGATCATCCTTGTTAATGGATTCCTTTTGATAGCATGGGATAGGTGAATCTAGATAGCACCACCTTCTGTACCCTCCTTTTACTTTTTGTTAATTAGGATAAATAAAACAAAAATAGTATTTTCTGTCTGTTTCCAGACTTATCCATGTAATAAAACAAATACCCTGAAAATAAAAGTTCTCCAAATGCCCTGAAAATAAAATATGATTTTTTCTGGAATATTTAAGAAAATATGGCACATAACACACAGCGAGGGGAGCCAACACCTAGCCACGAGGGTCTAGGGCGCGCCCCCCGCTGCCAGGGCGCGCCCCCTGCCTCATGGGCCCCACGTGGCCCCCCTCCACTTATTCCTACACCCATACTCTTCTTCTTCCTCCAAAAAAAATCACCAACCAGCTCAAACCCGAGTTCTAGCTCATCTTGCTGCCATTTTCGATCTCCTTGCTCAAAGCACCATCCACCAAACCGTTTGGGGAGATTGTTCCTTGGTATGTGACTCCTCCATTGGTCCAATTAGTTTTTGTTCTAGTGTTCTATTTATTGCAAATTTTTGCTGCTGTGGTGACCTTGTTCTTGAGCTTGCATGTCAAATTTTCTTGGTCCCGAGTAGTTCTAATGCATGATATAGTCTTTAGGCACTAGTAGGAGTTGTTGCTATCAATCTTGTTGAGTTTGGTTAACTTTTATTTTGAGTTACTAAAAATTTCAGAAAATTTCAGAAAAATGCATAGGAAAAACTTCCAAGGTGGTTCTTCAAGGAAGCAAGAACCGAGGCTCACGTTCTGTGAGCCAGACGATGAACTACCGAGGGATGCTGACGTGCAGCCTTGTGAATGGCCGTCAGATGACTTTATGGATCAGGTTGGCATCAAGGATGAATTTTACGCGTATGTGCGCAACGCTGACCTCGAGGGCTTCATACAAGATAAGTGCCCTCAATACCGTGGCTTAACTGATAGCTTTGTGAGAAGGTTTAAATTTTCATCTTCACGTAATTCTCACACTGTCATGTTTGACCTATATGATAAATCTTACACCATGGACTTAGAGGATTTTAATGATGCTTGTAAGCTCCCTTAGTGTGGCAGTATGGGTGATCCTCGCAAATCTGAATTTGGAGATTTCCTTGCTAGTATCACAGTGGGGGAATCTAGGGAAATCACACAGGCTACCATATGGAGCATCCATTTTCCTGCCATTCATTACTTTGCTCTCTTTATTGGTAGATGCATAAATGGTAAAGGTGAGGCTTGTCACATGTGTGTCCCAGACCTTAGTGTTCTCAGGAGTGATGTGCTAGGTGATAGACTATATAACTTGGGAGCCATTGTTTCACGTAGGCTACACCATAATGGTATGATTGGAGATTTATTTGGTGGGATTTATGCCACTCGCATAGCCCGCCGTCTTGGTGTGCTTGTGCACTAGAATGATGAACCTTTACCTCCTGCTCATTTGGATTGGCATGCTATGACTAGTCAGCGTTTTATAGAAAGGGATGATCAATACCTGAAATATCGATTAATCTTTAACAGGCAGCAGGCCATCCCTATTGTTCTTCCTGCCCCTACTTTGTTTGACTTTCAGGCAAAAGGGAGATACATGATAACTATGGAGCAGGCAAATGCGTATTATAATATGACAGAAGCAGCCCGCCTTCGAGCTGCAGCTCAGCATGCAGTAGCTGCCGCATCTCACTACAACCCCAACTACGACTTTGGATATCTGTCAGGCCAATAGTGGCCATAGACCAACTTAGGCCAAAATCCTAAGCTTGGGGGAGTACGTGTTTCTCACCGACTTTACATTCATGTTCACACTTATTCTAGTTGTCGGTTCTCACACTCTTTCACTGTACCATCCATGTTTAGTTTCAATTTCTTTTTCTTAGTCTTTTTCTCGTGTGCTGGAAAAACCTTAAGAAAAACAAAAAAAATATTAGTTGTAGCTTCTAGCTAGTTTACTTCTCTTGTAGTAGTAACTAAAAGAAAACCCAAAAAGATTTCCTGTTCTTCTTTTTCTTGTTGGGAGCTTTCCCGTGTAAATAGTTTCTTTTCTTTTCTTTAGGGATTAAGAGTAGAAGACCATGATTGAAAATGCTTAGTGGCTCTCATATGCTTTATTGTTGATTTAACCTTGAGCCATATTACCTTGTCTTTTCTCTTGTATTAAATGCTCGCAGATTCCAGCTTAGTCCAATGCACGTGCACTATTATTATTTTACACACCATTCGGTCGTGTGAGTGAAAGGCAATAAGGGTGATATATGATGAACTAATTGAGATGAGAAAAGCTGGTATGAACTCGACCTCTCTTGTTTTTGTAAATATGATAGTTCGTCGTTCCTAATTCAGCTTGTTATGAATGAAGCATGCTTGCAATGGCAATTAGAGATCATAGCTGCTTATGCCATACTTAATTAGCTGAGAGTTTATAATGGTCTATCTTGCATTCCAACATGATATTAAAATGGTTGTGATGCGGTATGATGGGGTGGTATCCTCCTTTGAACGATTTAAGTGATCTGACTTGGCACATGTTCACGCATGTAGTTGAAACAAATCAACATAGCCTCCACGATATTTATGTTCATGGTGATTTATATCCTACCCATGCCTGCATTCATTGTTGATTAATTTTAATGCATGATCATGACCGTTGTTGCTCTCTAGCTGGTCGCTTCCTAGTCCCTTTCTAGCCTTCACCTGTACTAAGAGGGAATACTGCTTGTGCATCCACTTCCATAAACCTCAAAGTTATTCCACATGAGTCCACCTTACCTTCCTATATGCGGTATTTACCTGCCGTTCCAAGTAAATTTGTATGTGCCAAACTCTAAACCTTAAAATGAAATTTTGTTTTGTATGCTCGAACAGCTCATGTATCAACTAGGGATGTCTATATCTTCCATGCTAGGTGGGTTATTCTCACGATGAGTGGACTCCGCTCGTCATTCATGAGAAAATGGCTAGTAACCGAGATGCCCAGTCCCATGCTCGAAATCATAATAGTTAAACAAAACTCCCCCGGGGTTGTTGCTTGTTTGGATGGTACCCTGTGGATTCGGATGGCCGTGGAGTGTGCTTGTTGGTGGTTGGGGGAGTATAAACTTTACCATTCTGTTTGGGAACCGCCTATAATGTGTGTAGCATGGGAGATATCAAGATTCTTGGTTGTTATGTTGATAATGAAAGTATACCGCTCAAAATGTTATTCATCTCTATTTAAAAATCGAGCTCTGGCACCTCTACAAATCCCTGCTTCCCTCTGTGAAGGGCCTATCTATTTACTTATATGCAGAGTCATCATCCTCTTATCAAAGAGCACCAGTAGGAGAGCACCTCTGTCATTTGCATGTGTTACTATTAATTTGCATTGAGTATGATCATGACTCGATCTCTTTTACCATGAATTACAATGTCTAGTCAGTCCTTGATCTTTAAAGGTGATCTACATTTATGTTTTGCGGTCTCAGAAAGGGCTAGCGAGATACCATCTTGTTATATCATATCATGATTGTTTTGAGAAAGTGTTGTCATCCGAGGTTTATTATTATTGCTCGCTAGTTGATTATGATATTGATGTGAGTAGTCTTGAGACCTGAAAGTTATTGTGAATATGGTTAGTTTATGATCTTGTTGAAAACCTGAATGCTGGCTTACATATTTACAACAACAAGAGCAAACAGAGTTTGTCAAAGTTTTTCTTTATCACTTTCAGTTTATCAACTGAATTGCTTGAGGACAAGCAAAGTTTTAAGCTTGGGGAAGTTGATACATCTCCAACGTATCTACTTTTCCAAACCCTTTTGCCCTTGTTTTGGAATCTAACTTGCATGATTTGAATGGAACTAACCCGGACTGACGCTGTTTTCAGCAGAACTGCCATGGTGTTGTTTTTTGTGCAGAAATAAAAAGTTCTTGGAATGACCTGAAAATCCACGGAAAATTATTTAGGAAAATATAAAAAATATCTACAAGAAGATCCAAACCAGGGGGGCCACACCCTCTCCATGAGGGTGGGCGGTGCGCCCCCCCTTGGGCACGCCCCCCTACCTCGTGGGCCCCCTGGTGCTCCACCGACGTATCCCCAGATCCTATATGTTCACTTTCGGGGAGAAAAAATCAAGGAGAAATAATTATCGCGTTTTACGATACGGAGCCGCCACCAAGCCCTAATCTCTCTCGGGAGGGCTGATCTGGAGTCCGTTCGGGGCTTCGGAGAGTGGAGATCGTCGCCATCGTCATCATCAACCTTCCTCCATCACCAATTTCATGATGCTCACCGCCGTGCATGAGTAATTCCATCGTAGGCTTGCTGGACGGTGATGGGTTGGATGGGATCTATCATGTAATCAAGTTAGTTTTGTTAGGGTTTGATCCCTAGTATCCACTATGTTCTGAGATTGATGTTGCTATGACTTTGCTATGCTTAATGCTTGTCACTAGGGCCCGAGTGCCATGATTTCAGATCTGAACCTATTATGTTTTCATGAATATATGTGTGTTCTTGATCCTATCTTGCAAGTCTATAGTCACCTACTATGTGTTATGATCCGGCAACCCCGAAGTGACAATAATCGGGACCACTCCCGATGATGACCTTAGTTTGAGGAGTTCATGTATTCACTATGTGTTAATGCTTTGGTCCGGTACTCTATTTAAAGGAGGCCTTAATATCCCTTAGTTTCCAATAGGACCCCGCTGCCACGGGAGGGTAGGACAAAAGATGTCATGCAAGTTCTTTTCCATAAGCATGTTTGACTATATTCGGAATACATGCCTACATTGCATTGATGAACTGGAGCTAGTTCTGTGTCACCCTAGGTTATAACTTCTACATGATGAATTGCATCCGACATAATTTCCCATCATCGATCCAATGCCTACGAGCTTTTCACATATTGCTTGTTGCTTATTTACTTTTCCGTTGCTACTATTACAAAAACTACAAAAACACTACCGATACTTTTATTGCCGCTACCGCCACTATCATATTACTTTGCTACTAAACTACCTTGCTGCAGATACTAAGTTTCCAGGTGTGGTTGAATTGACAACTCATCTGCTAATACTTAAGAGTATTCTTTGGCTCCCCTTGTGTCGAATCAATATATTTGGGTTGAATACTTTACCCTCGAAAACTGATGTGATCCCCTACACTTGTGGGTTATCAGCGTCACTCCGAGGCCTACGGAGGAGACCATGTGGGAGACAGAACTGCACACAAGGTACTACAATCTGGTTTTTATTGGCCTACTCTCTTTAAAGATGCTTGCAAGTTTGTCTTGTCTTGTGATGAATGTCAAAGAATTGGTAATATTAGTAGACGTCGAGAAATGCCTATGAATTATTCACTTGTTATTGAACCATTTGATGTCTGGGGTTTTGATTATATGGGACCTTTTCCATCCTCTAATGGATATACTCATATTTTGGTTGTTGTTGATTATGTTACTGAGTGGGTAGATGCTATTCTAACTAGTAGTGCTATTCATAACACCTCTATTAAAATGCTTAAAAAGGTTATTTTCCCGAGGTTTGGTGTCCCTTGAATTTAATGACTGATGTTGGTTCACACTTTAGGCATGATGTTTTCCGTTAATTGCTTGCCAAGTATGATGTTAACCATAGGATTGACTCACCTTATCATCCTCAGTCTAGTGGTCAAGTAGAATTAAGTAATAGAGAAATAAAATTGATCTTGCAAAAGACTGTCTATAGATCTAGGAAAAATTGGTCTCAAAAACTTGATGATGCATTTGGGGCTTATAGAACTGCTTACAAAAATCCTATGGGCATGTCTCCATATAAAATGGTTTATGAAAAAGCATGTCACTTACCTCTTGAACTTGAACACAAAGCTTATTGGGCAATTAAAGAGGTCAACTAATATGTTAAACTTGCCGGTGAAAAGAGGCTATTTGACATCAGCTCACTTCATGAATGGAGAACCCATGCCTATGAAAATGCCATATTATTTTAAGAAAAAGTTAAAAGGTGGAATGACAACAGAATACAAAAATGGGAATTTAATGTAGGTGACCAAGTCTTGCTATACAACTCTCGTTTAAGATTTTTTGCAGGAAAACTCCTCTCTAAATGGGAAGGATCTTACATTATTGAAGAAGTTTATCATTCTGGTGCCATCAAAATCAACAACGCCGAAGGCAATAACCCGAGGGTGGTAAACGGGCAAAGAATCAAACATTATATCTCAGGTACTCCCACAAATGTTGAAACTAATATTATTCATACCATAATACGAGAGGAGTACATAGGGGAAACTTTCCAGCACGCTCGAGAACTCTGAAAAGGAATAGGTATGTGATACGGTAAGTAAACTGACTCCAAAAGTTTTACAAAGGCAATTTTACTCCATTTTGGAATATTTGGAAAATTAGGAAAATAATAAGTAGTCCGAAAGACGCACGAGGAGGCGACAAGCCGTGGGGGCATGCCTTCCAGGCTTGTGGCCACCTCGTGTGCCATCCAGACTCCATTTTCTTCCAGAATACTTGTTTGGCATGGTAAAAAATCATTATATAATCTCCCGAAGGTTTTGACCACCATATCACGGCGACATCCTCTAATCTTGTTTCGTGTTGTTTTCCGGTCAAATATGAAAATATGTCTTCCCAAGATTTAGATGGAGAGAGTTATGTTTCGCACTGCGTTGCGGACCTGAGAACCTATGGAGATCTCTCTCCCTATGCAGGAACTCAGAGGAGGAAGAAGACTCGGAACTGGAGGAAAAGAAGGATGTGACCTCGGATGAAGACGAAGTCCCTCTACCTCAACCCATGGATATGCATGTGGAGTTCAAGAAATCAAGTCTCCCACCAGAGCAAATCAGTCTAAAGTTCAATTTATCACATCTCGTTTTCTGTAGGAAAGCAAAAGTGCCTTATGCAAAAGGATACTGAAATTAGAGCGAGAGAACAATGACTTGAGGGAGGCAAATTTTATCCTAAGGTTTAAGTTGGAGAGGAGAACTCCCCCTTCCTCACCACCATCATCACCACCACCAAAGAAGGAGACTTGAGTACATTGGTATGGCCACTCCTGTTGGCTTGTGCCAAGCTTGGGGGAGGTGCCCTAGTATCATATCACCATTACTTCTTTACCATTATCGTTTATCTTAGTTCGATTCTTTTGGTTATATCTTGATCTTTTAGAATAAAAGTTTTAGCATGATCTAGTCCTTTAGTTTTAGTATAGTGATCCATCTATGTAATCAAGTGTGAGAGTTATATAATAAAGATTAGTTTTGAGTCTAGGGATTTGCTTCTTTACTTTGATCTAGAAAAGGAAAGAAAATAAAATAAAATAAAAAGTATATTATCTCTACTCCTAATGGAGAAGTTGGTAGTCTTTGTTCCACGTTTTTTTTCGTCCCACCTCGTCTAGTTTTTTTTCAACCGTTTTTTTCCGTCACACCATCCCCACCCCCGCCCCACCCCACTCACCGCACGCAGTCAGGTTCCGTTTGCTCCCTTACGTCCCCGATTCATGCATGACAATCAATTCTTTCCAAAAGCAATCATGCATGACAATCAATTCTTTTCAAACGCAATAATGCATGACAATCAATTCTTTCCAAACGCAATCAATTAACTTAAGGTAACCAGACACAATCAATTCAATAAAACGGAGTAATATCTCAGGCGATTTTCTTGCTCCTGATATATAATGGTGCTAGCCAATCTGTTAACAAATCAGAAGGAAACAATCACGTGTATGTAGGGAAGATAATCGTGGAGATTGCAGGGCAGTTAAGGCCGTGCGTCACATGCAGGAAGGATTTCCCGAGTTCAGCGGAAGAGAAGGAAATCTCTACTCCTAATGTCTAAGTTGGTGAATAGTCTCCACGGTTTATTTTTGTCTGGCTTTTTTTCGTCTCGTTTTTCTTCGTCCCACCTCCCACCACCACCCTCTCACCGGTTTTCCTCTTTTCTCGTCTAACCGGCAATACCCATTGTATTTATGGTAATCAATCACAATTAATCCACATATGGTAAGGCTATAAACTCAGAAATCTCAAATATAATTATTATAGTAATAAATCAATCAAGGTATGGTAAGTTCATAACTCAGGAAATTTTGAATATGGTAATTATATGGTAATAAATCAATCCAGGTATGGTAAGACTATAAATATAAAGGAAAACTCTTCCTGTGAGACGTCTGATACATGGCTTTCGTTAGACCAGCATCTCACCAATCGTTTTGGAGCCATGCATCCAACAACGCCTGGCTATACTATATAACCCCTCCGAATCATCCTCACATCCACCATCAAACCCTAATCAACTACCTCGCCACCCTCTCTGCCACACCTGCCATCTGGATCCTCCTCGCTTCAACCTCACTCTTATCGCACCACCGCATCTACATTCGACCAGCAAGTCCTCCGGCAAGAACGCACACACCATGTCGCCTTGATGGCTAAGCATGTGCATGTGTGCTTCATGCCCCCACAACGCTCCTTGTGATCCATTCGTCGCGCTGCATCCCCAATCTGGCCGGTGTGGCACTGTAATTTCGCCGGTGTGCAGACCTTCGTTTCCTCTGCTACTCCTCGTCGGACATTTTGTAGTTGTTGCTTGAAGTGGTATGGTCGTGCTCTGCTCGTTGAAGCCTGTAATTGGGGCTGCATGCTATAGACTCATGAGGTCCCTTTTCAATGTGGCTGCGTGGTAGCGATGCTCTCATGCGTGCTACGTCGGCTGTGCTCCAGTGGTCTTGCATTTGGCCGGGTTGAAGGACACCATGTGTGCAGTAGCCACACGTGATTCAGATTTTTTTCACATTGGAAGTACAAGTGATTGTTGTTGGAAACAAATTTCCACTCTTTTGGAAGCATAATTTTCCTCTATCAAAATGTATATGTAAAATTATTGGTATACTTTCTACCTGCAATTCAATTACCTATCAATGGTGTATCCAACATTGCTCTATTTTTCTTCCTACACATAAGAAAAATGCTTCTATAATGTATGATGCAACTTCCACCAAATCAAGATGCTTCTACACCATTGAACAGAGTTTCGGTTACCATTTTTGTTCCGAAGCATCAAATGGTGAGCCATGAAGCTTTATTAAACATGTAAGGAAGCATGTGTCATTTTGTGTTTTTCATATCAAAGCATCAATGAAAGGGCAATGAAGCAACTAAATGCCACATGGAAGGATCGCCACATGGAATTTGCTAACAGCTTATGGTAATATTATTAGTGATATCTGCATATTTTCAATACGTATTTGAGAACCTACATGATGCTTCCTGATTTCTATCGCATGAAAAATGCTTCCATTGAAACAACCGGGGAGCGATTTGTTACCAGAAATAATGCTTCCATTGAAACAACCGGGGAGCGATTTGTTACTAGAAATAAAACGTGATTTATAGGATTTATTATATCCTACTAGAAATCAGGGATCTGTTTCCTAAAATGTTGGATGCGTCAACATTTGTAACTGTGCCCCTGATTAAGGAACGTACTAATGCCCAAGCCACGTTTACAAGCCCATCACACGTATCGACTTGAAATCCATCGTACAAGGAATCAGATTCCTAGCGCTTCCCCTTAAACAAACGTAAATTACCCCAAAGGTCGGCCAGATTAGCGTACACAGAAAAATCAACACCCTATGATCTGATTCTCTCCGTCTCAGATATGATTCTCTCCGTCTTGATCCAAACACAGAAAAGAGGGAAGATGAACGTGAGGGAGGAAGGCGATCGCATGGTGGCGAATGCAGGCGGAACCCGGCGGCGGGAGTACGGTGGTGGATGCCTAGGGTATAGCGGAGGTGGCGGCGGCGTCTCCCCTCAGAGGTCGGTGGCGTCTCCTCTGGGAGGTCGGCGACGTTGATCCCTTAAGTCCGCGGCGGCGATCTCGGACGTCCGCTGGCGACGTCTCCTTTGGGAGGTCGGCGGCGGCAAGATGGTACGTCGGAGTTGGCGATCGAGGGGAGGCGGCGCTGTGACCTCTACTCCTAATGGAGCAGTTGGTAGTCTTTGTTCCAGGTTTTTTTCGTCCCGCCTCGTCTGGTTTTGTTTTTCAACCGGTTTTTTTTCGTCACACCATCCCCACCCCACCCAGCTCACCGCACGCAGTCAGGTTCCGTTTCCCCCCTTACGTCCCCGATTCATGCATGACAGTCAATTTTTTCCAAACGCAATCATGCATGATAATCAATTCTTTCCAAACGCAATAATGCATGACAATCAATTCTTTCCAAATGCAATCAATTAACTTAAGATAACCAGACACAATCAATTCAATAAAACGGAGCGATATCTCGGGCGATTTTCTTGCTCCCGATATATAATGGTGCTAGCCAATCTGTTAACAAATCAGAAGGAAACAATCACGTGTATGTAGGGAAGATAATCGTGGAGATTGCAGGGCAGTTAAGGCCGTGCGTCACATGCAGGAAGGATTTCCCGAGTTCAACGGAAGAGAAGGAAATCTCTACTCCTAATGTCTGAGTTGGTGAATAGTCTCCATGATTTATTTTCGTCTGGCTTTTTTCCGTCTGGTTTTTCTTCGTCCCACCTCCCACCACCACCCTCTCACCAGTTTTCCTCTTTTCTCGTCTAACCGGCAATACCCAATGTATTTATGGTAATCAATCACAATTAATCCACATATGGTAAGGCTATAAACTCATAAATCTCAAATATGATTATTATAGTAATAAATCAATCAAGGTATGGTAAGGTCATAACTCAGGAAATTTTGAATATGGTAATTATATGGTAATAAATCAATCCAGGTATGGTAAGGCTATAAATATAAAGGAAAACTCTTCCTGTGAGACGTCTAATACATGGCTTTCGTCAGACCAGCATCTCACCAATCGTTTTGGAGCCATGCATCCAACAACGTCTGGCTGTAGTATATAACCCCTCTGAATCATCCTCACATCCACCATCAAACCCTAATCAACTACCTCGCCACCCTCTCTACCACACCTGCCATCTGGATCCTCCTCGCTTCAACCTCGCTCTTATTGCACCACCCCATCTACGTTCGACCAGCAAGTCCTCCGGCAAGAACACACACACCATGTCGCCTTCATGGCTAAGCATGTGCATGTGTGCTTCATGCCCCCACAATGCTCCTTGTGATCCGTTCGTCGCGCTGCATCCCCAATCTGGCCAGTGTGGCACTGTAATTTCGCCGGTGTGCAGACCTTCGTTTCCTCTGCTACTCCTCGTCAGACATTTTGTAGTTGTTGCTTGAAGTGGTATGGTCGTGCTCTGCTCGTTGAAGCCTTTAATTAGGGCTGCATGCTATAGACTCATTAGGTCCCTTTTCAATGTGATTGCGTGGTAGCGATGCTCTCATGCGTGCTATGTCGGCTGTGCTCCAGCGGTCTTGCATTTGGCCGGGTTGAAGGATACCATGTGTGCAGTAGCCACACGTGATTCAGATTTTGTTCACATTGGAAGTACAAGTTATTGTTGTTGGAAACAAATTTCCACTCTTTTGGAAGCATAATTTTCTTCTGTCAAAATGTATATGTAAAATTATTGGTATACTTTTTACCTGCAATTCAATTACCTATCAATGGTGTATCCAACATTGCTCTATTTTTCTTCCTACACATAAGAAAAATGCTTCTGTAATGTATGATGCAACTTCCACCAAACCAAGATGCTTCTACACCATTGAACAGAGTTTCGGTTACCATTTTTGTTCCGAAACATCAAATGGTGAGCCATGAAGCTTTATTAAACATGTAAGGAAGCATGTGTCATTTTGTGTTTTTCATATCAAAGCATCAATGAAAGGGCAATGAAGCAACTAAATGCCACATGGAAGGATCGCCACATGGAATTTGCTAACAGCTTATGGTAATATTATTAGTAACATCTGCATATTTTCAATACGTATTTGAGAACCTATATGATGCTTCCTGATTTCTACCGCATGAAAAATGCTTCCATTGAAACAACCTGGGGGCGATTTGTTACTAGAAATAAAACGTGATTTTTAGGATTTATTATATCCTATTAGAAATCAGGGATCAGTTTCTTAAAATGTTGGATGCGTCAACATTTGTAACTGTGCCCCTGATTAAGGAACGTACTAATGCCCAAGCCACGTTTACAAGCCCATCACACGTATCGACATGAAATCCATCGTACAAGGAATCACATTCCTAGTGCTTCCCCTTAAACAAACTTAAATTACCCAAAAGGCCGGCCAGATTAGCGTACACAGAAAAATCAACACCCTATGATCTGTCATCCAATTTTTCCTCCACGGTCGGCCATCCTATTCAAGGCCCCCGGTGCAATGTTCTGCCAGCAATCCATGCGCACGTCCTACCTAGCGATTGACCGGGATCAAAATCTCCCTAGCCAAACACCGGTTGCCACTGCACTTACATACTCCGCCCACGACGCCGTCCCACCAGCGGCGGTGACGCTAGCGATCGTACCGAGACGTCGTGGGAGATGGAGCTCCAGGCCATCGAGGACATCTACACTGGCGTGTCCAAGCCGCCTCCACGACGGAGCCAAACCGCCGTACCCATTCGGACTCAAGAACATGGTGCGCCTCACCGGTATGGATCATCTCGCCTCCCACTTGCCAAGGTATAGCAGCCCTCTTCTTTTTCCCTTTCCCAAGAACACATCGATGCACTTTTAACCTCTATAATCCATCTACCTGATGTACTTGTGTGTCACTCGCCAGGAAACAAGCTACTTGGTGAATCCCTGATGCAAACAATTTTATTCATTGCTAACCAGGAGCTATTGTCTGCATGTGCATCAGGTAATACAAGTAGTTGTATGGGGTTCATAAAGGAATCAAGCATCAATTTAGTTTTTTTGCCACGACTTCCACGAATGTCATTTCATGATGAAACTTTATAATCACTCAAAACATTTGTCAATGTTTGCCACAAAAAAATTCAGATTTTTTTTATCATTTTCTAAATTTTACTATTGATGTTGAGATCATATGAGGTCAAACTAAGATGGGGGCTTTTGAACACTTTTTTCATGAATGCAAATGACATGCACATATAGGTGATGTTGTTCTGAACATTTTGATATCTTATTTGTATTTTTTGGAGTTAGTATGAATTCGTTATGAAATTTTCAAAGTGTCGGTCAAACGGTGAACGGGCAAAAGTATAAGAGGATGGAACGAGCTGGACAGAAACGAGGGTTTTTTGAATTTTGGGGCAAATCAAACAAGTGTGACACAACTAAGGGCTCAAATGTAGTTGTCTCTAAAAAATATATATTAGACAAAATTAATGTTGAATACTAGAATATATATGCCCCTTTAGCAATGCACGGGCAACGCACAACAAAGGTGAGGTGGGCGTCACCCGTTTCTAAAAGAAAGGGCTCCAGCTAGCGAGAAATATCCCGCTGCAGCCGGAAGCCGTGTGGGAAAGATAGGGTCCGACAGAAAAAGTTGAAGGGTGTGTCATGGGATAGGTTTTTGTGTTCGGCCTGCGTATTGGAGATATATAGCATGGCCCATAGTCCGGACAATCACATTTCTCCCCACATATGATCTGGATTGGGGGATCTCCGACTGTCTAAATGGTTGAATTTCGAGGAGCCTCAAACACGCCATAATGTATAAGGGAGAAATAAGCTTCAACCTTAGAGGCGACCTTAATCATTTGTTTGATTCATTTATGTATGCATTACAGCCCGTAGCAACGCACGGGCGTTCTACTAGTATAATAATATTATGGGGAGTGATGACTTCACATATAAGGATTATGCTACATGAAACTTGTTGAGAATTGACAAACATAGTTTTGGTCATTGTTGCAATTGAAAGGAAGTAATAAAGAAAGAGAGGTTTCACATATAAATATATTATCTTGGACATCTTTTGTGATTGTGAGAACTCATTAAAAATATTATATGCTAAAAGGTTGTTGTTGGACAAGGAAGACAACACAATGTGTTATGTTCCTTTATTTCGGAATAGAAGTTATATTGTCTTAGATCCTCCAACATGTTAGGCTTGCTTTCCCTCTTATGCTAGCCAAAATTTTCTGCACCAAGTTGAGATACTACTTGTGCATCCAAAAACCTTCAACCTATTTTTGCCATGAGAGTCCAATGTATCTACCTATGGATTAAGGAAGATACTTCAAGTAAGTTGTCATCGGTGGAAGCAATAAAAATTTCTCTCTAAATATGTTCTATCATTTAGTGTGAGGAAAATAAGCTTTGTACGATCTTTTGATTGGGAAGAAATAAAAGCGAGGGACTGCATAATAAAGGTCTCCATCACAAATAGCAATATAAAGTGGCATTCCTTTGCATTAAGATTTCGTGCATCCAACCAAAAAGCGTATGGCAACCTCTGCTTCCCTCTACAAAGGGCCTATCTTTTATGTTAATTTCTACCTTAATACTAGAGTCATGATGATCTTCACCCTTCCTTTTACATTTATCTTTTGGCAAGCACTATATGTTGGAGAAAGATCTAGGTATATATATATCCATACGGATGTAGAAGATCATAAACTATTATTGTTGACATTACCCTTGAGGTAAATCGTGTGAAGGCGGAACTATAAGCCCCTATCTTCCTATGTGTTCGATTGAAGCTTTGTTCTCATAACTATCGCGTGAGTGTTAGCAATTATGAAAGATTAAGAGATGGTTGAGTATGTGAACATGCTGTATAAAAGCTCATACATTGACTCTTTTTGATGTTATGATAAATTGCAATTGCTTCAATGACTGAGATCATAGTTCGTTAGTTTTTAGTAAGGTTTGTGATTCATACTTTACTTTGTGAACAAATTATCACTTCGGTATAAAAAGTTATATGACAATATATATATTGTTGTTCTAAAGATGATCATGATGCCCTCATGTCTGTATTTTATTTTATTGAGACCTCTGTCTCTAAACATGTGGTCATGATTATCAATTTTGTCTTTCGCTTGAGGACAAGCAAGGTCTAAGCTTGGAGGAGTTGATACGTATATTTTGCATCATGTTTGTATGTTGATATTTATTGCATTATGGACTGTTATTTCACATTATGGTACAATACTTATGCATTTTCTCTCTTATTTTACAAGATTTACATGAATAGTGAGAATGCCGGCAACTGGAATTTTGGACTGGGAAGGATCAAATCTGAGATACCTATTTTGCACAACTCTAAATGTCCTGAAATCTTACGGGGAATTATTTGGGAATATATAAAAAATACTGAGCGAAGAAGCAACAGAAGGTGACCCACCAGGTGACCACAAGCCTGGGGGCGCGCCCTACCGCCCCCCCCCCCCTCCCAAGGGGCGCCTCCAGGGCTTGTGGATCCCCTAGCCATCATCAGACGCCCATCTTCTGGTATATGAGGGGTTCTAACCTAGAAAAAAAATCATAACGAAGCTTTCGGGACGAAGCGTCGCCGTCTCGAGGCGGAAGCTGGGCAGAAGCAATCTAGGCTCTGACGGAGCTGTTCTACCGGGGAAACTTCCCTCCAGGAAGGGGAAATCAAAGCCATCATCGTCACCAATGATCCTTTCATCGAGAAAGGGTCAATATTCATCAACATCTTCACCAGCACCATCTCCTCTCAAACCCTAGTTCATCTCTTGTATTCAATCTTTATCTCAAAACCACAGATTGGTACATGTGGGTTGCTAGTAGTGTTGATTACTCTGTGTAGTTGATGCTAGTTGGTTTATTTGGTGGAAGATCATATGTTCAGATCCTTGATGCTACTAAATACCCCTCTTGTTATGAACATGCATATGCTTTGTGACTTTGTGAGTAGTTACGTTTGTTCCTGGGGACATGAGAGAAATCTTGTTATTAGGTAATCATGTGAATTTGGTATTCGTTTGATATTTTGATGAGATGTATTTTGTCTTTCCTCTAGTGATGTTATGTGAACGTCGACTACATGACACTTCACCATTATTTGGGCCTAGTGGAAGGCATTGAGAAGTAATAAGTAGATGACGCGTTGCTAGAGTGATAGAAGCTTAAAGCCTAGTTTATGTGTTACTTCGTAAGGGGCTGATTTGGATCCACATGTTTCATGCTATGGTTAGATTTATCTTAATTCTTATTTCGTAGTTGCGGATGCTTGCGAGAGGGGGTAATCATAAGTGGGAGGTTTGTCCAAGTAAGAACATGACCCAAGCACCGGTCCACCCACATATCAAATTATCAAAATAGCGAACACAAATCATATGAGCATGATGAAGACTAACTTGACAATAATTCTCATTTGTCCCCGGGAGCGTTTTGCTTTATATAAGAGTTTGTCCAGGCTTATCCTTTGTTACGAAAAGGATTGGGCCACCTTGCCGCACCTTTGTTACACTTGTTACTTGTTATCTGTTACGAACTATCTGTTACCGATAATTTCAGTGCCTGCAGAAAATATCTTGCTGAAAATCGCTTGTCATTTCCTTTTGCTCCTCGTTGAGTTCCACACTCTTACTTATCGAAAGGACTATGATAGATCTCATGTACTTGTGGGTCATCGGGCGGGAGGGTTTTGGGGAAAGTAGAGGGAAATGGTGGAGGCTGCCACCGACTGACGGGCCAGGGGGAGTAGTTGGCGCGCATCACGGGCGTCTGTCTCGTCTCCGCACCGATGCAAATGAGGCTCAAAACTAAGCCGAGAATGGGTCGGCAGACGGACGAAAAGCGGACGCATGTCCATTTGGGTCGGCATGTTCGGCCGACTTTTCTGTCTGCCGCGATCCAATCCGACACGCTCAGACGAAATGGGTCGACGCATTGGACTTGCTCTAAGCTAAATTAAATCTACTTGGTCCTAGGCGCACCTGATTAATATGCAAGTCGATCTGGCCTAAGCCCGGGTGGTTGACCGCCGGCTAGCAGCGTCTGCCTTCTGATTTTCTTGGTGGTGTTGGCCCTTGTTGGAGCTGGTTTCTGTCTGAATTTTTGTGGCGAATTTTGCCGCTGCCCCCCATCCCACTTCTTTCCCTCGCGCCTCGTCAAGATTAGATTGAGTCATGGGACAGAGGTCTGACCAAGAGGGAGTTGGGAAGAGACTTTGAGGCGTGCGATTGATCGCTATTGAGAGGGAGAACTCTAGCGGTCAGGCCACGGGCCCCAAATAGTGCAAAGAAATTAAATAGGCTAATAAAAAATATACAACATGGTCCCAAAATTGGGAGCCCCTAGGATATGGGGGTCCTGTGTGGTCGCACCTCTTGCACAGCCTCTGGACGGCCCTGGGTGAGCATGTGTGTCATTTATCGCAACCTGTTAGTTTTCTTTTTTTAGATTCGTTTATTCAAAATAAAAATATCTCTTAAACCATGCGTCCAAATCCTAAATTGTATTCATTATTAAACTTCTCGCATCGAGATTTTTGAAAATAGATCTCATCTCAATAGGTTCCATTGAATCCTTTTTTTACTAAAAAAACAAGCCAAGATCATAGTTTTTCACTTTTCCCCTTTTTGAGAGGCACACTTGTGCCTTGGCAGAAGAAAATCTATGTATATTGTGGAAGCAAATATGCGACTCCGGGATAAGTAAATTTGTGCCGCCTGTGTGAAAAAGAAACAAAAATGCATTCCTTTTCTTTTCTGAGAGACATAGACGTGTCTGTCGCAGAAGCAAATATGTGCCTCCACGAGAAGAAATTATGTGCCTCTGGTAGAACAAAAAAGAACCTGTTTTTTCTTTTCTTTTTCAAGAGGCACAACTTTGTCTCTCCCAAAAGCAAATGTGTGCCTCCCGTATATGATAATGAAACACCTTTTTTTTTACTTTTTCATGCGGAAGCAAATCTATGCCTTCACAAGAAATAAATCAGTGCTTCCCCGGAAGAAAAGGAAAGTTTTTTTTTCCGTGCAATTTTTTCTCCAAAACCTACGGAAAATCAGGAGAAAACCTAAATGCATTAGTTGGGGGGGGGGCATCAAAAAACCCAAAAATCGTATAAAAAAGTCCCGAGGGGCGCCCAACATGTGACACGTGCCGGTGGCTGAAAGCTCTTAGCCCACCAAAGTGACTCTTGTGGGGCTCCCGCAAGGGGTATCCCTTGATTAGTTGCTCCCTATATATTAGCGCTCAAGATTGATGGCACGCCTATTGAATCAGCCCAGTGAATCATGCGTAGTTGCCAGAACTATATCTCGCTTATAGCGAGATGGAAGAAGCTCTGGCCTGAAGCATCCGCAATAATGGGTGCCTCCCCCACTAATGCATAATGAAAACAAGAAAAAGGGATAAAATGGGAGCACCGAGTGATCGATCTCAAGTCTCCTCAGTGCTGAGTAGCGATGCTAGCCATTGAGGTATTTGTCGGGTTCATTGTAAAATAGAAAGCGCAACCAACTTGAGGGAAAAGGGCCGGATTTTTTCTCTGTTTGTTTGGTTTTTTATTTTTCTTTGTCTATTCATCGTTTTCCTTCGTTTCTTTCTCTGTTTTCACTATTTTCTCTCTCTCTTTCCTTTACTATATGTTTCTTTGTTTCATTCTTGGGTTTCACCGTCTCTTTCATTAGTTTCCTTTTTTTTCTATGTTTATTTGTTTCATTTGCATTTTTCATCGATTTTATTTGTCTTTACTTGTTTCTTTCACAGTTTTCACTATTTTCTTTCTTGTTTTCACTGGGCTTATTTTTTTTTCTGTTGATTTCTTTTTTCTTGAACAAATGTTAACTTTTTCGTATGCATTAAAAACTTTCATATACGTTACAAATATTTTTTATATACATATTGAACATTTTTAAGTACATGATTAACATTTTTGAAAACTTACATTTTATGTTTACTTTTTTCTATACACGTTGCACATTTTTGGTATATATCTAATACATTTTTCTAGTACACATTTAACATTTTATGTCTACTTTTTTCTATACACGTTGCAAATACATTTTTTTAATACACGTTACATATCTAATACATTTTCCTATACACATATAACATTTTTCAACTGCTTAATTAACATTTTGTAAGTACAAGATAGCAAGTTTTTGAATGCATTGTCAACCTTTTTCTATAAACATAAAAAAAAATCAAATCCTTGATTAATATTTTTCAATTACGAGATTAATATTATTTAATAAATGATGAGCATTTTTTCCATACACATTTAACAATTTTCAAATATTTGATTTACGTTTTTCAACTCTTTTATTTCAAATGCTTGATTGAATATATTTTAAATACATGATCACCTTTTTCACACACATTGTATATTCTTTTGTATACATGAGAAACATTTTCTCTATAGACACTTAACATATTTCAAATGCTTGGTTAACATTTTTTCAAATGTTTTAACGAAAGTGTTTTCTGTAATATATTTATTTAGAATATTTGGAGGTACACACAAAAGTAAAATCATAAAGCAAAAAATCAAAAACAAAAAAGTGAAAGAAAATAACAAGGTTGTGGCCTCCCACACCTGGACCAGCTTGACGTGCCGCTTCCCTGCATCTCACTATAAGCGAGGCATAGGGGCGCCCACGCGTTGTCCACTGTATGCTTCATGCGGCTAGTCAGTTCTTATTTAGCGCCTTAAGCTACGTATTGTTTTCACAACATGGAGCACACCCTCCGTTGGACTTTGGGCTCGTCATAGTTATCTACGGAGTATTTCCTTGTTTTCTCGTTCGCACAGGGCTTCACCGTACGGGAACTCCTATACGACACTTGTGGCACCAGCAACCTCTGCTGGCGCCCACGCGCACGTGCTATCGGCTGGCCCAGCTAACACCAGCTCGCTCAAAAAGAAAACAATTCATTGGCCTCACCCGCTCACACTTTGTCACCTAGTTCAACCGGTCAACCATTGACTGGTTGAACAGTCAAAAGGGTTGATCATTGACTTTTTGGAAAAGAAATGAAAAAAACCTCGATTTGCATACAAAAAAATTCACAAATGTGAGAAAATTTTCATCTATTTTGAAAAATGGTCACAAAATTTGAAAAAGTTCATCAATTTTCAAAAAATGTTCAAGAATTAGTTAAAAAATTCGTTGATTTTTAAAAAGGTTCATCAATTTTGCAAAAAAACATTAAAAAATTGAAAAAAGGGTCATCGAATTTGAAAATTCCATGCATTTTTGAAAATCAAATAAAAATATAAAAGGTAAATGAAAAAACTAAGAAAACTTAAAATGAAAATTGAAACATAAAAACAAGAAAACTAATTTGGCTGGCCAAGATAGGAACTAGTGGAGTTTAGAGGTGGGCGCCAGTTTGCTAAATGTTCTAAATCCGGGGCTTAAGGCGCCATATAGAATTTGCCTCACTATAGGTCTGGTCCATGTAGGGTTTTTTCCAGCAGTTTTGTGAACTTTGTCAAGGACGGCTCCACAAGCTTTTTCGAGTGTGATTTTCTCATGGTTTATGCAGAACATTTTTTTAATTAATAACTTTTTTCAAACTCGTGGTTTTAAAGAAAATCACAAAAAATCATCCTTTTCAAATTCATGAATTGTTTTTCTAAATCCACAAACCTTTTTAATTCATTATTTAACAAATGTGTGAACGTTTATAATTCAAGTTTATTTCAAGCTCACAAACTGTTTTGGAAATTGTGAAGCCAAATTTAAATTCATGTTTTTAAAGAAAAATCATGTTTTCCCCCAAATTTGTGAACTTTTTTTAAGTTTGTGAACTTATTTTAGAGAAATTCAACGATCGAATGGTCAACCCGCGAACCAATGGAGGGGGTGACGAGTTGCTCGTGTCATTAGGCCAACCAACATGGTGTGCGCATGGGCACTTGTTTGGCTTCCCGACGCTTGAAGTGATGACTAGGAGGTCTCTGTGGTCATGCATGCAGGTTGTCCGCGTGACGGGTCCCTTTCGTCACTAGTTTGTTGTTTGTTTGTTTTGGGTGTGTGTGGGTATCTTGTATCATGTGAGAAATCTCTCTCTCTCTCTCTCTCTCTCTCTCTCTCTCTCATAGTCGCATGCACGCCCGTGACCTCCCTTTCTCTCTCGAGTGAAATAGTCATTGACGTCTACGATTCCGACGGCCTCACAACGAATTGGCGATGTTATTCACCGGCATGTTCATTCCTTGCTCTCCTCTACTGATTGACTAATATCCCCTCTACATTTTGTCCCGGCATATTCCTCGACATCAAGCCCTACCCGCATCTCAATTGGCCAGCATGGTGGTCCAATGGTAATCGATGTCGCCTCTTGCTGCTCCTCTAACCTGTTGAAAATATGCCCTAGAGGCAATAATAAATTGGTTATTATCGTATTTCCTTGTTCATGATAAAGGTTTATTATTCATGCTGGAATTGTATTGACCGAAAACTTAAATACATGTGTGAATACATAAACAAATACTATGTCCCTAGTGAGCCTCTACTATACTAGCTCGTTGATCACAGATGGTTAAGGTTTCCTAACCATAGACATGAGTTGTCATTTGGTAACGGGATCACATCATTAGGAAAATGTTGTGATGGACTAGACCTAATTGTAAGCTTAGCATCAGATCATTTATTTTATTTGCTATAGCTTTCTTCATGTCAAGTATCTGCTCCTTCAACCATGAGATCATGCTACTCCCGGATATCGGAGAAATGCCTTGTATGCTATCAAACGTCACTTCGTAATAGGGTGATCATAAAGTTACTCTACAGGTATCTCCGAGGGTGTCTGTTGGGTTGGCAAGGATCAAGACTGGGGTTTGTCACTCCGTTTGACGGAGAGGTATCTCTGGGCCTCTCGGTAACACAACATCATAAGAAGCTTGCAAGCATGTGATTAATGAGTTTAGTCACGAGATCTTGTATTACGGAATGAGTAAAGAGGCTTGCCGGTAACGAGAATGAATTAGGTGTGGAGATACCGATGATCGAATCTCGGGCAAGTAGCATATCGTCGGACAAAGGGAATTGCATATGGGATTAACCGAATCCTTGACATTGTCGTTCAACCGATAAAGATCTTTGTGGAATATGTAGGAACCATCTGCATCCAGGTCCCTCTATTGGTTATTGACCGGAGAGGTGTCTCGGACATGACTACATGAGTCCTGAACCCGCAGGGTCGCACGCTTAACGTTCATTGACGCTAGAGTAATTTTGGGATACTTGATGATTGAAACCGAATGTTGTTTGGAGTACCGGATGAGATCCCAGACGTTGCGAGGAGTCTCAGAATTGTCGGGAGAAAATATTTATATATGGAAAGGCCTTATTGGGCTAGGCGCACAAGTCTCTCAAGGCCCATGCAGTTGGGAAAGGTGGAAAGTCCACCTTTGTATGGAAGGGAAGGAGGGGGACTAGGATTCCACCTCCTCCCCCTTGGCTGCGTCCTAGGGTTTAGAGGGTTGTTCCCCACGCCCCTCCACCTATATACAGAGGGGAGGGGGACACCAAGCCCTTGGCGCCCCTCTCTCTCTCTCTCTCTCTCTCTCTCTCTCTCTCATGTTACTCCCTAACTCCTCCATCCTCGTTCTAGTAGCACTTGTCGAAGCCCTCGTGAACTAGCCCACCACCATGCCATTGTGATGGTTGTGATCTCATCTACTTATCCACCTTCTCTTGCTGGATCAAGGAGGCAGAGACGTCATCGAGCCGCATATGTGCTAAACTCGGAGGTGTTGTCCGTTTGACACTAGATCGGTTGGATCGTGATCGAATCATGAAGGGTACGACTACATAACCGCGTTTTAACGCTTCCGCTTAGCGATCTACAAGGGTATGTAGATACACTCCCCCTCTCGTAGCTATGCATCTCCATGGATGGATCTTGCGTGTGTGTAGGAATTTTTTTTCCCATGCGACGTTCCCTAACTGTGGCATCATGAGCTAGGTCTATGCATAGATGGTATGCACGAGTAGAACACAAAGAAGTTGCGGGCATTGATGTTCAGATTGCTTACCTCCTTTGTCTTATTTTTTTCGGCGGTATTGTGGGATGAATCGGCTCGGGCCAACCTTACATGTCCTCGCACACGAGAACGGTTCCACCGACTGACATGCAACTTGTTTTGCATAAGGTGGCTAGCAGGTGTCTGTCTCTCCTACTTTAGATGAATCTAATTCGACGAAGGTGGTCCTTATTGAAGGTTAAAAGGCAACTTGATTATCATCGTTGTGGTTTTGTGGATAAGAACGGTTCTTATAGTTTACCCTAACAGCCACGTAAAAATTGCAGTGGCAAAGTAGAGGACGTCTAACTTGTTTTTGCAGGACATGTTGTGATGTGGTATGGCCAAAACATGATGTGATATATGTTGATGTATGAGATGATCATGTTTTGTAATAGGTTCACGACTTGCATGTTGATGAGTATGGCAACTGGTGGGAGCCGTAGGGTTGTATTTAATTTATTGTATGACCCGCTTGTCAATCATTGAACGTCATGTAATTGCTTTACTTTGTCACTATGCGTTAGCAATAGTTTTAGAAGCAATAGTTGGTGGAGCCAACCACGACGAAGACACAATGATGGAGATCATGGTGTCACTACAGGAATCAAGAACTTTGTCGTCTTCCATAGCTGACTGATGACCCACAAGTGTAGGGGATCTATCATAGTCCTTTCGATAAGTAAGAGTGTCGAACCCAACGAGGAGCAGAAGGAAATGATAGGCAGTTTTCAGTAAGGTATTCTCTGCAAGCACTGAAATTATCGATAACAGATAGTTTTGTGATAAGGTAATTGGTAACAAGTAACAAATAGTAAAAGTAAATAAGGTGCAACAATATGGCCCAATCCTTTTTGTAGCAAAGGACAAGCCTGGACAAACTCTTATATGAAGGAAAGCGCTCACGAGGACACATGGGAATTATCGTCAAGCTAGTTTTCATCACATTCATATGATTCACGTTCGTTACTTTGATAATTTGGTATGTGGGTGGACCGGTGCTTGGGTGCTGCCCTTACTTGGACAAGCATCCCACTTATAATTAACCTCTATTGCAAGCATCCGCAACTACAAAAGAAGTATTAAGGTAAACCTAACCATAGCATGAAACATATGGATCCAAATCAGCCCCTTACGAAGCAACGCATAAACTAGGGTTTAAGCTTCTGTCACTCTAGCAAACCATCATCTACTTATTACTTCCCAATGCCTTCCTCTAGGCCCAAACAATGGTGAAGTGTCATGTAGTCGAGTTCACATAACACCACTAAAGGAAAGACAACATACATCTCATCAAAATATTGAACGAAGACCAAATTTACATGACTACTTATAGCAAGACTTCTCCCATGTCCTCAGGAACAAATGTAACTACTCACAAATCATATTCATGTTCATAATCAGAGGGGTATTAATATGCATAAATGATCTGAACATATGATCTTCCACCGGATAAACCAACTAGCATCAACTACAAGGAGTAATCAACACTACTAGCAACCCACAGGTTAGGGTGGACATGGTCCGAGCCGTCGTTTGGACCGACCGCCGGCGGTCCGGTCCGGACCGGACCAAGCAGCATGACGGTCTTGATCTCAGGGACCGGACCGACGGCGGCGAAGCCCGGGCCGGACCGAATGGACCAAAGGGACCGAATGGGTGGGGTTGATGAGTGCAGGTGCAGCAGCGAGTTGGGCGACGTGCCCAAGTGATGTGACAAACTAGACGATGTGCGCGAGTGAAACTGACGAACTACACGACATGCGCGAGTTGGGCGACATGTGCGAGTGATACTGACAAACTGAATTTTCTGAAAGTTTGACACCACGTATTTAACTGACAGTCTTCACGCTCATCCAGAAGAAGCGCAGAAACAAACAGCTGCGACTTCACCTTCAGAGTGTTGGGGATCATGCCCCAGTACTTGTTGGTGGCGCTGGCGAGGCGCAGAGCGTTCGGATTGTGACCTTCAAAGCTGGTGCCCGGTGGCATGTTTACTGCTTAATAATCCTCTAGTGCAAAAAGTACTCGCCATGCAACGTGTGCATGTCCACCTCTTCGATTAGTTTCAGCTTAGTTAGATCCCGACGGTGTGGGAGCTCATGGCATGTCACGATTTCAGCTCATTCAGCGGCAACATAGCTGCGTACGGGTGGACGGGTGGACGTTGTACTCGTTCGTGGCTATTCTTTCGTTCCATTCAGTTGCAAGTAAAATGCCTTGACCCGCAGCTCGTGTCATGGCACGATTTCAGCTCATGCAGCCGCAATACCCGCAGGAATTGGTGTCACGGTTGGGGTCGATGCCATGTTCAAGAACTCCAGATCGGCGGCCGTGTAGGCACGACAATGATGGCCACCGGCTGCAAGAGGATACGCCGCACGGGGAGGAGTGGAAGGAAGGAGAGGGGAAGCTCGGAGACATGGTGGTTCACCCGGAGGCTGCCGGTGGCCGCGACGACGAGGAACAGCGGCGACGGTGACTACGTTTTCTCGGTCAGACCGAGCGGCTCGGTGAAAGACCGGACCGGACCGACATTTTTTTGGGCCGAATATTGCAGCCCGGACCGACCAGCTTTCCTACCGGTCCTGGACCGTACGGTCCAGTCCTGAATGGGCCGCGAGTGGGCCCAAAAGCCCGCTCGCTCCGTCCAGCCCTACCCACAGGTACCAATCTGAGGTTTTGATACAAAGATTGGATACAAGAGATGAACTAGGATTTGAGAGGAGATGATGCTGGTGAAGATGTTGATGAAGATAACCCTCCCCAAGATGGGAGAGTTGTTGGTGATGACGATGGCGATGATTTCCCCCTCCCGGAGGGAAGTTTCCCCGGCAGAACAGCTCCGCCGGAGCCCTAGATTGGTTCCACCAAGGTTCTGTGTCGAGACGGCGGCGCTTCGTCCCGAAAGCCTCCTTATGATTTTTTCCAGGTCAAAACACTTCATATAGCAGAAGATGGGCATCGAGGGGCTGCCAGGTGGCCCACGAGGCAGGGGGCGCGCCCATGGGGGTAGGGCGCACCCCCACCCTCGTGGACGTGGGTGTCCCCCTCCTATACATCTTTCGCCAGATATTTTTTATATTTTTCAAAACTGACTTCCGTGGAGTTTCAGGGCTTTTTGAGTTTTGCAGAATTGGTCTCCAATATTTGCTCCTTTTCCAGCCCAGAATTCCAGCTGCCGGCATTCTCCCTCTTCATGTAAACCTTGTAAAATAAGAGAGAAAAGGTATAAGTATTGTGACATAATGTGTAATAACAACCCATAATGCAATAAACCTCAATATAAAAGCATGATGCAAAATGGACGTATCACTGACGACAAAGGCATGCCTGGCGGCCAGCAGACGGCAAACAGTCCGACTGAACGAACTATGACAAAGGGCTCTTTGCCGTCTGCTGGCGGACGACAAAGATGCAAAGGCCTTTGCCGCCTGCCAGCAGACGGCAAAGAGCCTGGACGGCACATGTGGCAGGTTAGGTCCGTTAGGGGGTTAACGACGTGCTTTACCGTCTGCCAGCATATGGCAAAGACCTTTGCATCTTTACCGCCTGCCAGTAGATGACAAAGTGCCTAAATAGGCCAGCCCAGGTAGCTGCCACGTGGCACTCTATGCCATCTGCTGGCAGACGGCAAAGTTGCAAAGGTCTTTGTCGTCTGCCAGCCAATGTCAAACTGACCAAATAGGCCAGCCACAGTGCCCCCAGGTTGCACAGGTAGCTGCCACGTGGCAGCTTTGCCGTCTGCTGGCAGATGGCAAAGAGCCTGTACAGCCCCTGGTTTTTCTGTTTTTCCTTAAATTCATTCAATTTCACAGAATTTCATATATATATATATATATATATATATATATATATATATATATATATATATATATATATATATATATATATATAACAAGTTTCCAACAACATGTATATAACAAGTTTCCAACAACATATATATAACAAGTTTCCAACAAGAAGTTATCCAACAACATATCCAACATAAAATGGTTTCATCCATACATACATATCCAACAACAAGTTTGCAACAAGTTTCCAAAAACATAAAACAAGCACAAGGAGAAGAGTAGACTCCATCAATGCAAGCTCCTAATCTAAAGCAAATCTGCAAATTGGGAAAGAAGAAAGTTAGAAGAAGAAGAAGAAGACTAGCTAGAAGAAGAAGAAGAAAAGAAGAAGAAGAATTTTTCTTCTCTTTCTTTTTCTCCTCTCCTCTTCTTTATCTTCTCCTTCTTCTAACCAATGTAGGTAAAAATGTCATTTTTAGCTAAGCTATGTAAAAATGCTAAGTGTAGGTCATTTTAGAGCTAAGATAGGTAAATAGGTCATTTTGGAGCTTAGTAAGGTTATTTTGTCATTTAGGAGAAAAATAAGCTAAGTATATGTCATTTTGGATCTAAACCAAGATTATCATGCCATTTTTTGCCTAAGTATGGTAAATATGTCATAAATGAACTTAAGAAGCTATGTATAGGTCATTTTTGAGCTAACCTAGGTAGTTATGCATTTTTGAGCTAACTAAGCATATTTTGTCATTTTGGAGGGGGAAAATGCTAAGTATAGGTCATTTTATAACTATGCTAGGTAAAGTATGTCAGTTTGGAGCTAAGTAAGGTTATTATGTCATTTTCGAGGAAAATAAGCTAAGTCTATGTCATTTTGGAGCTAAACCTAGGTTATTATGCCATTTTTTTACCCAAGTGAGCTAATTATGTCATAAATGAACTAGCTAAGCTAAGTATAGATCATTATTGAGATATCATAGATAGTTATGACATTTTTTAGCTAACTAAGCATATCAAGTCATTTTAGAGGGAAAAAATGCTAAGTTTAGGTCATTTTATAGCTATCGTAGGTAAAATATGTCATTTTGGAGCTAAGTGGTTATCATGTCATTTTCGAGGAAAATAAGCTAAGTATAGGTCATTTTGGAGCTAAACCTAGGTTATTATGCCATTTTTTACCCAAGTGAGCTAATTATGTCATAAATGAACTAGCTGAGGTAATTATAGATCATTATTGTGCTATCGTAGGTAGTTATGCCATTTTTAGCTAACTAAGCATATCAAGTCATTTTGGAGGAAAAATGCTAAGTATAGGTCATTTTATAGCTATCATAGGTAAAATATGTCATTTTGGAGCTAAGTAAGGTTAGTATGTCATTTTCGAGGAAAATAAGCTAAGTATAGGTCATTTTGGGGCTATGCATGTCATTTCTTAAGCTAAGTATGCATTTGTTAAGAAAACATTTGGGAAAACTTACCATCATCACGGAGGTGAAGGACCGATCGGGTTTGCGCCAGTGCCAGACGGAGAAGGACCGGTCGGGGTTGCGCCATTGCGAGACAGAGAAGGATCGATTGATGCTTGTTGGGAGGCATGCTGCACCAAAGATCATTTGCAATGTCTCGTTAGCATGATGCAACTGAAATGTGAATACTAGTAACTAATGGCCATTCAAATGAAACTCACTGTGTTCGCTATACCAATCTGGGGCATCGGCGGAGGGGTGTGACCGTTGTTCTGGCACACGGCCTGCACATTTTGTTTTCACGAGTCAGTCATATTAGTTAGTAATGAAACGGACATTACATGCATGATTTGACTAATATGCAGGGGAAACTTACCACGAGGAGCTCGTATAGGGCCCGGTGACCCGCGTCATTCCGGTTCCTCTCTGCCTCCAACAGACTAGTCGTCCTCTCCTCCAACTCCCTCTTCCTCCCGCTGGAAAAACTAACTAAGTAATTAACCTAAAAAATAACTAACTAACTAATTAACCTATGTACAGTAGGGTAAAACAACTAACTAATTAACCTAAAAAACTAACTAACTAAACTAATTAACCTAAATCAAAAAACAGCAATAAAAAAGACAGAAAAAGGAAAGAAAACTCACCAGGGGGCAGAGCGGCACCGGTCGGCAGGGCCGGAGAGGCGACAAGCGGTGGGTGGCGGGGAGTCGGGGGCGCGATGCGAAGCGCCGGGCGACGGGCAGCGGGGCGCCAGGGGCAGCGGGAGGGTCTGTGGCATCGGGGGCGCTGGGCGGTGGGGGGAGGC
>LR738715.1:74090636-74101244 GCA_902687465.1 Secale cereale | reverse complement strand
GGGCATGGGGACGGCATGGGTGAGGTGAGAGAGAGAGAGGGGGGTGGGGCGTGGGGCCGACTGATTTTTAGTTAGGTTTAATTTCTTTGTCGTCTACTAGCAGATGACAAAGAGCGTAACTAGTGGGTAGAGGCCGGGGGGAAACGACTGTTAGCCTGGCTATTCTCTTTGCCGTCTGCTAGCGGACGGCAGAGAAAGTGGCCGTTAGGTGGTTCTCGTTAGTGGGCCATCCTCCCTCTTTGTCGTCTGCTAGCTTCTATGTCGTTCGCTAGCAGACGACAAAGAGCTGGCAGACGGCAAACATGATCTTTCCCGCCAACTCTTTCTTTGTCGTCAGCTTTTTTTAAGTTGATGGCAAAGACCTTCTTTGCCGTCAGCTACTGGACGACAAAGAGCTGGCTGACGGCAAAGATCCTGATTCCAATAGTGTGTCATGCCGGTGACGATGGATATCATGCTGGTGCTTTCGAGATGGAGATCAAAAGCATGAGATGATAATGGCTAGATCATGTCACATATATATTGATTGCATGTGATTTTTATCTTTTTATGCATCTTATTTTGCTTAGGACGACTTAGCATTATAAGATGACCCATTCACTTAATTTCAAGATAAAGGTGTTCACCCTAAGTATGCACCATTGCAAAAGTTTGTCGTCTCGAAGCACCTCGTGATGATCGGGTGTGATAGACTCTACATTCATATACAATGGGTGTAAGCCAGTTTACACATGCGGAATACTTGGGTTAAAATTGATGAGCCTAGCATGTACAGACATGGCCTCCAAACACAGGAGACTGAAAGGCCAAACATGAGTCATATAGTAGATATGATCAACATGGAGATGTTCACCATTGATGACTACCCCATCTCACGTGATGATTGACATGGGTTAGTTGATTTGGATCATGTATCACTGAGACAACTTGAGGGATGTTGATTTAAGTGGCAGTTCACTAGTAATTTGATTAACTGAACTAATTATCATGAACTTAGTCTTAATTGTTTTCGCAAAATTTGTGTTGTAGATCAATGGCCCGCGATGTAGTTCCCCTAAATTTTCATATGTTCCTAGAGAAAGACTAAGTCAAAGATATTGTAAGCAATTATGCATACTAGGTCCGTAGTCTGAGGATTGTTCTCACTGCTGCACATAAGGCTTATTTCCTTGATGCATCGTTCAGTGTGCCAACCCCTCTAAGTGTCATCTATGGATGTTGTGAATGTCTGGTAGGCACGTTCTAATGACTACTCGATAGTTCAGTGTGCCATGCTTTATGGCATAGAAATCAGGGCCCCAAAGACAGTTTCAACGCCACAGAGCATATGATATGTTCCAAGAGCTGAAATTGGTATTTCAGGCTCATGCTCGTGTCGAGAGGTATAAGACCCCTGACAAGTTCTTTGTCTGCAAGATGGAGGAGAATAGCTCAGTTAGTGAGCATGTGCTCAGAATGTCTGGGTGCTACAATCGCTTGAATCAAGTGGGAGTTAATCTTCCAGATAGGACAACAGTTGACAAAGTTTTCCAGTCACTGCCACCAAGCCATAAGGGCTTCGTGATGAACTATAATATGCAAGGGACAGAGAAGACGATCCCTAAGCTATTCATGATGCTTTAGGCCGCGAAGGTTGAAATCAAAAAAAAGGCATCAAGTGTTGTTTGTTAATAGGACCACTAGTTTCAAGAAAGGCAAGGGAAAGAAAGGGAACTTAAAGAAGAATGGAAGGCAGTTGCCGCTCCCGTGAAGAAACCCAAGGCTAGACCAAAACTTGAGACTGAGTGCTTCTATTGCAAGGGGAAAGGCCACTCGAAGCGGAACTTACAAAAGTACTTGGAAGATAAGAAGGCTAGCAATGTCAACAAAGGTATATTTGATATACACATTATTGATGTGTACCTCACTAGCACTCGTAGTAGTGTGTGGGTATTTGATACCGATTCAGTTGCTAATATTAGTACCTCAGAGCATGAACTACGAAGTAACGGAGACTAGCTAAGGGCGAGGTGACGATGAGTGTTGGAAGTGTCTCGAAGGTTTATATGATCACCATTGGCATGCTCGCAATACCTTGAAGATTAGTACTAAACGAGCATAAAACATTATATCAGGATATTGTTTATTGCAAGAGGGTTATTCATTTAAGTTGGAGAATAATTGTTATTCTATTTATATGAGTAACATCTTTTATGGTCATGCACCCCTTGTGAATGGTTTATTCTTGTTGAATCTCGATCGTAGTAATACACATATTCATAATATTGATGCCAAAAGATGCAAGTACCGTATATTTGTGGCACTACCCCTTAGGTCATATTGGTGTAAAGCGCATGAAGAAACTCCATGCTGATGGATTTTTGGAATCTCTTGATTATGAATCATGTGAGACATGTGAACCATGCCTCATGATCAAGATGACTACAAATCCGTTCTCCGATACAATGGTGTGAGTTAGTGACTTATTGGAAATAATACATACCGATGTATGCGGTCCGATGAGTATTGAAGGCCGCGGTGGATATCGCAATTATCTTACCTTCATAGATGATTTGAGTAGATATGGCTATATTTACTTGATGAAACACAAGTCTGAAATTTTTGAAAAGTTCAAGAAATTTCAAAGTGAAGTTGAAGATCATCGTGACAAGAAGATAAAATGTCTATGATATGATCGCGGAGGTCAATATTATTTTGTATGTATTTAAGACAATGTGAAAAATTGTTTCATAACTTATGCCACCTCGAACACCATCGTGTAATGGTGTGTCTGAACGTCGCAACCGTACTCTATTGGATATTGTACGTTCTATGATGTCTCTTATCGATTTGCCACTATCATTTCGGGGTTATGCATTAGAGACAACTGCATCCAATTTAAACAGGGCACCATCTAAATCCGTTGATACGACGTCGTATGAGTTATGGTTTGGCAGAAAACCTAAACTATGGTTTAAAGTATGGGGATGTGACGTTTATGTCAAGAGGCTTCAACCTGATAAGCTCGAACCCAAAGTGGAGAAGTGTGTATTCATAGGATACCCTAAAGATACCATCGGGTATACCTTCTACCATATATCCGAGGGCAAGATCTTTGTTGCCAAGAATGGGTCCTTTATGGAGAAGGAGTTTCTCTCGGAAGAAGTGAGTGGGAGGAAAGTAGAACTTGATGAGGTAATTGTACCTTCTCTTGATATGGAAGGTAGCACATCACAGAACGTAGTTCTCGTGATGCCTACTGCTACTTCTCGAGCTTGCGTTGTATTCCCTCGAAGAGGAAAGGGAGATGTAGCACAGTAGTGTAAGTATTTCCCTCAGTTTTTGAGAACCAAGGTATCAATCCAGTAGGAGACCACGCGCGAGTCCCTCACACCTGCACAAATAAATAAGAACTTCACAGCCAACGCGATAAGGGGTTGTCAATCCCTTTACGGTCACTTACGAAAGTGAGATCTGATAGAGATGATAGTTTATATTTTTGGTATTTTTCTGTTTATAAGAACAGAAAGTAAAAGCGGAAAAATTAAAGTAGGTGTAGATTAATATGTTGAGAATAGACCCGTGGGCCATAGTGTTCTCTAATGGCTTCTCTCATGATAGCGATATTCTACGGCGGGTAAACAAATTATTGTCGAGCAATTGATAGAAAAGCGAATAATTATGAGACTATCAAGGCATGAGCATTATATATAGGCATCACATCCGAGACAAGTAGACCGAAACGATTCTGCATCTACTACTATTACTCCACACATCGACCGCTATCCAGCATGCATCTAGTGTATTGAGTTCATAAGAACAGAGTAACGCCTTAAGCAAGATGACGTGATGTAGAGGGATAAACTCAAGTAATATGATATAAACTCCATCTTTTTATCCTCGATGGCAACAATACAATACGTGCCTTGCTGCCCCTACTGTCACTGGGAAAGGACACCGCAATATTGAACCCAAAGCTAAGCACTTCTCCCATTGCAAGAACTATAGATCTAGTAGGCCAAACCAAACCAATAATTCGAAGAGACTTGCAAGGATATTATCATCATACATAAAGAGTTCAGAGAAGAACCAAATATTTCTCATAGATAATCTTGATCATAAACCCACAATTCATCGAATCTCGACAAACATACCGCAAAAAGAGATTACATCGAATAGATCTCCTCGAAGACCGAGGAGAACTTTGTATTGAGATCCAAAGAGAGAGAAGAAGCCATCTAGATACTAGCTATGGACCCGAAGGTCTGTGGTAAACTACTCACAACTCATGGTGAGGCGATGATGATGATGTAGAAGCACTCCGTGGAAGATCCCCCCTCCGGCGGAGCTCCGGAACAGGCCCCAAGATGGGATCTCACGGGAACAGAAGGTTACGGCGGTGGAACTAGGGTTTTCTCTGTTGCTCGATGGTTTCGGGGTACGTAGGCTTATATAGGAGGAAGGAGGGCACCGGGGGCCTTACGTGGGACCCACGAGGCAGGGGGCACACCCTAGAAGGGGGCCCCCACCCTCGTGGGCACCACGTGGCCCCTACTCCGTGGTTCTCAAGTCTCCCATGCGTGATTTTCTCCAAAAATATCTCTCCCGAAGGTTTCATTCTGTTTGGACTCCGTTTGATATCCCTTTTCTATAAAACCCTGAAACATGCAAAAAACAGCAATCTGGACTGGGCCTTTGGGTTAGTAGGTTAGTCCCAAAAATAATATAAAAGTGTATAACAAAGCCCATTAAACATCCAAAACATCATAAATAATAGCATGGAACAATCAAAAATTATAGATACGTTGGAGACGTATCACCTACACCAACCGAGGAGGAAGTTAATGATGATGATTATGAAACTTTGGATCAAGTTAGTATCGAACTTTGTAGGTTGATCATGGTACATTCCGCACAAGAGTGGTACGGTAATCCTGTCCTGGAAGTAATGTTGTTAGACACGAACCTACAAACTATGAAGAAGCAATGATGAGCCCGGATTCCGACAAGTGGCTTGAGGCCATGAAATTCGAGATAGGTTCCATGACTTTGGTGGACCCGCCCGATGATCGACAGGCCATTGAGAACAAATGGATCTTTAAGAAGAAGACAGACGTGGATGGTAATATCACCATATATAAAGCTCGACTTGTCGCGAAGGGTTTTCGACAAGTTCAAGGGGTTGACTACGATGAGATTTTCTCACCCGTAGCGATGCTTAAGTCTGTTAGAATCTTGTAAGCAATTACCACATATTAGGACTATGAAGTCTGGTAGATGGACGTCAGAACAACGTTCCTTAAAGGGTTCCTTAAGGAAGAGTTTTATATGATGCAACCAGAAGGTATTGTCGATCCTAAGGATGCTAACAAGGTATGAAAGATCCGTCAATCCATCTATGGACTGGTGTAAGCATGTCAGAGTTGGAATATACACTTTGATGAGGCGATCAAAGCTTATGGTTTTCTATAAACTTACAGAGAAGCTTGTATTTACAAGAAATTGAGCGGGAGCTCTATAGCATTTCTGATAGTATATGTGGATGACATATTGTTGATTGGAAATGATGTAGAATTTTTGGAAAGCATAAAGGGTTATTCGAATAAAAGGTTTTTCAATGAAAGACCTTGGTGAAGCTGCTTACATATTGGGCATCAAAATATATACAGATAGATCAAGACGCCTAATAGGACTTTCACGAAGCACATATCTTGACAACTTTTTGAAGAAGTTCAAAATGGATCAGTCAAAGAAAGGGTTCTTGCCTGTATTGCAAGGTGTGAAGTTGAGTAAGACTCAAAGCCCGACCACAACAGAAGAAAGAGAAAGCATGAAAGTCATTCCCTATGCCTCAGCCATAGGCTCTATAATGTATGACATATGTGTACCAGACTTGATGTGTGCCTTGCCATAAGTCTGGCAGGGAGGTACCAAAGTGATCCAGGAGTAGATCACTGGACAGCGGTCAAGAATATCCTGAAGTACCCGAAGAGGACTAAGTAAATGTTTCTCAGTTATGGAGGTGATAAAGATTCCACCATAAAGGGTTACGTCGATGCAAGCTTTGACACCGATTCGGATGACTCCGAGTCTCAATCTGGATATGTATTGAATGTGGGAGCAATTAGCTAGAGTAGCTTCATGCAGAGCATTGTATACATATATATATATATATATATATATATATATATTTGTAAAGTATGCACGGATCTGAATGTTGCAGACCCGCTGACTAAAACCTCTCTCACAAACAAACCATGATCAAACCCTAGAACTCATTGGGTGTTAATCACATGACGATGTGAACTAGATTATTGACTCTAGTGCAAGTGGGAGACTGTTGGAAATATTCCCTAGAGGCAATAATAAATTCGTTATTATCATATTTCCTTGTTCATGATAAAGTTTATTATTAATGCTAGAATTGTATTGACCGGTAACTTAAATGCATGTGTGAATACATAAACAAATACTATATCCCTAGTGAACCTCTACTAGACTAGATCATTGATCGTAGATGGTTAAAGTTTCCTAACCATAGACATGAGTTGTCATTTGATAACGGGATCACATCATTAATGATGTGATGGACTAGACCCAACCGTAAGCTTAGCATCATATTGTTTAAGTTATTTGCTATAACTTTCTTCATGTTAAGTATTTGTTCCTTCGATCATGAGATCATGCTACTCGCGGATACCGGAGGAATGCCTTGTGTGCTATCAAATGTCACTTTGTAACTGGGTGATCCCAAAGGTGATCTACAGGTATCTCTGAGGGTGTCCGTTTGGCTGGAAAGGATCGAGACTGGGATTTGTCACTCCGTTTGACGGAGAGGTATCTCTGGGCCCTCCTGGTAATACAACATCACGAAAGCTTACAAGCATGTGACTAATGAGTTTAGTCATGGGATCTTGTATTATAGAACGAGTAAATAGACTTGCTGGTAGCGGGATTGAACAAGATATGGAGATACGGACGATCGAATCTCGGGCAAGTAACATATCGCCGGACAAAGGGAATTGCATACGGGATTAACCAAATCCTTGACATCATGGTTCAACTGATAAAAGATCTTTGTGGAATATGTAGGAAACTAATATGGGCATCCAGGTCCCGCTATTGGTTATTGACCGGAGAGGTCTCTCGGTCATGACTACACGATTCCCGAGCCCGCAGGGTCGCAAGCTTAACGTTCGTTGACACTAGAGTAGTATTGGGATTTTGTATGATTGGTAACCGAATGTTGTTTGGAGTCCCGGATGAGATCTCGGACATCACAAGGAGCATCGGAATTGTCAGGAGGTAAATATTTATATATGGAAAGTTGTTTTCAGGGTTCCGGAAATTTCAGTTTTTTTGGTATTGTACCGGGAAGCTTCCAGAGGGGTCCGGAAGTCCACTAAGGGTTCCACCGCGTCCCAAGGGTCAGCATGGGCGGTGGGGAGGCGCCTTGGCCTTATTGGTCCACGTGCACAAGTCTCTCAAGGCCCATGCAGTTGGGAAAGGTAGACTTTCCACCTATGTATGGAAGGGAAGGAGGACTAGGATTCCACCTCCCCTCCTTGGCTGCGCCCTAGGGTTTGGAGGGCTGTTCCCCATGCCCCTCCACCTATATATAGAGGGGAGGGGGGACCCAAGAGGGGACACCAAGCCCTTGGCGCCCCTCTCTCTCCCGTTACTCCGTAACTCCTCCATCCTCATTCTAGTAGCGCTTGGAGAAGCCCTGCTGAACTAGCTCGACCACCATCACCATCACGCTGTTGTGCTGGTTGTGATCCCATCTAATTCTAAGACTTATCTTGCTGGATCAAGGAGGAGGAGATGTCATCGAGCCGCACGTGTGCTATACTCGGAGGTGCCGTCCGTTCGGCACTAGATCGGTTGGATCTTGATCGGATCGCGAAGGGTACAACTACATCAACCGCGTTTTAACGCTTCCTCTTAGCGATCTGTAAGGGTATGTAGATACACTCCCCATCTTGTAGCTATGCATCACCATGGATAGATCTGGCGTGTGTGTAGGAATTATTTTTGTTTCCCATGCAACGTTCCCCAACATGACCTCCGTTGAGCCACTCCATGAGGCCTCCCTTGCTTCTTCAACGCCGTCCACCTTCGGTGCCATTACCGATGGGGTGGCAGTGAGTGTTGTAACACCGGTGAGGCGTGGTTACTAAATCTCCATCCCAATTTAGTCGCCAGCGGATTTCCCCCCTCATGTTCCCATATCTGCCTAGAAACACCTCTTCGAAGGGATCATCATTGGCGTGTGTATCCTCAATCGTCGGCGGTCCATTGCATTATAATGAGAGTCCTTCGATGTACAAATGTAGCCCGTAGGACCTCGTGGATAGTTCATAGGCAGCTCCATAATTTGCTTTCCTTGGGCTAGATGATTTTTCCACATGTTTCTTAGATTTGGTTTTGGAGTCACCAATTATAAGTGTGGTTGAAGAACGAATCTATATCCTTTGTTATGATGGTGTTGACTATTGTTATTGGAGTTCTTTGTTCCGTAGGCGATGGTCATTGGCCCATTTTTCCTCAACAATAATTCTAGATATGAACTCGTGAACTTTCAGGGAACCATGGACGGATATAACGTTGGTAAGTATTGCCACTGCTCCCTCTCCTCTATGCCTTGGATTATATGTACACTATCAAGTTCTCTAGTTCATATTTATTATTCAAGAAATGATTTACAAACCTGTGAAGTTTTACGGTGTATGGTTCTTTCCAAGCCATGAATTACATAACTTTGACATGTCTCTGATAATTTATGCACAAATTTAATGTATTTCGTTATATTTATGAACCATTGTTAGTTAGTGCATACATAACTAGCTTCGCTTTTACTAAATAGAATATATGTATGTGGAGTTTCCGATTGGTGGAGGTAACTGGGTACTTTTCACATAAACATAAATGAAGGTACCTATTTTTATTTAAACCCATACAAGCCTAGGAGAAAACAAAATAGGCATTAATTTATTCTATCTTGATTAAGCACTAATTGATTCAAGCTAATAAACTAGATTTACATTTTGGGGGATCATACCACTACACTTTAAGGATATGAATGACATACTACTGCCTCTTTACCACCGATCTCAATGTCCCCATTTTATACAATCTACAGGAGGTGCACCATGCAGGTATCTTTTCTGGTCTCTGTAGATTCTAGATTCTTGCATACAAGGGGTGGAAATTAATGAGAAATGATGATTGTTTTGCTTTAATAGGGCTCCATGTTTTGTTGATTGCTATGGGAGGTGAGTTTGGTATTACTATTTTTTGTTGTTAACCGACCTAACTCTTTTTCATGGCAAGACAAAGAAAATTGATTCAGCACATGCTCTGTGGGTAGGTATTTTCAAGAAAATCATCGATCCTAAAACGTACATCGCCGGAAGCCTGCAATAGATCCAGGAATAATGCGAGTATCAATGTCAAGTCTAGGGCTTGAACTCTTGTGTACTAGGGATATCATTGTTCTCCTAACTATCCAATCACAGTATGATTCGCTAATTGTTTTGGAACTGACAGGTGCTCATACGATTGGTTATGTCATATTCATGAGAAAATGGTCAAATTGCTCTTTGTACGGCTACCACAAATTACTGGGGAAAAAAATTATGTTCTGGGCGCAGCAAAGCACGCAATTTTTCCTCCAATACGTACCAACGCAATTGGGCATGCAACGCCCAAGTGTACGTCCAACTAGCTAACCATTAATTTCACCACCCAATATAAATACTTCCTCTGTTTCTAAATACAAGATCTTTAAAATACACACGAAGTAAAACGAGTAAATCTACACTTTAAAATACGTCAATATATATATGTATGTAGTTCATATAGAAATGTCTAAAAAGACTTAAATCTAGAAATGGGGTTTCTCCTGAACCAACCTGATACACCAACGAGCCTAACAAAACAAGAGATTGCACCCAACTGCAAAAGCGTCGATCTCCGATCTCTCTAGCTAGTTAGGCACACACTCAAAATATTTGAACAACGCGCCAAGTAAAGCAGCACATGCATGTACGCTGTTGCTGGTGCCAGGAGTACGTAGTTAGACTAACGTATCACGTATCCTTGATCTGTGCTACTGGACCCTTCTCTCCAATAATCAAACGAGAACATATGCGAAAAAGCGCGTAGTACTAGTACATATTACATCTACTATTATACTGTAGTTCAAGAAGTAAGTGCCACAGAATGCCCAAATAATTCCTGGCGGAAAGAATTTATGTCAAAGCTGCATGCATACTTCACATGGCCACCAATTAACAAAGCGGAGATGGAAGAGAAGAAGCTACGTACAGAGAGAGGCCAAGGCCATGTTCATTTCTCTAGATCATATAGTATTAGGATTTCTCTCGGTTTGAAACGGTGGCTTGCTAGACAGGGAGGCCATGTGTGCGCCATGTGGGCGGCAACCGAGTTGGAACTTGGAAGCCATCGAGGCAGCTAATCGCACCGCATGGAGTTGCAGTTGCAGTTGGTGGCCGTGTCCTCTCCTGTGCATGCATGATTGCGTTGCGTTGCGGCTCGTTGGGTGGGAATGGGATGCATGCATGCATGGCCACCTTCTTGCCTCCTCCGTCTTTTTTTTTTTTTTTT
>LR738715.1:74076569-74090087 GCA_902687465.1 Secale cereale | reverse complement strand
GGAGCTGCCCGGCGCCCAAAAAAACTCGAAGCTGTTGGAGATGCTCTAAATGGCGCGCTCCAACAGAAGCTGTAATTCGAGTTAAAATTCGAGTTTTTTGGGCGCCGAGCAGCTCCAACAGAAGCTGTAAAATAGTGCGGGCGCGCAAAAGGATTGGGCGCGCGCTGAAAAGCGCCATCTAAGAGCATCTCCAACAGCCGCGCGACTCGCCGCGCCCAAAAATCGCGTTTGCCGCGCGCGCTTCGGCTGGTTTGCCGCGCCGCGCCGCGCTGGCTCCAGCGGCTGCTGTAAAATGCAGCGCGCGCGCTCAGCTCCAACAGCGCGCAAAAAATGCAGCGCGCGCGTCGCTACAGCAGCGCCAAATATGGCATTTAAACATTGATCAAAATGCAATGAACATGTGAAATTTAACAAGTTGATAATGAATACATAAAAAGTCGCCCACAAATTCATCCAACCAAGTCCAAATTCAAACCAAGTTCAAAATACAAGTGCAACCAACAAAGTTCAAGACATATATAAAACACATCAACCATCTTGCTCGTCTTCTTCGTCTTCTTCCTCTTCTTCCGCCGACGATTCTTCCTCTTCTTCCGCCGATGAATCTTCCTCTTCATGACGCACCGCATCACTTGTAGCTCCGACGTGAGGCACATCGAAAGGCATGGCCGGAGGTGCACCCATGCCTCCCATGGCGGCCGGAGGTGCGCCCATGCCTCCCATGGCGGCCGGAGGTGCGCCCATGCCTCCCATGAGAGAAGCAAAACTCATGCCACCCATGCCTCCCATAACGTTGGAGGGTGCTCCAATGCCACCCATGGCTCCCATAGCATTGGAGGGTGCTCGAAAGCCACCCATGCCTCCCATGGCGGCCGGAGGTGCACCCATGCCTCCGAAGCCACCCAAGCCACCCATGCCGCCGAGGCCACCCAAGCCACCCATGCCGCCGAGGCCACCGCCGCCACCCATGCCGCCACCCATTGTGTTGATCATGGCTCTTTTTTGAATCAAGACTTCTTGACGGGCAAGGTTGACATATTCCATTTGCGCTTCATTGAACAAAGATGTGTCCAAGAAGAACAAATTTTTTTCCCATTCCATCAACCTAGTTCGCTCCTCCATGGCAACCTTCCTCTCCTCCAATGCCACTTTCCTCTCCTCGGCGGCCACCCTCCTCTCCTCGACCGCCAACCTCCTCTCCTCGGCCGCGGCATCTTGGTTCCTTGCCATTTTCCTCACCTCGTTCGCTTCTTTTCTTGCCTTCACAATAGCTTCCATAGCATTTGTGAGCTCATCATCTCCTTTCCTCTTCTTCTTTTCGGTTTTGTCCTTCTTGCACCCATCCGGTCGTTTGGGTTTCGAGTATGAAACCGAGTTGGGTGTGGGGCTTCTCATGCCCTCCTCACTTGAGGCATCATCCTCCTCATCATCATCATTCAACTCAATTGTGCGCTTGCGTTTGTTGCTCAAATGCAAATCATCCAAATCTTCACGCTTCCTCCATTTCTCATCATCCTTCAACACTTCATAGCAATGAGGCAAGGTAAAGATCTTTCCTTTCTTGATCTTCCCCTTCTTGGTTGTCCTCGTCTCTTCTCTGAACAAGTTTTGTGCAATGTTGTACTACAAAAAAAAAAAAAACAAGTTAGCACTTCGGACACCAAAAAAAAGTATGATGAACATGTATGATATGACACTTACTCTATCATCCTCATTTGTCCCACTTGGGTTAAGCTTGTCAACTGCCTTTTGTGCGGCCGCCCACTTTTGACAATCCGAGTTGATTGTCGACCATCGAGACCGAAGTGATCTCTCGGAGCGGTCAATTCCACTCTTGTTCTGAGCATCAAAGTGTTCTTTCATTCGCCCCCAATAAGCATCTCTACTTTGATCACCTCCAACGGATGGATCCCTCGACACTTGCAACCAAGTATTGCATAGTAATTTGTCATCATTGATGGTGTAATTGCCCGCTCTTCCTTTCGGCGCCTCGACAATGCCCTCACCCTCCTCGTCCACCTCAAACTCATGGTCGTCCAAATGGATTTCATTGGTTTGAGACCAATGCGAATTGTTGGACCCAACACCCATAGTTGACATGTATGCATCATCGTTGAGACTACAAATGCAAATATAAGCTATCTATATGATGATGCATTGAATAAATAACAAGAAAATAAAAGTTGGAATTTTTTTCACCTTGGGGGCATTTCGTCGAGCACGTGGTGCGCGTCGGCCGCCGGCTCAACGGTTGAGCTCGCCGGCGCTTCGGTAGACGCCGGAGCCGTCCGCCGCCCTGCAAGCTTCTTCTTCTTCGAGGTGCCGGAGCCGTCCGCCGCCTTCTTCTTCGCGGATATTTTTCTTTTTTTCGCCTCCAACGGTGCGGCGGTAGCACGGGACGGCGCCGGCGCAACGCCGCTCGTCGGCGTGGTCTTCCGCGGCGGCAAGAAAAGACTGCGCGCGAGGCCGACCGATGGCGGAGCTCCGACGGCGGCGGCAGCGCCCGCGCCAACGCTCGCCGCGCTAGGGTTTGCGGCGGCGGCGGCGCCTGCGGCGGCGGCGGCGGCGGCGGCGGCGGCGGGGGCGGGGGGGTCGCGGCTGTACAGCGGGGTGAGAGGGGCTCCGGTGTGCGCATCCATGGCGGAAGGGGCGCGAGCGCCGGCGCGCGCGAGGGGAAGAAGAAGGAAAAAAGGGAAGTTCGCGCGCGCGCTCGAGTGTGCCGCGCGCGGAAGTAGACGCACCAAATCAACAGCGCGGGATGGGGCATTCACCAGCGCGCCCAACTCGTTTTAGCGCGCGCGCGTTTTTTGCGCGCCCGCTGGAGCTGTGCGACGCGTTGCGCGCACGCTAAAATGGCGTTTTTTCCGGCGCGGCGCTAGTATAGCGCGGCTGTTGGAGATGCTCTAAAGCTGTAAATTTGAGGCGCCGGATTGCGCGTGCTTCACAATTTACACCGAGTGGTTTTTTGGGCGCGCGTTTTTTGGCATCTGCTAAAGCAATGTTGGGTCCGGCGCGCTAAAAGTGCATTGGGCGCGCACTAAAACTTTTTTTGGGCGCCGATTTTTTGTGCCGCCGTTGAAGATGCTCTAAATAAACAGTATGAAATATCCAATGTTCTATCTGGATTCTATAACAACAACAAAATGGACGAAAATGACACTTTCTATGCATTCAAGTCGAGCTATCACGCATACCGCATGTTTTCTCTTATCTATAATAGCCAAAACACACTGAATTTTACCCAACTTAAGGTGGGCACTGCGAAATCAAATGCAACATGACACATTATCTCCCCATCGAATTATCTTCGCTACTGACCAGAACGCGCTGAATTATTCACCAAAACTGGGCAGGGCAAATACTGCAACATGGCACGCATGTGCAGGGGATCCATTGGCGTATCACGTATTCACGTAGTATGCCAACCAGGTGGGCCCAATAATTCGTCGCCCAACTCTAACATGGGAAGGTTGTCAAGAAAGAGTGATTGGAGCTAAGCTGGGGATCATGTTATTTGTTGTGCCATTTAGCTACACACAGAGAGAGAGGATTAGTTGTTTATTAGGACAGTACAGTACACTCCTTTTTATTTTCTTACATAAGAAAAGGACACTCCTTGATAAATAAAGGTAGAAACAGTTGAGTCGGTTGGGCTGACTTTTTACAAAGGGGGGAGGACAAGGGTCCTGTTGCTGCCTGTACTTTTCAGGTTGTTTATAACCTGGATGTTCCCCTGAGCCACAGGATAATATTGCCACTGAAAAACAAATAGCCACTTCTCTCACAGGCCGAAAGGAGAACCTCTGTGACTAACTGCGACGGTGTGAAGGAGATTTTTCAAGAAGTAAGAGGAACGCTCCTGGCCTCTGCATGATGCAGTGACCAGTTTAGTCTGTTTGATTGATTACTGTTTGGATTGCTCGATGCTGTGAGTTTTCAAGTTTGTACAAAAGAAAGGTAGAGGAGATGGTGTTGATTGACGTTCTTGGACTTGTTTGGGGGGCTAGTTTTGTAGCTTTGCCTCGTCATTACCAACCAGTAATTTAATTACATCCGGTGCTTGGTCATGACAGCTTCCAATAGTGGGAACTTTCCAGGATAGATCATCCAGTAGCATGGACCATATAAACCAAACACTACAGGATTGTTGCATATCATCATAAAGATTGTGGAACATATATGTATTGTAAACCTCCTGCTCTGTTTACAAACAGAGCACCCTCCCGTCCCATCCGTCGCCCCAGCGCGGGCGACCGAGGGGCTCAACCATGCTGCCGGGTCACCGCTCCTTCTTCTCCCTCCCCTCCGTCACCGCCGGTGGTCGGCGTGCCGGGCATAGCCTGTGCGTGCTACGACGGAGGCATTCCTCCCTTTCGCGGGTCATAGGGTGACGCTGGTGCCCTGGCTCGAGGGTGTGACCCCGATCTGGACTGCGGCGACACCAATCTGGTTCATGACGACCCAGATCTGGACTCCAGCGGTGCGGCGGCTGGCCGGCGTCCTAACGGCAGCTATGGTGGTAGTGTTGGTGCTGCTCCTTCCGATTTAGGGCGAAGGGCCTTGGATCTGGGGCGGCGGCCCCTAGGATGGCCTCCCTGTCCGGTGGCGCGGCAGGGCGGGCAGGTTGCCGGGGATCGGGTCGGGTGGCCGGCGATCCACCGGCGGGTTGGTCTCGCGGCTTGTTGCCTCGGCGGCCAACGACGTCGAGCTATTTCTTCCTCCAATCCCTGCTTAGTGCACTCCGTCGTAATAGACATGGCTATGCTGCTTGCGAGCCACCGGTTGGGGCGGAGCAGGGGGTGGGGATTCGGATTGGGATAATTCCTTGGTCGGCTCCTGCCGGCCGCGACGACGACAACGCCCGAGGGTGTTGTTTCTCTTCCTGGAGACATCGTTCGGGTCCTGCCCACCTTTTTCCACTCCACGATCTCTCGGGTGAAAACCGTAGGACGGCGACGACGCTCATGGTGTTGTGTCCTTCTTGAAGGCGCCGTCGTGAGAGCTAAGTGGTGCTGGGCACGACTTGTGTCCGTGGGCAATTGCAGTTGGTGTGCCCCTCTTCCTACATGGGGGCATCTACTTCGGGGAAAACCCTGGATCTGGGTCTCCTAGATCGGATGATGATGGAAACTATGGTGCCGTTCTCCCTCTTGAGGGCATCATTTTGGAGCAGGTGCTGATTGGAAAGGCCCAGAGGCGGAGCGGGGTTTCATCTTCCGCATCGATGACGACGGATCTCGGTAGCGTGGCGCAGTGGAGGCTCGACGTCCGATGCGGGTTGACGGACTCGCGCAGGAGGGCGACGTTGTCTGGCATCATAGTGGCGTCGATGGCAGAGAGGTTTGGCAAGGTCTGTGCATCAGTTCTGCTGTGAGCATGGATAAATGGAAGATGGAGGTGATGGCCCTTGCAGCGTGGGTGCTGACTGGGAGTGTGCCAGACAGGTGTGTGACCAATTTAGGTAGTGGCTTGGATGGGGCAGCCAGCTTTAGATGTTAGGCATTGGTGCGATGTCTGTTTGGTATTAGGCCAGGACATTCGGCACCCTTCAGTTGCGAAGATGGTGGCTTCAGGCTTGTTGATCGAAAATCCATTTCTGCACCCGAGCTCATCTGCACCCGCCCTGACGAAAAAATTCAAAATAAATACTGGAAAAATTCAAAAAAAAAAATCCTTTTTTTTGTGCGGTAGACAATTTGATACGTGAGGTCCGCTCCAATTATCAAATCATTTAGACATCTGAGGAGCTCTCAGCAAAAAAGACAAATTGGAGGTCTGTAAAAATATTTACTGTTCACATATTGTTTTGGCCCGATTTGTCTTTCTTGCTGAGAGCTGCTCAGATGTCCAAATGACTTGAAATTTGGAGCAGGCCTCACGCATCAAATTATCTACTGCACACAAAACATTTGGAATTTTTTGAATTTTGTTTGAATTTTTTACAAATTGTTTTCTAACTGGGTGCAGATGAGCCTGGGCACCGAAACGTCTTTCTTCTTATTGATGTATTACCTTGTATGATCTTTATGAATAGTTAATAAAATGTTTGCATGCATCGTCAGACGCATAGGCCGGTGGTATATCCTCCTTTTCAAAAACAAAACAAAGAGCAACCTGCCAAGGAATGTGTACACAGAGTTGAGATGATTAGGCCCTCCCCAATGCTCCACCTTGTACAGGTGCTAAGGCTGCCATGTAGGCAAAAAATCTGATGTGGCAAGGTAATAAAGAGGAGAGAGATGAGTATGGTGACCCCAGGAAGAACCAATGACAAGCACGTGAACCTAGGCAAAAACAATTAAATGAAAGCAACCCACCAATGCATGAAATAGTTTAGTTGCTAAAGCATTAAATGAGGGGAGCTTAGCACCAACAAATGAAGCACCTATGCATTGTGGACATTAGTTGCTAAACTTTTTAATGTGCTTAGCACCTCATCTAAGCACCAATGCATTGGAAATAGCCTTATTGGCTGCCCTACTCGATCTATATATACACACAGGCAAAAGGAAGCAAATCTATTCGATGATAAAGTTGTATTAATCTTAAGACACTTATTTTAAGATGGAGGTAGTAGTTATGACAGCCATTTCTAGGTGTTATAATTAACGACCTTAAGTCTGAGAAAATGATTCCTATGCGGGGTCCAGGAGGATGCACACATTCACTTCATATTCATCAACCTTCCCGGAAGTCTGAACCTTGTTTGGCATAATCGCAGTAGATTGTGCTTCTTCTTCAGTCATTTTAAAGTAGACGTTCTCACTTCTTTTTTCCAAAGCAAGCATTGTAAAAAAAAAGTCTCCTAGTTGAACAGTGCATTACTTTAAAAAGCATTATCTTGCATTTGACAATGTCGTACCATCAATGTGCAGCTACAGGAAGATAAAGCATGATTGTCATCAGGAATCTTAATCAAGGAGAATGAATATGGCTTCCATGTGTTGGGAATAATGTGGCCTGGCCAAGTTGTGTATGCGCTTTTCCACCCCAATAAAAATGCCATGTCCAACAACAAAATCCATATGCATGTTCCTTCACTGTTTACATTCCTATCTGTTGATGGAAAAGATAGCAGTGCTGCAATCTAAGAGGTTTAACTAGGGATGCAAGCGGGCATTCCGCAAAATCCCGCATAAATAGAGAATTAGTTCAAATATAACTAAATCTGAGAGGAGCAGCTATAAGCCTATAACTAAAGTAAATCCGTTTTGCATGTGGAGCAGGGTGGATCGGGCGCCGCTCCACACCCCTAGCTTTAACGGTTCAAATATCACATCAGAACAGAAGTTGCTATGGTGCATTTATTATGAATTCTCTCCTCAGTATCCAGGAGCTAAGCCTTTGCCACAAAACACTGCTTAAGTGCTTATGATGGACTAATATTCAGCCACTAAGCATAAGATTCTTCCTAAGAGTCAAGCCTAATGAGATCAGAAGGACAAAGTAGTCTCATGTAACTTTTTACTCCCTGTAGGCTGTATTAGGCACTAAAATATGAGCTATTTATCACACCTGGAACAGAATCTTACAGTCCATGTAGATTTGCCTCTGTCAGGGATCACTGACAAAAGCTCCCTTGTAACCTGCAAGATAGGATTAGTTTCAGAACCAACCATTTGTTTAAGACCCACAACACGGTTGCTACTCTTCCTCTACCTCTCTTTTAGTACCTGGCAACTAAAGTAATCCCGTTGCTAACCATGCATGTCAACTCTAGTAAACTTCAGATTAGTAAACCTCAGATTCTTCAGAATGGCACTCACTCGATGACAATCTCAGATTCTACTGAATCATTAATAAGCTCAAGATTGTTCATGATTTCCTTTTCAGTTTGTAAAACCCTTTTTCTTTCAAGAACAAACTTAATTTTCTCTGATAAAATGCGACTTTATTATCTCAAAATGTAGTATCAGACGGATACAAAGCATTATGAGTTAATAACAAACTTTATGGGAAAAGGAAACCATCCGTTATGCTTTACATTAATCATATCTGCTGGAATTTTAGTATGTTCATCCAATGCAGGACAGGGTGAACACTAGTACAAGTAGGTGTTTCCATATATACCATAATCCCCCTTTCAGTAGAATAACTTAACTGCAAAAACAAGTTTGTCCACACTAATTAACACAAAGAAGAAATCAATAGGGAATCAACCCCATCCACCTTAGGGCTTAGGCCGCCATGTTCTGTGTGTCAAGAAATGATTGTTGCCGAGCTTAGTTTAAACCATCAAGACAAAATCCTCTCTCCAATAACCAAAGCCTTCTTTCCCCCACATTCCTTTCACCACATGGGCCATGTCTCCCCAATCTCCCAATAATTCCAAGAGCATTTTCCAGCCCATGTCCATGCCGCCTCCTAACCTTTACACTCTCATGCCGAGCTGTTCTTGTGCTAGCTACCTAATAACCTCACTAATCACTAGCCATGTGTATACCTAACACTACAACACATGCACCCACCAACACACACACACACTAGCTAGTAGCATCACCAATGCTACCAAGTAATGCTAAATTATTCATGTCAAAAAAGGAGTAGTACATTATTCGTTATCATGGCGCTTAAACTAATGGCCTAATCTCATCCTAATCATAGACGCTCCCTCCTATATACTTTCCTAGGAGTTTCCCTCCATTTCTCTATTGCTTCAAACCAAGGCAATCAATGGGAGCACACAACTAGTACGTAGCCAGTGATCATCCATCGCAGAGACCAGCTGAGCGGCGCCAAGGAGCGGAGAAGGAGAAGGGGAGCAGAGGAGAGCCGAGCATGGCGACGAGTGCTACTGGGCTGAGTAGCGCCGCGCGGTTCTTCTTCTCCCTGTCCTTCTCCTTGTCGCTCCTGTGCTGCGCCGTAGTATCCAATGCCGCCGGTGGTAGTGGCGGCGAGGCGGCGGCCCTGCTGGCCATCAGGGCCTCGCTCGTGGACCCGCTGGGCGAGCTCCGTGGGTGGGGCTCTGCGCCGCATTGCGGCTGGAAGGGCGTGAGCTGCGACGCCCGGGGCGCGGTCACCGGCCTCAACCTCGCCGGCATGAACCTGAGCGGCACCATCCCGGACGACGTCCTCGGCCTCACCGCTCTCACCTCGATCGTTCTTCAGAGCAACGCGTTCGTTGGCGACCTGCCAGTGGCGCTGGTATCAATACCGACGCTCCGCGAGTTCGACGTCAGTGACAACGGCTTCACCGGCCGGTTCCCTGCTGGCCTCGGCGCGTGCGCCTCACTGGCGATCTTCAACGCGTCGGGCAATAACTTCGTCGGCCCGCTCCCGGCCGACATTGGCAACGCCACCGAGCTCGAGACGCTCGACGTCAGGGGCGGCTTCTTCTCCGGCACGATCCCCACGAGCTACGGCAAGCTCCAGAAGCTCAAGTTCTTGGGGCTCTCGGGTAACAACCTCAACGGCGCTCTCCCGGTTGAGCTATTTGAGCTCACGGCATTGGAGCAGATCATCATCGGCTACAACGAGTTCACCGGCCCGATCCCGGCAGCCATTGGCAAGCTCAAGAAACTCCAGTACCTTGACATGGCGATCGGCGGCCTGGAAGGTCCCATCCCGCCGGAGCTCGGCCGGCTGCAAGAGCTCGACACGGTGTTCCTTTACAAGAATAATATCGGCGGCAAGATACCCAAAGAGCTCGGCAACCTTTCGTCCCTCGTCATGCTCGACCTCTCCGACAACGCGCTCACCGGCGCAATCCCGCCAGAGCTGGCGCAGCTCACCAACCTGCAGCTGCTCAACCTCATGTGCAACCGGCTCAAGGGCGGCGTCCCGGCGGGCGTCGGCGAGCTCCCCAAGCTGGAGGTGCTGGAGCTGTGGAACAACTCCCTCACAGGCCCTCTGCCGCCGTCGCTCGGCGCCGCGCAGCCTCTGCAGTGGCTCGACGTGTCGACAAACGCGCTGTCCGGGCCGGTGCCCGTCGGCCTCTGCGACAGCGGCAACCTGACCAAGCTGATATTGTTCAACAATGTCTTCACGGGCCCGATCCCGGCGAGCCTCACCAAGTGCTCGTCGCTGGTCCGTGTGCGCGCGCACAACAACCGGCTTAACGGCACAGTGCCGGCAGGGCTCGGGCGGCTGCCGCATCTGCAGCGCCTGGAGCTCGCGGGCAACGAGCTCTCCGGCGAGATCCCAGACGACCTGGCGCTCTCGACGTCGCTCTCCTTCATCGACCTCTCGCACAACCAGCTGCGGTCGGCGCTGCCATCGAACATTCTCTCCATCCCGACGCTGCAAACTTTCGCCGCCGCGGACAACGAGCTGATCGGGGGTGTGCCTGATGAGCTCGGCGATTGCCGGTCACTCTCCGCCCTCGACCTATCGAGCAACCGGCTTTCCGGCGCGATACCGACCAGCCTCGCGTCGTGCCAGCGGCTCGTATCGCTGAGCCTTCGGAGCAACCGCTTCACCGGCCAAATTCCCGGGGCGGTCGCCATGATGCCGACATTGTCCATCCTCGATCTCTCCAACAACTTCCTCTCCGGCGAGATACCGAGCAACTTTGGCAGCTCGCCGGCGCTCGAGATGCTGAGCGTGGCGTACAACAACCTCACCGGTCCCGTGCCGGCAACAGGGCTGTTGAGGACAATTAATCCAGACGACCTTGCCGGGAACCCGGGCCTCTGCGGCGGCGTCCTGCCGCCGTGCTCAGCCAACGCTCTGCGAGCTTCGTCGTCGGAAGCCTCGGGCCTCCGGCGTTCGCACGTGAAGCACATTGCCGCCGGGTGGGCGATCGGCATCTCGATCGCGCTCCTGGCATGCGGTGCTGTCTTCCTTGGAAAGCTGCTGTACCAGCGATGGTACGTCCATGGATGCTGCGACGACAACGTGGACGAAGATGGGAGCGGCTCGTGGCCGTGGCGACTCACGGCATTCCAGCGGCTGAGCTTCACCAGCGCAGAGGTACTCGCCTGCATCAAGGAGGACAACATCGTCGGCATGGGCGGCATGGGGGTGGTGTACCGCGCCGAGATGCCGCGCCACCACGCCGTGGTCGCTGTCAAGAAGCTGTGGCGCGCGGCGGGATGCCCCGATCAGGAGGGCACGGTGGACGTGGAGGCGACGGCCGGAGGCGAGTTCGCCGCCGAGGTGAAGCTCCTCGGCCGGCTCCGGCACCGGAACGTGGTGCGCATGCTGGGGTACGTGAGCAACGACGTCGACACGATGGTGCTGTACGAGTACATGGTGAACGGCAGCCTGTGGGAGGCGCTGCACGGGCGAGGGAGGGGGAAGCAGCTGGTGGACTGGGTGTCCCGGTACAACGTGGCGGCGGGCGTTGCCGCCGGGCTTGCCTACCTGCACCACGACTGCCGGCCGGCGGTGATCCACCGCGACGTCAAGTCCAGCAACGTGCTCCTGGACCCCAACATGGAGGCCAAGATCGCCGACTTCGGGCTGGCTCGCGTCATGGCGCGGCCCAACGAGACCGTCTCCGTCGTCGCCGGCTCCTACGGCTACATCGCGCCGGAGTACGGGTACACTCTGAAGGTGGACCAGAAGAGCGACATCTACAGCTTCGGAGTGGTGCTAATGGAGCTGCTAACGGGGCGGCGGCCCATCGAGCCGGAGTACGGCGAGAGCAACATCGACATCGTCGGCTGGATCAGGGAGCGGCTGCGCACCAACACTGGCGTGGAGGAGCTGCTGGACGCCGGCGTCGGAGGCCGCGTCGACCACGTCCGGGAGGAGATGCTGCTGGTGCTGCGGATCGCGGTGCTGTGCACGGCCAAGTCCCCCAAGGACAGGCCGACCATGCGCGACGTGGTGACCATGCTCGCAGAGGCCAAGCCGCGCCGGAAGAGCAGCAGCGCCACCGTGGTCGCCACCGTTGTCGACAAGGACAAGCCGGTGTTCTCCACGTCGCCAGACTCCGGTTACCTGTAGATAATGACGTGTTTTCACGTACCCGAGGCTCGGAGACGTGACCAAAATTAAACGACGTGCATGATTTGTACGTAGTTTATGTAATTTATATCACTATACACTACTTTTTTTTCATAGTAGTTTTGAATTTGTGGTTATATTTGGTTTAGTTGGGGGAAGGGGAACAATGTAAACAATGTTAATACTTACAATTTTAGGGTGTAAAGGAATTGGTCTCTTCAAATTCAAATCACTTTTTTTAGAGATTAGAATGTAAAGAAATTGGTCCCACTACTGTGGTCGACAAAGGCTAAGAACAAAGTTGTTTCCTTCCATGATCCCGACGACCAAGGAAGGGTAGTTGTTCATTGAAAGTGCAGTTTGGGACCTTCATGTTTTACCCTCGTCTACATGTGACTTAAAAACTCTATTCTTCACTATGACAACTTTATGCGTAAAGAAATTGGTCCCTTCAAATTGAAATAACATGGTTTGTGAGGATTTTATAGGATGTCATTATAGTGCCCGAATCAAGAACTAAGTTGTTTTCTCCCATAAGAGCAACTCCAACCGCGATACTAGACGTACGTGACTCCCCAGGAAGCCGCCTCCTCCCCAACTAGGGTTCCTCTGCCTCCCACCGGCGCCGGCGCCGGTCCGCCTCATCTCCGGTTGCCTTAGGGTCATGGGAGCGAGGCGGTTCCCGGCCCTTGCCGGTGGAAGGGCTCGTTTTTAAATGTGTATTCAAGATTTTTTATGGTTTGTGTCCTACTCGGGAAGGTGGCGGTGACTCCCTGAATGTAGAATAAGATTCTCCCCGCCTAGTCCCCCTTTCGGTGGTGCGTCTAGCACCGTCGACGGGCGTGTGGATGTGTGTCTCCGGCGGATATGTCCTTGGTGAATTTGCTCGGATTTGTTCGTTCTTCGCCTATGTTCGTGTGTTTACAGGTTGGATCCTTCAGATCTACGCAACTCTTTATCGACGGTGGTTGCTTTTCTGGTGCGCTGGTCCTATGGGGCCTTAGCACGACGACTTCCCGACTGTCTACTACAAAAAAAAATTCCCGGCTTCGGTGAGGGAGGGGCGATGACGGCGGCGCACCTTCAGCTCGCTTCAATGCTTGTAGTCGTTGCTAGATGGTCTACGGATCTGGATGTTATTTTTATTATTTCTGGCGTTCGTTGTATCGCCATGTCTAAAGATGAATAGATCGCATGTTTTTCCACACAAAAATAGCAACTCCAACGCGCCACCCGAACGGACGCACGCTTTGTCTGTTTGGGTCGGCTCGTCCGCCCCCTTTTGCGTTTGGGCCGGCCGTGCGCCCAATAGGCCGACCCAATTCTCGCCCACGCAGAAAATAATACGAATTTTAAGAAGGCCCATGGTCACAGATCATGACGGCGGCCATACCATCACCCAGAGTTCCTGTCGGCGCCATGTCGGGGGCCGGCATACATGCCAACCTCCAAAAAAACACAACATAGTTCATGCTGGGGCTCTTAGAGAGAGTGACCTAGATAGAAAATCTGCGTGAGAGTATGGAGTGTGTCGTTCGAGGCCCAGACAGGGAGATATATCGTTGGTGAGAAAGAGAGAGCGAGGTTAGTCTTGACTTACACACACACACACACACACACACACAC
>LR738715.1:74058309-74076559 GCA_902687465.1 Secale cereale | reverse complement strand
AGAGAGAGAGAGAGAGAGAGAGAGAGAGAGAGAGAGAGAGAAAGCTCGGCATGGAGTGCAATGGCGGGGGTGTGAGAAAAATACATTTGTTGGCTGACTTGGGAAAGGGGGTTGTGTATTTGAGAGAGTTAGAGATCGAAACATGGAGAGGAAGAATGAGCGTGTGTCAAAAACCAATAGCTCTGTATGGTGGTTAGGAGGGGACGATCGATCGATAGAGGAAGTATGTAGTGTGTGTGCCAAGGGGAGGGGGGTTAAACACGATATTTGAATGTAGATAGTACTAGACTTAATATTGACGTTTCAATTTGGTGTAAATTGTAAGATTTGAATTGAGGACCATGCATATGACTTCCATAATTATTCTGAATTCCTGTCATACTAGGTTTGCAAAAGTGGATGTAATAATATTGAGTCGATTGTTATGGTATTATGTATGTGTGTGGTCATATGCTTGAATCCATCCAAAGTTTTCTCAGTACCTGATACGTCTCCGTCGTATCTATATGTTTGATTGTTTCATGCTAATATTCTACAACTTTCATATACTTTTGGCAACTTTTTATACTATTTTTGGGATTAACATATTGATTCAGTGTCAGTTCATGTTTGTTGCATATTTTTTTTGCTGAATATCCATATCAAACGGAGTCCAAACGTGATAAAAATATACGGAGATTTTTTTGGAATATATGTGATTTTTAGGAAAAATAATCGACGCGAGACGATGCCCGGGGCGGCGGCAAGGCAGGGGGCGCGCCCTCGGCCCTTGTGGCCACCATGTAAGGCGGTTGGTGCCCTTCTTCGGTCGCAAGAAAGCTAATATCCGGATAAAAATTGTGTTAAACTTTCAGCACAATCGGAGTTACGGATCTCCGGGAATTTAAGAAACGATGAAAGTCCAGAGTCTCGGAGTGCAGAAATAGAAGGAAACACACACACACACACACACACACACACAGAGAGAGAGAGAGAGAGAGAGAGAGATCCAATCTCAGAGGGGATCTTGCCCCTCCGCCGCCATGGAGGCCATGGACCAGAGGGGAAACCCTTCTCCCATCTAGGGGGAGGCCAAGGAAGAAAAAGAAGGAGGGGACACTCTCTCCCCCTCTCTCCCGGTGGCGTCGGAACGCCGTCGGGGCCATCATCATGACGGCGATCTACACGAACAACTTCGCCGCCGTCATTACCAACTCTCTCCCCCTCTATGCAGTGGTGTAACACCTCTTCTACCCACTGTAATCTCTACTTAAACATGGTGATCAACGTTATATATTATTTCCCAATGATGTATGGCTATCCTATGATGTTTGAGTAGATTCGTTTTGTCCTATGGGTTGATTGATGATCGTGATTGGTTTGAGTTGCATGTTTTATTCTTGGTGCTGTCCTATGGTGCTCTCCATGTCGCGCAAGCGTGGGGAATCCCCGCTGTAGGGTTTGCAATATGGTCATGATTTGCTTATGGTGGGTTGCTAGAGTGACAGAAGTTTAAACCCGAGAAAGTAGATTGTTTGCGTATGAGAATAAACATGACTTGATACTTTTTAATGCTATGGTTGGGTTTTACCTTAATGATATTTAGTAGTTACGTATGTTTGCTAGAGTTCCAATCATAAGTGCATATGTCCAAGTAGAGAAAGTATGTTAGCTTATGCCTCTCCCTCATATAAAATTGCAATAATGATTACCGGTCTAGTTATCAATTGCCTAGGGACAAATAACTTTCTTGTGACAAAAAGCTCTCTACTAAAACTAACTTAGTTGTGTCTTTATCTAAACAACCCATAGTTTATATTTATGTGCTCTTTATTATCTTGCAAAACTATCACATTACACCTACAAAGTACTTCTAGTTTCATAGTTGTTCTAGGTAAAGCGAACATCAAGCGTGCGTAGAGTTGTATCGGTGGTCGATAGAACTTGAGAAAATATTGGTTCTACCTTTAGCTCCTCGCTGGGTTCGACACTCTGACTTATCGGGAAAGGCTACAATTGATCCCCTGTACTTGTGGGTTATCAAGACATTTTTTCTGGCGCCGTTGCCGGGGAGCAATAGCGTGGGGTGAATACTCTCGTGTGTGCTTGTTTGCTTTATCACTAAGTAGATTTTATTTGCTATTCTAAGTTGTTCTCTATCTTTAGTTATGGATATGGAACACAAAATACCAAATAAATTAGGTGTAGTTGCTACTCATGGAGATGGGGAACCTCCTAAATCCCTCGATGCTCATTATGTGAAAGATAGTATGCACTACTTTGATAATCCTTAGAAAACCCCGTTCAACTATATAATGGGAGTAATGTTGGATTAACGTGAATACTTTAGGGATTATCACTTGACTCAAAAAGGGAAACTATTATGGGATCAAATTCATATGTTGCATTGGTATGCTCGGGAGCTTTGCTTGAGATATGATTATACTTGTTGCTCTAGGATGAAGGCTCCACACCTTCCCTTTTCATGTAAATTTAATGATAATGAAACCTTGGCTTCTTATGCTAATGGTATTTATGATTACTATGATGTGGAGCGAATATAAGAATTTATTGTTTTTAAGGGTGCTTCTGAAATTAAATGTTTGTTTAAAGAGTATGAAAATTATGATGATGTTGTTTACAGATCTGAAAATCTTGTTATAATTAAATATTGATGTTTGAATTATAAATACAATGTCGATATTAATGAATATATTGAGAAAGTCTCCGCTTTCCAAGATGAGACTAATATTTTGCAGGGATCTATGGAAAAATAAGTTGATGATACTGTGAGCTCATTAGATGAAAAAGATGAGGAGGAGAGAGAAGAACAAAAGGAGGAAGAGCGGATTAGCTACCCGTGCCCACCTTCTAATGAGAGTAACTTTTCAACTCGTGCATTGTTTAATTTCCCTTCGTGCTTATCAAAGGATGAATGCTATGATGATTGCTATGATCCCTTGGATTCGTTTGAAATATCCTTTTTTGATAAAATTGGTGCTTGCTATGCTTGTGGCCATGATGCCAATATGAATTATGCTTATGGAGATGAACTTGCTATAGTTCCTTATGTTAAGAATGAAAATTTTGCTATTGCACCCATACATGATAGTCCTATTATCTTTTTGAATTCTCCAAACTACACCATATCATAGAAGTTTGCGCTTATTAAGGATTATATTGATGGGTTGTGTTCTACTATTGCACATGATGATTTTGATGAATATAATATGCATGTGCTTGCTGCTCCTACTTGCAATTATTATGAGAGAGGAACTACCTCTTCACCTCTCCATGTTTTCAATACGATAAAATTGCAAGAAACTGCTTATGCTATGTATTGGCCTTTACTAGATGTGCATGAATTGTTCTTTTATGACATGCCGATGTATAGGAAGAGAGTTAGACTTTGTTTTCGCATGATATATGTTACTTTGTGCTCACTACTAAATTACAAATCATAGTTAATTAAAATTGGCTTTGATATACCTTGGGATCCGGGTGGATCAATTACTTGAGCACTTTATGCCTAGCTTAATAGCCTTAAAGAAAGCACTGCCATGGAGTCAACCCAGAAGTTTTAGAGAGTCCTTTATTTCTGTTGAGTGTGTTTATATAGTTTAAGAACAAAAAAATAAAGAGGGGAATCTAAAACTTTTTCTAAAAGGGAAGTGAAAGTAAGAAAGACAAGAATCGTTGAAGTGGGGGAGCTCCTTGAACTTTGTTCATGCTAACGGAAACTTTGCAAATCTTGATTACAAAAACTTTTCAACAAAAATAATTATCACCTTGTACATGTATTATAAAAATAATATGCCAAGATTTGCCTTTAGGATTTTTAGATTGCTTGTTTGGTATGTGGAGTGAAAAAACAAAAACTTTGGCTGTAGTGCGTGAATTTACATTTTTTTTTACTGGAATGTCATAAATTTTTGAATTTTTACACAGTATTGCTATGCAAATTTTTATTACGTACTGATTTTTCAGAATTTTTAGAGGTACAGAAGTATGACAGTAATTCAAGTCTTTACAGAATGTCCTGTTTTCACAGATTGTTGTTATATCTTTGATTATAACTATACAATAATGTTAGAGCAGTACATGATGGGATTTGATATTATATGTACTAACCCCCCCCCCCTAATAAAAAGTTCGGTAATAGCCATCCTAGTTTATCTAAACAGCCCCTAGTTTTGATTATAACTATACAATAATATTAGAGCAGTACATGATGGCACGTAAATTTTCAAGTTTTGGGTGAGACCACGATGGATGAAGGAATAAGGAGTGGCAATAGCCTAAGCTTGGGGATGCCCGAGGCACCCCAAGGTAATATTCAAGGACTCCCAAGCAACTAAGCTTCGGGATGCCTCGGAAGGCATCCCCTCTTTCTTCTAACGATCATCGGTAATTTTACTTGGAACTATATTTTTATTCGTCACATGATATGCGTAAATCTTGGAGCGTCGTGTGCTTTTTATTTTTCTTTTAAATGCAGCATGCTGGTATGAGATAGTCCTTGGTTGATTTATAAAATGCTCTTTACACTTCACTTATATCTTTTGAGTATGGCTTTATAGAATGCTTCATGTGCTTCACTTATATCATTTGAAGTTTGGATTGCCTGTTTCTCTTCACATAGAAAACCGCCATTTGTAGAATGCTCTTTTGCTTCACTTATATTTGTTAGAGCATGGGCATAGATTTTATAGAAAGAATTAAACTCTCATGCTTCACTTATACCTATTTAGAGAGTTGACGGGAATTGGTCATTCAAATGGTTAGTCATAAAATCCTACATAAAACTTGTAGATCACTGAATATGATATGTTTGATTCCTTGGAATGGTTTTGCAATATAGATATGCTAATATGTGGGAGGTACTAGTGAATGATTGTGGTTTAATAAGAATATTAGTGTTAAGGTTTGTGATTCCCGAAGCATGCACGTATGGTCTCTCGTTATGCTAAGAAGTTGGAGCACAATTTACCTTTGATTGTCTATCTTTGTGTGAAAATCGGGGGTGCGCGATGGTTAACTCCTACCAACCTCCCCCTAGGAGCATGCGTAGTAGTACTTGCTTCGAGGGCTAATAAACTTTTGCAATAAGTATGTGAGTTCTTTATGAATAATATGAGTCCAAGGATTATACGCACTCTCACCCTTCCACCATTGCTAGCCTCTCTAGCACCGCGCAAATTTTGCTGGTGCATCAAACCCACCTTATATCCTTCCACAAAACAGCCACCATACCTACCTATTATGGCATTTCCATAGCCATTCCGAGATATATTGCCATGCAACTTCCATCACCATCATATACATGACTTGAGCGTTCATTGTCATATTGCTTTGCATGATTGTAAGATAGCTAGCATGATATTTTCATGGCTTGTCTCTTTTTTGATATTTTTGCTATGCTAGATCATTGCACATCCTGGTACACTGCCAGAGGCATTCATATAGTCATCATGTATTAGTTTTATCGAGTTGTAATATCGATTTGTAGGTAAATAAAAGTGTGATGATCATCATTATTAGAGCATTGCCCCATGTGAGGTTATTAAAAAAGGGAGATGCCAAAGAAGCCTAAATAAAAAAATGGGGCCAAAGAAGCCCACCAAAAAAGGGAAAGAAAAAAAGAGAAAACAACAATAGGGAGAGAAAAGGAGAGAAGGGGCAATGTTACTATCCTTTTACCACACTTATGCTCTAGAGTAGCACCATGTTCTTCATATAGAGAGTCTCCTATATTGTCACTTTCATATACTAGTGGGAATTTTTCATTAAAGAACTTGGCTTGTATATTCCGATGATTGGCTTCCTCAAATGCCCGAGGTCTTCATGAGCAAGCAAGTTGGATGCACACCCACTTAGTTTTAAGTTTGAGCTTTCATACACTTATAGCTCCTAGTGCATCCTTTGCATGGCAATCCCTACTCCTCGCATTGATATCGATTGATGGGCATATCCATGGCCCGTTGATCCGCCTAGTTGATGTGAGACTTTCTCCTTTTTATCTTCTCCACATAAACCCCTATCACCGCATTATATTCCACCCATAGTGCTATATCCATGGCTCGCGCTCATGTGTTGCATGAGAGTTGAAAAAGCTGAAGCGCGCTAAAAAGTATGAACCAATTGCTTGGCTGGCACCGGGGTAGTACATGATTTATATTTTGTGTTAAGAAGATGAAGCATGACAAGGCTATATGATTTTATAGGGATAACGTTCTTTAGCATTGATATTTTAAAATACATGATTATTTGTTGGGATACCCGAGTATTAAATTATTTTATGTCAAATGATAGACTATTGCTTTGAATCACCTGTGTCTTAATATTCATGCCATGATTAGATTACATGATCAAGATTATGTTAGGTAGCATTCCACATCAAAAATTATCTTTTTATCATTTACCTACTCGAGCATGAGCAGGAATTAAGATTGGGGATGCTAATATGTCTCGGTCGTATCTATAATTTTGTATTGTTTCATGCCAATATTCTTCAACTTTCATATACTTTTGGCAACTTTTTATACTATTTTTTGGACTAGCATATTGATCCAGTGCCCAGTGCTAGTTCCTGTTTGTTGCATATTTTTTGTTTCGCAGAATATCCATATCAAACGGAGTCCAAACGCAATAAAAACTTAGGGAAGTTTTTTTGGAATATATGTGATTTTTGGGAAAAAGAATCAACGCGATACGATGCCCGAGGCGGTGGCAAGGCAGGGGCACGCCTCACGGGGTAGGGCGCGCCCTGGACCCTTGTGGCCACATCGTAAGGCGGTTGGTGCCCTTCTTCGGCCGCAAGAAAGCTTATATCCGGATAAAAATCATCTTAAAATTTCAGCCCAATCGGAGTTACGGATCTCCGAGAATTTAAGAAACGGTGAAAGATCAGAATCTGTGAGCGCAGAAACAAAAGGAAAAAAAGAGAAAGGAAACAAAGAGAGAGAGAGAGAGAGAGAGAGAGAGAGAGAGAGAGAGAGAGAGAGAGAGAGAGAGAGAGAGAGAGAGAGATCCAATCTCGGAGGGGCTCCTGCCCCTCCGCCGCCATGGAGGCCATGGACCTGAGGGGAAACCCTTCTCCCATCTAGGGGGAGGCCAAGGAAGAATAAGAAGGAGGGGGCTCTCTCCCCCTCTCTCCCGGTGGCGTCGGAACACCGCCGGGGCCATCATCGTGACGGCAATCTACACTAACAACTTCGCCGCCGTCGTCACCAACTCTCTCCCCCTCTATGCGGCGGTGTAACACCTCTTCTACCCATTGTAATATCTACTTAAACATGGTGCTCAATGATATACATTATTTCCCAATGATGTATGGCTATCCTATGATGTTTGAGTAGATTTGTTTTGTCCTATGGGTTGATTGATGATTGTGGTTGGTTTGAGTTGCATGTTTCATTATTGGTGATGCCCTATGGTGTTCTCCGTGCCGCGCAAGCATGAGGGATCCCCGCTGTAGTGTTTGCAATATGTTCATGATTTTCTTATGGTGGGTGGCTAGAGTGACAGAAGCTTAAACCTGAGTAAGTAGGTTATTTGCGTATGGGAATAACGAGGACTTGATACTTTAATGCTATGGTTGGGTATTACCTTAATGATCTTTAGTAGTTACGGGTGTTTGCTAGAGTTCCAATCATAAGTGCATATGATCGAAGTAGAGAAAGTATGTTAGCTTATGCCTCTCCCTCATATAAAATTGCAATAATGATTACCGGTTTAGTTATCGATTGCCTAGGGACAAATAACTTTCTTGTGACAAAAATCTCTGTACTAAAACTAACTTAGTTGTGTCTTTATCTAAACAGCCCCTAGTTTATATTTACGTGCTCTTTATTATCTTGCAAACCTATCCCGTTACACCTACAAAGTACTTCTAGTTTCATACTTGTTCTAGGTAAAGCGAACGTCAAGCGTGCGTAGAGTTGTATCGGTGGTCGATAGAACTTGAGGGCATATTTGTTCTACCTTTAGCTCCTCGTTGGGTTCGACCATCTTACTTATCGAGAAAGGCTACAATCGATCCCCTATACTTGTGGGTTATCAGTACCATAGTGTTCATCTTATACATGTGAATTTGCATTCAAAAAATGTAGCGTGGATAGCGTGAAATGTGAAATCCATGTTAGAATTGGAGATCTATAATTCAAAGAACTCATCATTAGTTAATTTCCAGTATCTCGTTTCGAATGACTAATTATTTGCAAGGAAAACACGGGCATGGTAATACACATAGATTCGTTTGCCAATGAAAAGAAAAGTTTCATTTGCATTCTCAAATGTAGGCGCACCAGGCTGGCTATGGTCATGTCATGGTGGTGGCGTGTGTCGTACGGACGCTACCACCCACCCACCCCCCCTCCCCAAAAGAAAGAATGGCGACAAAAAACTTCGCACTGCCATGTTTCGGATCGAAATATTTAGCGGCCCGAGTTCCAGCTCTGCAAAATCTTCCTTCTCCCCCATCCCTTCCGCACCCAGAGCGTTCAAATCCCCAATTCGGTGCCACCCAAGCAAAATCTGAATTGCTCCTTGTCTTTTCTCTTTCCCTACCTCTGTATCGGACGACGGCGACGAAGACGATGGTCGCGCTTCACCACCGCACCGGAGCTACCTCATCTACACCCTCTTCCACCGACAATGTCGGCCGACGCAGGCGATGTGCCTCATAGACACCGACTTCCATCGCATCAGGTATGCTTCACCGCTGCCGTATCCCACCTCATCGGGGCTACTTCACCAAGCACATCATCACACCTCCACCCCGGAGGCCTTTGGTGCTTCACCAACGGCCTCGTCCAACGTATCGTAGATCTCCGCTGGCGCTCAAAATCTGCATCTGTAGGTGGCCAGCTGATGACCCACAAGTATAGGGGATCTATCGTCGTCCTTCCAATAAGTAAGAGTGTCGAACCCAACGAGGAGCAGAAGGAAACGACAAGCGGTTTTCAGTAAGGTATTCTGTGCAAGCACTGAAATTATCGGTAACAGATAGTTTTGTGATAAGGTAATTCATAACGAGTAACAAGTAACAAAAGTAAACAAGGTGCAGCAAGGTGGCCCAATCCCTTTTGTAGCAAAGGACAAGCTTGGACAAACTCTTATATAAAGAAAAGCGCCCCCGAGGACACATGGGAATTATCGTCAAGCTAGTTTTCATCATGCTCATATGATTCGCGTTTGTTACTTTGATAATTTGATATGTGGGTGGACCGTGCTTGGGTACTGCCCTTCCTTGGACAAGCATCCCACTTATGATTAAACTCCCTCGCAAGCATCCGCAACCAGGAAAGAAGAATTAAGGTAAACCTAAGCATAGCATGAAACATATGGATCCAAAACAGCCCCTTACGAAGCAACGTGTAAACTAGGGTTTAAGCTTCTATCACTCTAGCAACCCATCATCTACTTATTACTTCCCAATGCCTTCCCCTAGGCCCAAACAATGGTGAAGTGTCATGTAGTCGACGTTCACATAACACCACTAGAGGAAAGACAACATACATCTCATCAAAATATCGAACGAATACCAAATTCACATGACTACTTATAACAAGACTTCTCCCATGTCCTTAGGAACAAACGTAACTACTCACAAATAATATTCATGTTCATAATCAAAGGGGTATTAATGTGCATAAAGGATCTGAACATATAATCTTCCACCAAATAAACCAACTAGCATCAACTACAAGGAGTAATCAACACTACTAGCAAACCATAGGTACCAATCTGAGGTTTTGAGACAAAGATCAGATACAAGAGATGAAATAGGGTTTGAGAGGAGATGGTGCTGGTGAAGATGTTAATGGATATTGACCCCCTCCCGATGAGAGGATCGATGGTGATGACGATGGTGACGATTTCCCCCTCCCAGAGGGATGTTTCCCCGGCAGAACAGCTCCGCCGGAGCCCTAGATTGGTTCCGCCAAGGTTCCGCCTCGAGACGGCGATGCTCCGTCCCAAAAGCTTCCTTCTGATTTTTTTTCCAGGGCAAAAAGACACCTTACACCAAAAGATGGGCATCGGGGGGCTTCCAGGTGGCCCACGAGGCAGGGGGCGCGCCCTCCACCCTCGTGGACAGTGGGTGGCCCCCCTCTGGTGCTTTCTTTGCCCAATATTTTTAATATATTCCAAAACTGACTTTCGTGGAGTTTCAGGACTTTTGGAGTTGTGCAAAATAGGTCTCTAATATTTGCTCCTTTTCCAACCCAGAATTCAAGCTTTCGGCATTCTCCCTCTTCATGTAAACCTTGTAAAATAAGAGAGAAAAGGCATAAGTATTGTGACATAATGTGAAGTAATAGCCCATAATGCAATAAATATCAATATAAAAGCATGATGCAAAATGGACGTATCAACTCCCCCAAGCTTAGACCTTGATTGTCCTCAAGCGGAAGCCGATATCGAAAAATATGCCCACATGTTTAGAGATAGAGGTGTCGATAAAATAAAATACGGACATGAGGGCATCATGATCATTCTTAGAATAGCAACAATCTATTGCAAAATGAAATATGGTTTCTTATGCTGAAGTAACAATCTATTCACAGTGTAAAGTATGAATTAGAAACTTCATTGAAAACTAACAAATTATGATCTCAGTCATTGAAGCAATTGCAATTTATCATAACATCGGAAAGAGTCAATATAAGAGCTTTTCAGCAAGTCCACATACTCAACTATCATTTAGTCTTTCACCATTGCTAACACTCACGCAATACTTATGGGTATGAAGTTTTAATCAAACACAGAGAAAGATAGGGGCTTATAGTTTTGCCTCCCAACCTTTTACCTCAAGGGTAACGTCAACAATAATGCTCTATGAAAACCCACATCCAATTGGATATATATATATATCAGGATCTTTCCAACACACAGTGCCTGCCAAAGGATAAAGTGTAAAAGGGAAAGGTGAAGATCACCATGACTCTTGTATAAGGTATAAGACAAAAATAAAAGATAGGCCCTTCGCAGAGGGAAGCAGAGGTTGTCATGTGCTTTTATGGTTGGATGCACAAAATCTTAATGCAAAAAAGTCACTTTATATTGCCACTTGTGATAGGGACCTTTATTATGCAGTCCATCGCTTTTATTTCTTCCATATCATAAGCTCGTATAAAAAATATTTTCTCCACACTAATAGATCATACATATTTAGAGAGCAATTTTTATTGCTTGCAACAATGACAACTTACCCTAAGGATCTTACTCAATCCATAGGTAGATATGGTGGACTCTCATGTCAAAACTGGGTTTAAGGATATTTGGAAGCACAAGTAGTAACTCTACTTGGTACAAAGAATTTGGCTAGCATGAGGGGGAAAGGCAATCTCAACATGTTGGATGATGCATGACAATATAATTTATTTCGGATATAAGAAAACATAACCCATTATGTTGTCTTCCTTGTCCAGCATCAACATTTTAGCATGTCATATTTTAATGAGTTTTCACAATCATAAAAGATGTCCAAGATAGTATATTTATATGTGAAAACCTCTCTTCCTTTATTACTTCCTATTAATTGCAACGATGACCAAAGCTATGTTTGTCAACTCTCAACAACTTTTATTCATCATACCCTTTATATGTGAAGTCATTACTCTCCAGAAGATCAATATGATCTCTTTATTTCTTTTTATTCTTTCTTTTTTATTTTATTCCCTCTAGATCATAGCAAGATAACCAAGCCCTTGACTCTAGACTAATCTTTATTATATATAGCTCACGGACTCGGTTACATAGATAAGGATCAACACAAAAACTCAAAGCTAGATCATACTAAACTCTATTCTACTAGATCAAGATATAACCAAAAGGATCGAACTAAGAAAAATGGTAAATATAGAAGTGTGATGGTGATACGATATCGGGGCACCTCCCCCAAGCTTGGCAATTTCCAAGGGGAGTGCCCATACCCATGTACTTATGTCTCTTTCTTCGGAGGTGGTGATGATGGAGTTGTTCATGATGTAGGCTTGTCGTCCATCTTCCAAGGCATAGGCTCACCATCATAGAGGATGATCGAGTCTCCGGGATCCTCAAATCTGCAGCCAAACTCATCCTCTTGTATCTATATTCATACTCACAGTTTTGGTTCTGTAGGTCATAGATCTAGGCTTGGAGGTGCTCGATTTTGTCGTGAAGCTTGAAGATGGTCTCCCCAATGTTCTTGGCATCTAGCTTGTGGTTGTTGGTGAACTCCGTGATCATCATGTGGTTGGCGTTGAGTGATACGTCTCCAACGTATCTATAGTTTTTGATTGTTCCATGCTATTATATTATCTGTTTGGATGTTTAATGGGCTTTATTATGCACTTTTATAATATTTTTGGGACAAACCTACTAACCCAAGGCCCAGTGCAAATTGTTGTTTTTTGCCTATTTAAGTGTTTTGCAGAAAATGAATATCAAACGGAGTCCAAATGGAATGAAACCTTTGCGAGGATCATTTTCGGGACAAACGCAACCCAGAAAACTTGGAGTACACGTGAGGGAAGCCACGAGGTGGCCACGAGGCAGGAGGGTGCACCCAGGGGGTAGGCGCGCCCCCACCCTCGCGGGCCCCTCGTAGCTCCACCGACATACTTCTTCGTCCTATATATACTTAGATACCCTGAAAACATCCAGGAGCACGACGAAACCCTATTTCACCGCTGCAACCTTCTGTACCCGTGAGATCCCATCTTGGGGCCTTTTCCAGAGCTCCGCCGGAGGGGAAATCGACCACGGAGGGCTTCTACATCAACACCATAGCCTCTCCGATGAGTTGTGAGTATTTTACCACAGACCTTCGGGTCCATAGTTATTAGCTAGATGGCTTCTTCTCTCTCTTTGGATCTCAATACAAAGTTCTCCTCGATCTTCTTGGAGATCTATTCGATGTAATTCTTTTTGTGGTGTGTTTGTCGAGATCCGATGAATTGTGGGTTTATGATCAAGATTATCTATGAACAATATTTGATTCTTCTCTGAACTCTTTTATGCATGATTTAAATATCTTTGCAAGTCTCTTCGAATTATCAGTTTGGTTGGGCCTACTAGATTGATCTTTCTTGCAATGGGAGAAGTGCTTAGCTTTGGGTTCAATCTTGCGGTGTCCTTTCCCAGTGACAGCAGGGGCAGCAAGGCACGTATTGTATTGTTGCCATTGAGGATAAAAAGATGGGGTTTATATAATATTGCATGAGTTTATCCCTCTACATCATGTCATCTTGCCTAAAGCGTTACTCTGTTCTTATGAACTTAATACTCTAGATGCATGCTGGATAGCGGTCGATGTGTGGAGTGATAGTAGTAGATGCAGAATCATTTTGGTCTACTTGTCACAGACGTGATGCCTATATACATGATCATGCCTAGATATTCTCATAACTATGCACTTTTCTATCAATTGCTTGACAGTAATTTGTTCACCCACCGTAGAATCTGCTATCTTGAGAGAAGCCACTAGTGAAACCTATGGCCCCCGGGTCTATCTTCTATCATATTAATCTTCCATCAACTAGTTATCTTTACCGTTTTTTATTTTGCAATCTTTACTTTTCAATCTATAAAACAAAAATACCAAAAATACCAAAAATATTTATACTATTATCTCTATCAAATCTCACTTTTGCAAGTGGCGGAGAAGGGATTGACAACCCTTTATCGCGTTGGTTGCAAGGTTCTTATTTGTTTGTGCGGGTACGAGGGACTTGTGTGTAGTCTCCTACTAGATTGATACCTTGGTTCTCAAAAACTGAGGGAAATACTTACGCTACTTTGCTGCATCACCCTTTCCTCTTCAAGGGAAAAACAATGCATGCTCAAGAGGTAGCAAGAAGAATTTCTGGCGCCGATGCCGGGGAGATCTACGCACAAGTCATGTACCAAGTACCCATCACAAACTCTTATTCCTCACATTACATTATTTGTCATTTGCCTCTCGTTTTCCTCTCCCCCACTTCACCTTTACCATTTTATTCACCCTTTTTCCGTTCGCCTCTTTTCACTTGCTTCTTGGTTGCTTGTGTTTTGGATTGCTTCTTTCGTCACAATGTCTTTACCAATTTGCGTTGATCCTCACCTTAGAAGGTTAGAAGGGATCGAAAACAATGTTAGAAGTTCTATGTCTTTGCAATTTGAGCATAATAATTTCTTCAGAAACGAGCTTAAAGAACAAAAAAGTTTTATGGATTACATGAATAAAGAGCTTGATGATATGTCTAAAGAATTTTATGGTTTGAAATCTCAGTTTGCTAATCTTGAGAACCTAATAGCCCAAATTTCGGATTAGCAAGCCACCTTAGTCAATAAGATGGCCGCTAAACCAGAAGATCTAGATAATAAAGATGAAGATCTAAATGTAATTGATGTGTCTCCTATTAAATCCTTGTTTTCTAATATGAATCTTGATAAAGATGGGACTGGAGATGAGTCAACTTTAGTTAAGAGGCGTACCAATGATTCGGAGTTTTTAGATCTTGATGCTAAGACTGTTAAAAGTGGGATTGAATAGGTCAAAACTTTACATAGCAATGAACCCACTATTTTAGATTTCAAGGTACTAAATTATGATAATTTCTCTTTGATAGATTGTATTTCCTTGTTGCAATCTGTGCTAAATTCTCCTCATGCTTATAGTCAAAATAAAGCTTTTACCAAACACATCATTGATGCTTTAATGCAATCTTATGAAGAAAAACTTGAATTAGAAGTTTCTGTCCCTAGAAAACTTTATGATGAGTGGGAACCTACTATTAAAACTAAGATTAAAGATCATGAATGTTATGCTTTGCGTGATTTGGGTGCCAGTGTTTCCACAATTCCAAAAACTTCGTGTGATATGTTAGGTTTCCACGAATTTGACGATTGTTCTTTAAATTTGCATCTTGTGGATTCTACCATTAAGAAACATATGGGAAGGATTAATGATGTTCTTATTGTTGCAAATAGGAATTACGTGCCCGTAGATTTCATCGTTCTTGATATAGATTACAATCCTACATGTTCTATTATTTTTTGTAGACCTTTCCTTAGAACGATTGGTGCAATTATTGATATGAAAGAAGGAAATATTATATTCCAATTTCCGTTAAGGAAAGGCATGGATCAATTTCCTATAAAGAAAATCAAATTTCCTTATGAATCTATTATGAGAGTCACTTATGGATTGCCTACCAAAGATGGCAATACTTAGATCTATTCTTGTATCATGCCTAGCTAGGGGCGTTAAACGATAGCGCTTGTTGGGAGGCAACCCAATTTTATTTTATTTGCTTTTACTTCTGTTTAGTAATAAATAATTCATCTAGCTTCTTGTTAGATGTGGTTTTGTGTTTTAATTAGTGTTTGTGCCAAGTAGAACCTTTGAGAAGACTTGGGTGAAGTCTTTGCGATCTTGCTGTAAAAAACAGAAACTTTTGCGCTCATGAGATTTGCTACCATTTTTTACTGGTAAGTACTTTTAAGTTGATTCTTTTTGCATATGATTAATAGATAAATTCCTCACGTCCATCAATTTATTTCAGAATTTTTAGAGTTACAGAAGTATTCGGAAGCTACAGATTGCTACAGACTGTTCTGTTTTTGACAGATTCTGTTTTTCGTGTGTTGTTTGCTTATTTTGATTAATATATGAGTAGTATCGGGGGGTATGAACCATAGAGAAGTTGGAATATAGTAGGTTTAACACCAATATAAATAAAGAATGAGTTCAATACAGTACCTTAAAGTGTGGTTTGTTTTCTTATACTAATGGAGCTCACGAGATTTTCTGTTAAGTTTTGTGTTGTGAAGTTTTCAAGTTTTTGGATAAGGATTTTTATGGACTATGGAACAAAGAGTGGCAAGAGCCTAAGCTTGGGGATTTCCAAGGCACCCCAAGGTAAAATTAAAGGACAACCAAAAGCCTAAGCTTGGGGATACCCCGGGAAGGCATCCCCTCTTTCGTCTTTGTCTATCAGTAACTTTACTTGAGACTATATTTTTATTCACCACATGATATGTGTTTTGCTTGGAGTGTCTTGTATGATTTGAGTCTTTGCTTTTTAGTTCACTAGAATCATCCTTTCTGTACACACCTTTTGGGAGAGACACACATGAATCGGAATTTATTAGAATACTCTATGTACTTCACTTATATCTTTTGAGCTAGACAGTTTTGCTCTAGTGCTTCACTTATATCTTTTTAGAGCACGGTGGTGGTTTTATTTTATAGAAATTATTGATCTCTCGTGATTCACTTATATTATTTTGAGATTCCTTTAAAACAACATGGTAATTTGCTTTGGTTATAAAGTTAGGCCTAATATGATAGGCATCCAAGATGGGTATAATAAAAACTTTCATATAAAGTGCATTGAATATTATGAGAAGTTTGATACTTGATGATTGTTTTGAGATATGAGGATGGTGATATCAGAGTCATGCTAGTAGAGTAGTTGTGAATTTGAGAAATACTTGTGTTTAGGTTTGCAAGTCCCATAGCATGCACGTATGGTAACCGTTGTGTGACAAATTTGAAGCATGAGGTATTTCATTGATTGTCATCCTTTGTGTGGAGGTCGGGATCGCGCGATGGTTAACTCCTACCAACCCTTCCCCTAGGAGCATGCGTGTAGTACTTTGTTTTGATGACTTGTATTTTTTGCAATAAGTATGTGAGTTCTTTATGACTAATGTTGAGTCCATGGATTATACGCACTCTCACCCTTCCACCATTGCTAGCCTCTCTTGTACCGCGCAACTTCCGCCGGTACCATACACCCACCATATACCTTCCTCAAAACAGCCACCATACCTACCTATCATGGAATTTCAATAGCCATTCCCAGATATATTGCCATGCAACTTTCCACCGTTCCGTTTATTATGACACGCTTCATCATTGTCATATTTCCATGCATGATCATGTAGTTGACATCGTATTTGTGGCAAGGCCACTATGCATATTTTTTCATACATGTCACTCTTGATTCATTGCACATTCCGGTACACCGTCGGAGGCATTCATATAGAGTCATATTTTGTTCTAGTATCGAGTTGTAATTTTTGAGTTGTAATTAAATAGAAGTGTGATGATCACCATTATTAGAGCATTGTCCCGAAAAAAAGGCCAAATAAAAAAAGAAAAAAACAAGAAAGGCCGAATAAAAAATAAATAAGAAGAAAGGCCAAATAAAAAAGGATGGCTCAAAAAAAGAAAAAAAGGGGGGGCAATGCTACTATATTTTTTTCCACACTTGTGCTTCAAAGTAGCACCATGATCTTCATGATAGAGAGTCTCTTGTTTTGTCACTTTCATATACTAGTGGGGATTTTCATTATAGAACTTGGCTTGTATATTCCAACGATGGGCTTCCTCAAATGCCCCAGGTCTTCTTGAGCAAGCAAGTTGGATGCACACCCACTTAGTTTCTCTTGTTGAGCTTTCATACATTTATAGCTCTAGTGCATCTGTTGCATGGCAATCCCTACTCACTCACATTGATATGTATTGATGGGAATCTCCATAGCCCATTGATACGCCTAGTTGATGTGAGACCATCTTCCACCTATTGCGTTATATCCATGGCTCACGCTCATGTATTGCGTGAAAGTTGAAAAAGTTTAAAAAAAATAAATATGAAACAATTGCTTGGCTGAAACCATGGTTATGCATGATTTGGGTATTTTGTGTGACGAAGATGGAGCATAGCCAAACTATATGATTTTGTAGGGATGAACTTTCTTTGGCTATGTTATTTTGAGAAGACATAATTGCTTTGTTAGTATGCTTGAAGTATTATTATTTTTATGTCAATATTAAACTTTTGTCTTGAATCTTTCAGATCTGAACATTCATGCCACAATAAAGAAAATTACATTGATAATTATGTTAGGTAGCATTCCACATCAAAAATTCTGTTTTTATCATTTACCTACTCGAGGACGAGCAGGAATTAAGCTTGGGGATGCTTGATACGTCTCCAATGTATCTATAATTTTTGATTGTTCCATGCTATTATGTTATTTGTTTTGGATGTTTAATGGGCTTTATTATGCACTTTTATATTATTTTTGGGACTAACCTACTAACCCAAGGCCCAGTGCAAATTGTTGTTTTTCGCCTATTTCAGTGTTCCGCAGAAAAGGAATATCAAACGGAGTCCAAACGGAATGAAACCTTCGCGAGGATCATTTTTGGAATAAATGCAACCCAGAAGACTTGGAGTACATGCCAGGGAAACCACGAGGTGGCCACAAGGCTGGAGGGCGTGCCCACGGGGGG
>LR738715.1:74003581-74048996 GCA_902687465.1 Secale cereale | reverse complement strand
GTCGCCGTAAGCCGCCCCCATTGCCATGACCGGAGCTCCCCTCCGTGAGCACCTAGCCGCGCCCGCCTCTGCCCGCTCGATGCGTGTCGCCGTCGCCTGTGTCCTGCTGCCGCCGGCCCGCACTGCTCGTCGCTCTGTGCTGCGCTGCTGCCTACACCCCGCCTCGCCAGCTTCTGGGCCAAGCGCCACCGTCGCCCCGCTCAACGCCGCCCGCCCTGCTCGCCTGCGCCCCCGCCTTCGCCGCTGCTTTCCCCCGCGTGCGCCCTCTGCCCCGCCGGCCGCGCCCCCTGGCCGCCGGTCGCGCCAGCCGGCCGCGCCCCCTGATCGTCGGTCGCGCCCCTGTCGGCGCCCGCGGTCTCGCCCGCCCAGGCACCCGATCGGGCGGGCGCCCGATCCCTTTCGCCCGCTCCGCCCCGCCCCGCTGGCTTGGGCCACTGCCAGTTAATTAAGGAATCAGTTAATTAACTTAATTAACTAAGATTAATTAGGTTAATCTCTGGATTAGTTGAAACTTTATTTAATTAACTGAGGTGTCCATGACACGTGGGCCCCACGGCCCCTTTTGACCAGTCAACAGTCAAAGTTGATTGTTGACCTTGCTGACATCATGCTGACACAATAAGCCTTTTTTTATTAATATTAATTTCAGAATATTGTTTAAAAGTTTAGAAAATCATATAAAATAATCTGTAACTCGGATGAAAATGTTTTATATATGAAAATCGCTCAGAACGACGAGACGAATCCAAATACGGGGTCCGTTCATCCGCCACACATCCCTAGCATAGTGAACCTGCAACTTTCCCCCTCTGATTCATCTGACCGTAAACACGAAACGTCGGGGATACTTTCCCGAGTGTTATCCCCCTTCGCCGGTACCGTGTACCGCCGCGTTAGATCACCCTAGCACCGCGTGTTAACTTGCCGTGCTTCTTTATTGCATCTGTATGCTTTGTACTTATTGTTTATCCCCCCTCTTCTCTCCGGTAGACCCCGAGACCGAAGATGCCCCGGTGATCGACTACGGTGTTGACGACCCCTCCTTCTTGCCAGAGCAACCAGGCAAGCCAACCCCCTTTGATCATTCTGACATCGCCCATTCTCTTCTCTCTTACGCTTGCATTAGAACTGCTACTGCTTTTCTGTATGATCCTATTCTGATGCATAGCCTGTTGTTGTTACTGCTTTCATACCTTACATGTTTATACTAAACTGCTTAGTATAGGCTGGTTAGAGATCCACCAGTGACCCCCTACCTTGTCCCGACTGCCCCGCTGGATTATTAGAAGACCCGATCAACGGGATCGAAGACCAGGACCCGGCACCGCACATCACTTTCCCCTTAGTTGCTCGACACTACTGGGTTACTATCGAGTGCCGAGGGTGAGACCTCATCAACACTTCTGATGTTAACCTTGTAGTTTAGTTCATCGGTTGTGGTCATCGAGGGTGATTCCTCTTTCTCCACTCCCGATAACGACATTGTCATGCAACTCCTCAAGAGTGGACCTCGAGGGTGACTCCTCTTTCGTTCACCTTGACGACAAACATCAGGTGGAATTCCATCGAGGGTGATTTCCTCAGGTTTTCCTTTGGTGTCAGACACACAGTTACTATGGTTACTATGACTTACACTGAACCTGGTTACTAAAGACAGGTCGACCCTGAGGGGTACCCGCGCGAGCTTAATTGCGAGTGATGTGTAGTCGGGTTGACCTGGAAGGTGCCCGCGAGTTAAATACGAGGCGTGGCCGGGCACTCGCCCTTGCCGCAAGTTCTCGAGACGGGGCGATGGGGTCACATTACCGTGAGTCTCTGCTCGTTACCGTGCATTCCCAAGACACTAAATGGTTTGGATATTTGATCCGAGGGGCCCCTGGCCTGATAGCACTAACCATCACGTGGGCATAGTATGGGCGTTCTGCGTTGTATGCATCAGCCGAAGCTTAACTGACGTCATTGCGACTGAGCGGCGCGTGCCGGGTTGGACTGGTTAGGCTCGTACCTTTTTTAAAGGTGGTTGCTAGGTCTGCTCACCGGCCGCGTACGCAACGTGCAGGAGTTCCCGGGGCGATTGGCCCATGACCCCTGGGGGCATAGGGTTTAGTCCGGCATGCATGACCTCTCTATTAAGCCTAGGTCGGGTTGCGGCGTATTGTTTGGCCGAGGGCGGGCATGACCTGATGGTGTGTCCGGCCGGAGTTAAGCAAGCGTGTTGGGTAAGTTGGTGCACCCCTGCAGGGAAGAAAACATCTATCGATAGCCTGTCCTACGGTAACGGACACTTGGAGTTGTATCCCGATCGCTACAAATAGAACTGGATGCTGAGGCATTGTTTGGATATGTTGCTTCGGGAGTCGAGAAAGGATCCCGGAGCGTTGGAACAACAACATAAATATGACTTAAGTTATACTACTCTACTTCCCCCTCTTGCTGCAAGACGGTGGTTTCCAGAAGATGCTAGTCTTCGATAGGACTAGCTTCTCCCCCTCTTATTCTGGCATTCTGCAGCTTAGTCCACAGATACTACCCCTTTTCATTGATACCGATGCATATGTAGTGTAGATCCTTGCTTGCGAGTACTTTGGATGAGTACTCACGGTTGCTTTGCTCCCCCTGTTCCCCCTTCTTTCTTCTTGCTGGTTGGTGCAACCAGATGGTGGAGTCCAGGAGCCAGACGCCACACTTGACGACTGCTACTACCCCGACGGAGCCTACTACTATGTGGAGACAGTTGACAACCAGGAGTAGTTAGGAGGTCCCAGGCAGGAGGCCTTGCCTTTTCGATCGTGTTGTTTTGTGCTAGCCTTCTTAAGGCAACTTGTTTAACTTATGTTTGTACTCAGATATTATTGCTTCCGCTGACTCTTGTGTTTTCGAGCTTATGTATTCGAGCCCTCGAGGCCCCTGGCTTGTAATATAAAGCTTGTATTATTTTATTTGTGTCTAGAGTTGTGTTGTGATATCCTCCAGTGAGTCCTTGATCTTGGTCGTACACATTTGCGTGCATGATTAGTGTACGGTCAAATCGGGGGCGTCACAAGTTGGTATCAGAGCCGACTGCCTGTAGGAATCCCCCTTTCCAACTCCTTGGCCGAAGTTGAGTCTAGTCTTTGAAAAACTTTTTACTAACTTGGCTGTGTGGCTTACGGGCCCACGTCGCCATTGGGTGGTATTAGGATCTTTTACTCCTCGTCTATACTCTGGGACTCTGTTCTCTCTTCTATTCGGGTTAAATGAATTTACTAACTACATTAGGTTCTCGTAACGACTTTCCTCCGGAGAGCCCCTTCATCCCATACGGTTGCCCACTTCACCAGAAGACTTCAGAGATACTCTCAGATCTACTCCCGAGAACTTGTGTTCATTTCTTTTGCAATCCATAATACCGTTGAATCCTTATGGATAACTACGTACCCTCGCCGTTCATACTTCCATCCCTAGTTGTTCTTGTTATTACAAGATACCCGAAAGTATTCTCCGACTTTCGAGAATTCTTTTTCCTGCTGCCTTGTAGCTCCTTTTCCCGCATGAATACATGTATGAATAATTCCTCACACTTATCGAGGATTCGTTCATCCTCAGTTGTTCATGCATTTCACAAATGTCTTCAAAAGACTATTCAATCTTCCAAAATCCTCAGCAACCTATTGCTCTAGAAAGTTTTCCCTGCTTGCATTATGGTTAATTCCATATGTATATGAATATTCGTTAAAATTCTTTGTGATTGACTTTCTGATCATATTGATTCAATAGGTTGCAAATACTCGCAATCATCAGTCAAACTAGAATTCGTTCTTCCAGCCCAGACGTCATTCCGAATATGAGCTGGATCTCGACCAATCAAATTGTTGTCGATTGTACCCCTAAGTCATTTCAACTTACCCATCCTTAATCAGAGTGGTTGCTTCTCATCGCTTGATTTGGAAATCATAATTCCCTTGCATTTGAGATTTGAATTAGCCAGTTGTTTCTATAAACTGATATCCCTCCATTCTTTCTTCTTATGGTTGAGTACTGATGCTCACATCAGAACCCTGGTAGACCACTAGATCCTTTGTTGGATTATTATCCGACAGTGCCCCTCATATTTAATCTCTTTGTGAGTTTTTCCCGGATACATAACGCCTTGGTAAATTGTATCCTCTCTCTTTAAGTTGGTGGTATATGTTCCTAAGATGCCCCTATGGGTTGAACCTATGCCTTCCTTAATCCGTGTGAACCCGAGAGTTTTCACGAGTTATACTCTTCTGGTGTTTTGTCAGATATAATTCCAATACTACGACTTCATCGGAAGCGAGAAGTGAATGGAAGGTTATGCATTGAAGAAGTGGGAGTTAACCTTGACTTTTTGTTCATGCCCATGGACACGATGTAGATCTTATCATTAAAGCTTCTCTTAAATTAATTAGCCCCTTGATATAAGTTCATCTTATATCAGGGATCTGGCCTTTTCAAAACATGGTTCCGACCATGTTATCCTTTAAATATCATTTCTCGTGCAGGTTTAAGCACTCGTCTCCTACAGAGCAATACCCCAGCCCAACCTCTATTACGATCTACCTCCGAGTATTACCCCGTGGTATCTCGATAATGTCACAGAACCATATTACTTCTTATGAGTTCTTCTTCTAGTATTACTTCTCTCAGGTTCCAATTTCCCCCGTGTTCTGAGTTGTTAGACACTCAAGGACCCCGATAAGTGAATCAATTCCGCACTCCGATTCAATAGCTCTAAGTAATCTCCATTGCTTATGAGTTTATTAATTCTTCAAGTCATATCTAGCCTGATCGGCTGTCTCATTATCGTGCATCTTTTGACTATGCTACCTCGTCCTTCTTCCCGGAGCACAATTTCGACAATGAGCCATGCTTACGCCGATCTTCCTCGGCATATCATTCCGCCTTGAAAAGCTAGCTTGATTTCCAGTTTGTATTGTACTAGCGGTTTCCATAACCTTTTGCTCCATCTTTCATTTTACTCGATGTCATCATCGATCGATTACATCCTAATGAAATCTCTCGACAATTGTGTCGTGATCATCATCAACAATGAATTGCCTTCTTCCAAGTTGTGAATCGAATTCATGATGGGTAATACCATCCTTGCCCCTCGATGATTTGTGTTATCATCTACAACATTTATGCCTTCGCCCCAACACAAACTTGTTCATATAATTTTGGGATTACATCCTTTTTGACATGACGATGGATTGCACCTGAACCTGTCGGCCACATCCTCATCTTTTCCTTGCTGAAAATGTAAGACTTATTCCATAAGTTGTTCCTGATGGGTCCTTTGTGTATTCAAAATTGGATCTTTACCCAATGATCATGTCGGTGCTATCTTGAAGCATGTCTGTGATACTCCGAAGATCCACAAGAACGTGGTAAGCTCAATGCTCAATGTTTTTGATCAACTATCCAACATCGTTGTGTGGGTACATATCATAATTCTTCTTACCCGTTTTTATATATATGGTCATGGCTTTGATCTCCTGACATGTATATCATGCCCTGCATAATCAGGGGGATGATTTACTCCTATTCATTGTGTTTAAACACAATTTTCTTTCCATTTGTTTATTTAACCTTTCTTTGATCTACGTATAATCTAAGCAGTAATAGTTTTCTGCTTATGTAAACACCTTGTTGTGCAACTCTGTCAGTAAGACCCTGTTACTATTGTTGATAACATTCCGGTAACCACCGATGGACGAGAACTTTGCCTATTTGGTCCGCCTCGTTTCAACGAGCAGGAAAAATGTTTCTCTTTGTCCCTCACCCTTGGTACCGATGTTGTTGCTGGCATAACTGACATGCTATCCTCTGACATGCCTTGTTTCCGTGATCGTGTAAGACGTCACCGTCCTTCCTACTTTCAACCCACATGGTGGGCCCATAACCCATAGTTCCTCAGGATCAAAACCTGACTCTCCTCTACATTCCTGTTTTTCCAAAATTGATCCTCGCACTTGGCTTTGTATGTAAATCACGAGCCACATTCCTAGTGATCTATTTTGGTATCAGACGCGATACTTAATCTCGTTGCTCTGGACCCCTTTCACACCTTATTTCAGACCTCGAACGATTGCCTACCCGGTTGAAGCTTCTATTTGCACCTCATTACTTTGCACTCGATGGCTTTCTTGAATTTCAACTCGAGAGATGCCTCTATGCCACGTTCACTGAGATAGTCCCCAGAAACCTATCTTGTGTTGAGCTCCGTCCTTCCCGAGTCTCCCCCCCCCCCTTAATCTACTTCCTAAATCTCGGGACGAGATTTCTTGTAGTGGAGGAGATTTGTAACACCCGGAGAATCATGCTACAGTAATCACTTGTTGATGGTGCCATGTCATCACTCTTACAGTAGCTAATCCTCAATTGTAGTCAAACACAAATCCAAATTTAAAGTCAAAATTCAAACTTCTCATACATGCAAAATAAAATGTTCAAGAGGTTGCAAATAATCATTTGTTAATATTGGTGGTAAGCCAACATTTTTTCAAAGTGGTTTATTGCACTATAATAATTAAAGCAGTGTGTATAACAAATATTTAAATGCCTTTTAAGTAATAAAATTATGCAAACCATTTTATCATTGCACCAAACCTTTTGTGGCAGTATTATATTTAGTGTTACTAATTTGGAACTGGTTTTGTATTTTTATATAAAACTAAAATAAGTTGAAACTTAAATAGAAACAATAAGCAGAAAAGTAATGGATAGGAGAAAATTAAAACAAAACAAAATGAGCCCAGCTAACTACTATGCACCGGGCCCTAGTGGCCATAGTACACATCAGGCCCAACCCATTCGTGCCCCCTCCTTCCTCCTATTCACCTCGCTCCCGTGGACGCCCGTGCGCCGTCCAGCACGCGGATGTCGTGCTGCCGCCCATCCCGTGGTCGAAGAACTAGATAAGAGCCCCCCCCCCCCGACGGCAAACCCTAGCGCACCCCCTTTCCTTCCGCCTGCTCTCCTCCCACGCGCCGCAACTCTCTTCCCCATCCCCACCCGATGTCGTTGTTGCCGTGCCATTGTCGTACGTCGTGGCGACCGTCGCTCTCTGTCCCGCACGACGCGCCTTGGAGCTCCGCAGGCTTCGACTCCGTCCCCTGCATCGGTCACCTGAAGCTGGGGGGCACCACCACTGTCACCCGCATCATCTCCCCGTTCCCGACCTCGACCACCGCGACCACCATCGCTGCTTCACCGCTTCACCGCACCACTTCTACGGTCGCAAGCTCCCCACCGATCTCCCCTAGGTGAGCCTCGTGCGACCCCCCTTCTTTCCCCACTCGATTCGTCGCCGTAAGCCGTCCCCATTGCCATGACCGGAGCTCCCCTCCGTGAGCCCCTAGCCGCGCCCGCCTCTGCCCGCTCGATGCGTGTCGCCGTCGCCTGTGTCCTGCTGCCGCCGGCCCGCACTGCTCGTCGCTCTCTGCTGCGCTACTGCCTACACCCCGCCTCGCCAGCTTCTGGGCCAAGCGCCACCGTCGCCCCGCTCAACGCCGCCCGCCCTGCTCGCCTGCGCCCCCGCCTTCGCCGCTGCTTTCCCCCGCGTGCGCCCTCTGCCCCGCCGGCCGCGCCCCCTGGCCGCCGGTCGCGCCAGCCGGCCGCGCCCCCTGGCCGCTGGCCGCGCCAGCCAGCCGCGCCCCTGCCGGCGCTCGCGGTCTCGCCCGCCCAGGCACCCGATCGGGCGGGCGCCCGATCCCTTTCGCCCGCTCCGCCCCGCCCCGCTGGCTTGGGCCACTGCCAGTGGGCCCAGAGCCCAGCGCCCTGTTAAAAAAAAGAGGTTTTAAAAAAATAGATAATAATAAAAATATATTAAAATATAATATAAAATAAATAATTAATTAGTTAATTAATTAAGGAATCAGTTAATTAACTTAATTAACTAAGATTAATTAGGTTAATCTCTCGATTAGTTGAAACTTTATTTAATTAACTGAGGTGTCCATGACACGTGGGCCCCACGGCCCCTTTTGACCAGTCAACAGTCAAAGTTGACTGTTGACCTTGCTGACATCATGCTGACACAATAAGCCTTTTTTATTAATATTAATTTCAGAATATTGTTTAAAACTTTAGAAAATCGTATAAAATAATCTGTAACTCGGATGAAAATGTTTTATATATGAAAATCGCTCAGAACGACGAGACGAATCCGAATACACGGTCCGTTCATCCGCCACACATCCCTAGCATAGTGAACCTGCAACTTTCCCCCTCCGATTCATCTGACCGTAAACACGAAACGTCGGGGATACTTTCCCGAGTGTTATCCCCCTTCGCCGGTACCGTGTACCACCGCGTTAGAGCACCCTAGCACCGCGTGTTAACTTGCCGTGCTTCTTTATTGCATCTGTATGCTTTGTATTTATTGTTTCTCCCCCCTCTTCTCTCCGGTAGACCCCGAGACCGAAGATGCCCCGGTGATCGACTACGGTGTTGACGACCCCTCCTTCTTGCCAGAGCAACCAGGCAAGCCAACCCCCTTTGATCATTCCGACATCGCCCATTCTCTTCTCTCTTATGCTTGCATTAGAACTGCTACTGCTTTTCTGTATGATCCTATTCTGATGCATAGCCTGTTTTTGTTACTGCTTTCATACCTTACATGTTTATACTAAACTGCTTAGTATAGGCTGGTTAGAGATCCACCAGTGACCCCCTACCTTGTCCCGACTGCCCCGCTGGATTATCAGAAGACCCGATCAACGGGATCGAAGACCAGGACCCGGCACCGCACATCACTTTCCCCTTAGTTGCTCGACACTACTGGGTTACTATCGAGTCCCGAGGGTGAGACCTCATCAGCACTTCTGATGTTAACCTTGTAGTTTAGTTCATCGGTTGTGGTCATCGAGGGTGATTCCTCTTTCTCCACTCCCGATAACGACACTGTCATGCAACTCCTCAAGAGTGGACCTCGAGGGTGACTCCTCTTTCGTCCACCTTGACGATAAACATCAGGTGGAATTCCATCGAGGGTGATTTCCTCAGGTTTTCCTTTGGTGCCATACACACAGTTACTATGGTTACTATGACTTACACTGAACCTGGTTACTAAAGACGGGTCGACCCTGAGGGGTACCCGCGCGAGCTTAATTGCGAGTGATGTGTAGTCGGGTTGACCTGGAAGGTGCCCGCGAGTTAAATACGAGGCGTGGCCGGGCACTCGCCCTTGCCGCAAGTTCTCGAGACGGGGCGATGGGGTCACATTATCGTGAGTCTCTGCTCGTTACCACGCGTTCCCAAGACACTAAACGGTTTGGATATTTGATCCGAGGGGCCCCTGGCCTGATAGCACTAACCATCACGTGGGCATAGTATGGGCGTTCTGCGTTGTATGCATCAGCCGAAGCTTAACTGACGTCATTGCGACTGAGCGGCGCGCGTCGGGTTGGACTGGTTAGGCTCGTACCTTTTTTAAAGGTGGTTACTAGGTCTGCTCACCGGCCACGTACACAACATGCAGGAGTTCCCGGGGCGATTGGCCCATGACCCCTGGGGGCATAGGGTTTAGTCCGGCGTGCATGACCTCTCTATTAAGCCTAGGTCGGGTTGCGGCGTATTGTTTGGCCGAGGGCGGGCATGACCTGATGGTGTGTCCGGCCGGAGTTAAGCAAGCATGTTGGGTAAGTTGGTGCACCCCTGCAGGGAAGAAAACATCTATCGATAGCCTGTCCTACGGTAACGGACACTTGGAGTTGTATCCCGATCGCTACAACTAGAACTGGATGTTGAGGCATTGTTTGGATATGTTTCTTCGGAAGTCGAGAAAGGATCCCGGAGCGTTGGAACAACAACATAAATACGACTTATGTTATACTACTCTACTTCCCCCTCTTGCTGCAAGACGGTGGTTTCCAGAAGATGCTAGTCTTCGATAGGACTAGCTTCTCCCCCTCTTATTCTGGCATTCTGCAGCTTAGTCCACAGATACTACCCCTTTTCATTGATACCGATGCATATGTAGTGTAGATCCTTGCTTGTGAGTACTTTGGATGAGTACTCACGGTTGCTTTGCTCCCCCTTTTCCCCCTTCTTTCTTCTTGCTGGTTGGTGCAACCAGATGGTGGAGTCCAGGAGCCAGACGCCACACTTGACGACTGCTACTACCCCGACGGAGCCTACTACTACGTGGAGACAGCTGATAACCAGGAGTAGTTAGGAGGTCCCAGGCAGGAGGCCTTGCCTTTTCGATCGTGTTGTTTTGTGCTAGCCTTCTTAAGGCAACTTGTTTAACTTATGTCTGTACTCAGATATTATTGCTTCCGCTGACTCTTGTGTTTTCGAGTTTATGTATTCGAGCCCTCGAGGCCCCTGGCTTGTAATATAAAGCTTGTATTATTTTATTTGTGTCTAGAGTTGTGTTGTGATATCCTCCAGTGAGTCCTTCATCTTGGTCGTACACATTTGCGTGCATGATTAGTGTACGGTCAAATCGGGGGCGTCACATCCGGGCTGGTCGCCGGATGTCCGGCTGCTGATGTGCCAGCAGCTCCGTCTTCTTCCGTCGTCGCTTCCAAGCTTCCCTCGCGGATGGTGTAGGTGTTCCTCGGCGCTTGCACTCCTCGTCGTCGTCCGTGAAGCTCCAACAATACCTATGCATGCACACGAGTGGAGTGTCAAGTAGTATACCATCCTCGAAGGGGTCAAGTGAACACGTGTAAAGGAGATGATTCACCTTTATGTATGAGAAGTAGAGGTCGCACATGTCACTTGCCAAACGGACTCTTGACATAGTGATGTCCTTAGGATGCTCCGCATCATCCCCTCCCCCTTGGAAAAGATCCGACCTCGGATCGAAAGCCAAATCACCATGGGAAAGAGATGGCATCGCCATGTCGAAGCAGTCGATCACCAAGCACTCATCATCTTGAAGCTCGAAATGGGCACTCTCCAATGTCGCATCGTCTAGTGATTCCTTCAAAAGGAGCAAGGACAACAAACACTTGGAAAAACAATTGTGGTTAGCATTAGTGCAAAACCAAGCATTCAAGAGGTGATTCACCCAACAAGTGTTGTCATCAAGCATATCATGTGGTGTGACAAAGGATTGTAAGATGGCATGTAAGCATATGAATTGAGCACAATCAAGGTCATCATGGAAACAAGCAAGTAAATGTGAGGTAGAGATGCACATATGTGTGACAAGAGAGTAATCATCTACCTCAAAGTCGTAGCAAGCATGCATAAAGTGCTCAATGAAAGGTCTATGGTAGGCATAGGAATCATTCACAACACCAAATAAAATGAAGTGTCTAAACACATGAGTCAAGTGCAAGACAATCCAAGCATAGCGTGCATATGGGGTAGTGAAAGTCGTGTGGCACTCAACACAATAGAAAGAGAAATTGTTCAACATGTGTGAGGCAATCAAGCGAAGCATGTGACAAGCAATGGGACACGGCATATGTGATGAGATGACATTGTTGCAACCAAGCATATGATAGGGACAAGTAATCAAGTCGTATGCAACACACAAGGCATATAGATCATGAAGCATGACAATATGGCAATGGCAAGTCGAAGAAAGATCTCTAGCATGTGTGCAAAGTGTCATGGTGCAAGCAACACAAGTAGTGTGATCCACAATATGCATGCACATGGTTTTTGGTTCCTCGAATGAGAAGGATATCACCTTGAAAACGTGTCCTTGTGCATCCTTCACAATGCCGAAGCACAAGCAAGTGCGATGTAGAAGCGTCGTGGTAGAAAGTGGTTCGCTCTCAAGAGCTCGAATGGTCAACTCACGTGAAGTGGAAGTCGACACGAAGTCCAAGTATCCTACACATGCACACAACAAAACAAAGAATGTATGCGCATGGTAGATAAACACATCATCCATCATGATGGTTCTCTTCTCTTGCACATAACCATTAGGAGCAAAAGTGCATGAATAATATGATGCAATAATGGCTATATTCATGGCACTAGGCATATGGTGCAAAGAGGTAAGACAAGCATGCTTCACAAGAAATATGTCAAAATCTCCAAATAAATGCGAGAATGCTATGGGGGCAATCTCATTGGCAAGATTAAAATCATGGTTGCGCTCAATGCATGGACAATCATATAGCATGAGAGAGGCAACATGTGGAGACATATGATAACAAGCAATATCAATCATGTGAAAAGCATGGCAATGGTTGTCATCAACTGCGTGAAATGAGCAAGTATGAATCATTGGTGATGCAACATAAGCAAGCATACCAATCATGTCGTGCAAACTAGTGGAGCGAAGATGCAACACACTAGATGAGTTCATAGCAATCATGTCATGTGAGCCAATAGTAGGCATAAGCAATGCACACGACATATCACAAGCACGAGCACATAGCATGAACAAGGTATCCTCATAGGCATTTGGCACAAAGCAAACATGGCAATAACAAGCAATATCTCCACCAAGCTTGCAAATACACATACAAGTGTGAGAATCAATCATCATGTGTAATGCGAAGCATGGGTCACAAATGCATGGCAAAGGCATATAAATTGACGTATCATGCAATGTGAACATGGCAAGGTGGGCATAAGAGATATAATGGACAATAACCCATAACCATGTGAGTGCCATGTAGAAGGAATGCGCGAAGTGTTTGCGCAAAATAAGCGGTGGGAAAAACAATCCACGGTATCCCAAGTCATCGTTGCTCTCTAGAGCTCTTTTCGTCAACTCGTGCGTTTGTGAAGTTGACGAGTATGGATGGGTACCTACACAAAAGAGACACAAACCAAAGAAATTGTGCGCGTGGTAAATGTACACATCATCCATCATGATGTGTATGTGCATGTGTGAGTTAGCACAAGATAAGCATCGCTCAAAGAAATTTGATGCACGATAGAGAAATATGTCATCCATCATGAATGAATAGTTATTGTGTATAGCATGATGTGGACGCAAATTGAGCATACAAGTATGGGGATCATGCAATGGATGGGATGGACCAAAATCTCCTAAAATGTATGAGGAAACTATGGGGGTCTCCTCATGAGTAATATCGAAAACATCATTTGGAGAAAAAGGACAACATCCAAAACAATGCATATCGGAAGCTAGGTGTTCATGGCATGGCATATGATGGATATGATGCAAAGGAATCATGTCAATATCATCACAAGAAAAACAAATGCCAATAACCATGGGCTTGTCATCTATGCCATATGTGCAAATTGGGTTTAAATTAATGGCATATGCATAGTTACTACGAAGAGACTGCAAATATGACATATGGTTGATCTCATTCATAGCATATGACAAGTCAAGCGGGATGTCAAACATGATGTGACCAATAGAATTATCACAAGAAATCCTATGCAACATGGCATCACAACTAATAGACTCCACATGGCAATCATCAAACTCATCATAAATGGGTAAATCATCGCATGGGGAAATCATACTAGCACGAAGCATGGCAATAGGTGGATCAACATCATGCAAGCAATCAATGTCAACATAGTCCACTAGTGGGACGAGAGCATCACCTTCACCTTTGTTACCTTTCTATTTCCACTCATGTGGTGTAGGTGAGGTGGAAAAGACCAAATGGTGGTCATCATCATCATCATCTTGATGGAACCATGTGGGGGGTGCATCATATTCCACCATGGCCATCGTCTTGTCCAAAGGAAGGATGAAGTCGTCGAGGATCGGCGCGTCATCAAATGTGGGACCTAGCACCAAATGAGAAGACACAATATAGGTAGAGGTTAAGTCGTTAGTGTTGAAAGTGGCCTCACATGACCTATCAACTATCTCACTCTCTCTATGTGGTGGCTCACTCACTCCCTCAAGGTAGGTGCACTCAAACTCGCATATGGTGGAGTCACTCATCTCACTCATGTGGTGGGGGTTGTGGCTCTCCTCACATGGGAATTGGGGCAGCTCATCATATATGGGGCTAGTGGTGAACTCACTCTCACTCTCAATATGGTGGCACAAGTCACTCAAGTCGCCATATGTCGCCGTGGTCCAAGGGAAATTCCCATGCTCAACCATCTCCTCATCGTCGTCGTGGATGAAGGCCGAAGATGGCACATCATCACTCTCGCCTCCTAAGATGGAAGCATCATCCTTGCTCGCCACCTTGTCGCTCGCCTCCAAAGCTTGGTCCTCGAATGGCTCCGTAGTCATAGTCGTCGCCGCACCGTCTTGAAAAAGAGTCGAAGTGGACTCGGCATCATCAATGCCACAAAGAGGGATGGCGGTGAAGTCGAACTTGGGAGCGTTGTCTTGGAGCTCGTTGGGCTTGGATATCGTGGTGGTACTACCCTCATGCTTGTCGTCTTGGAGCTTTGTCTTCGAGAAGTTTGCTTGCGGTGGAGAAGCCTTGGCCTTCATTAGTTCTTGCTCTGCCTTGAGAGCACCAATGTAGTTGTCGTCGAGGGACTTGTAGTTCTCGAGGAAGATAGTCTTGTAGATGTCGTTGTGCAATCCCATCATGAAGTGGAGCTTCATTGAAATGGGGTCGTCCACGCCGGCACGTCGCAAGGCATTCTTCATCTCCTTGAAGTACTTGTCGATGGACTTGGATCCTTGTATGGTGTTCTCTAATTGGCGTAGAAGTTGTTCCGTGTAAGTGGGAGGCACGAACTCTCGCCGCAAAGCTCGCTTCATCTTGGGCCAATTCACGTTGAAGCTCGTCGAAGGTGTGTGAAGCCACCATGTTGACGCGTTGTCGTGGAAGTTTCTTGTGGCGCACTTCACTTGATCTTCGTAGGGAACTTGATGTAGCTTGAGGTAGTCGTCCATCAAGCGCTCCCACTCGAGATACTCCTCGGGGTCTTGAGTCCCATAGAAAGGAATCTCGTAGTCGTTGTCGAGGTCGTAGTAGCTCGTGGAAGTCGTGGACTTGAGCTTGGGGAGCTTCTATTGATCATAAGCTTGAGGTGCTTGTGGGCGAAGATGCCGCATATCCAAAGGCGAAGATGCCTTGAAGTCGCTTGGCGAAGATGCCAAGGTACATGGTGAAGTCGTTGAGCGGTTGTTGGTGTTGAGCTCATGACCTTCACGTTCTTGTCGTTGATGTTGTCGATGCCGATGTGATCTCGCCGAAGATGGCAGCTCGGAAGGATGTGCACTAGAGCATCTTCTCGAAGATGAGGGAGACCTCTTGCGGTTCTTGATGAGGGCTTTGAGCTCCTCCATTTGAGCATTCATGTTGGCGCACAAGTTGTTCGTCATGGCATCGAACTTGTCGTTGTTGGTGTAGACCGAAGTAGAAGAAATGCTTTGCCTATCCATCACAAGACTCGAGCAAAGGTGAGTAGGAGATGAGATAAACAATACCAAGCTACCTTTTCCGAATGTTGAGGATGTATCCCGTTTCACTCAATGTGAAATGAAAGAATAGTGGAATTGGTACCGGACTTGTTCACTCACACCTATCAAGTAAAGCTTATGGAGTAGCTCGGTGAGGATAGTGGCACAAAAATTTGACACAAAATGTTAGAAAGAGTCAATAATGTTGAAAGAGATTCACAAATTTGCAAGCGAAACAAGTAGACCAATAGCAAGGAGTGGCACACGGAAACACACGCACGGATAGATAGATGGGGTCATGCAACCAAGGAATGAGCACAAAATGTGGAATCCACGGAAAACGCTCGTGTTGCACAACTCAAGAGAGACGCTAGCACGATTGCTCTATAGGCGGATATGACACTTGTGCACAACCTATAAGATGCAAATGTATGAACTTTCTATCCCAAGTATGCTATGTGTATGATGTTCCGGTGCTTTTAGCACAAAATGATCCAAGATGATCAAGTATGATATGATATGATGCGATGCTATGGCTCTTGCTTACAAGCTTCTTTGCTTTTCTCATTTGCTTAAAAGCTTATTCTTTTTTTTTTTGTATATGGCCACGATGCACAAACCAAGATAGCAATTGTGTATATGCGGGAACAATCTTGTGACACAAGGGATGATATGATGATACCAATATGATATGGTATGTATGCAATGGAAGGCGGATCGATGATCACTAATGCGCACAAGTAACGTTGCCGGCAATACTCAAAGGCTTGTCTCGATAGGCAAGTGACGCAAAATGGGCTAGGGGTTAACAATGCAATTGCAAGGGGAATATACAAAGATGTCGTCGAAGTTACTGTCCGATGATGATGATGAGATGCGGTGCTCTTGATGTAGACCCGTTCCTAATTAGCCGAAACACCTTAGGAAACGGAAAAACCACAACTCAAAATCTCAAGGACAAATGTCAAATGGTGGTAGCGGACAAGCGGTGCTGGTTGTGTAAGATGGGTTATACACGTTGTTGGAGTTGAAGTCACGGTCCCTAAGTAGCCGAAACACCTTAGGAGACACAAGCCACAACTCAAACAAGCTCAACAAAAATGGGTTAAGTTGGGTTGGCGGAAATGTATAGTGGGCAAGGCTATGCGGAAGTGGTGGTGGTGGTTGATGAAGAAGCAATGGTCCCTAAGTAGCCTAAACACCTTAGGAGACTCAAATCACTACTCAAGCAACCACAAATGGTATGGGAACAAAATTGGTTAGGTTGCGGAAGTCGATGGTGGTGTAGCGGATGATGTGGTGGAAGCCCTAGGCAAAGATGCCAAAATTCCAAAAATATGATGGAGTCAAATGATTATGGTGGTATTTTGTGTTATGGGGGATGTCAAGAGCTTCAAAACGAGCTCAAGAACCTCGAAATCGGAGTTCGGATGAATTAGTTATGGACAAAACGGTGAAACACGGGTGGCTGAATTCCCAGGGGTCGGACATCCGGGGCCGGGTCCGGATTTCCGGGACCTGATGTCCAGAACCGCGCGGGATTTTGCCCTCCAGGAGCCGGATGTCCGGCCCGATGGCCCGGATGTCCGGCCCGAAGATTCCAGATCTGAATCGGGACGAACTTTCGAATTGGGGGCGGAAATTGATGATTTGGGGCTCAAAATTTGAGAGATTTCGTGGATGGAATGATGGGAGAAGTGGGGAAAGCTAGATCCACTTGAAACCAAGCAAATCCACGAATCAAAATCAACAAAATCTCATCAAACCAACAAAGCAAAAAAAATTTTGGGGCTATTTTTGGTGGGGAATTTTCGAATTTTGGGAAGAACACAACAAAACAAGGCTAGAAAACGGTGGGGAGGCTCCAAATTCGTGAGAAACCGTGGCTCATGATACCATATGATCACTAAACTAGGTGGGGGGCTCCAATTTCGTGAGAAACCATGGCTCTTGATACCATATGATGCGGGGTCAACCCGATTCTAGGCCGGTCTTTCACGAAAAGGAGGGATCCCGCGAGGAACACGATGAACACGGGGACGAACAAGGAGAAATCACAAGGGAAAACACTCAAGAACAAGTCCAATCACACATCCACTAGACAATCTAACACACAAGATCACAAGGTACATGAACAACAAAGGGAAAGATACAAGGTAGAGTTCATCTCCAAGAGGAGGTCTTGAATCCGCGAAGGATCTTCTTGTTTAGGGGTCTTGAATCCGGTGTGGATCTTCTCCGTAGAGGGGCCGCGGTCACTCGTAGGAGTAGAACCACATAGATGAGCAAAGCTCTAGTCTAAAATGAGCTATCACATTTGCTAACCCTAGAAATGAGGTAGGGGAGGAGTATATATAGTCTTAGCCATGAAGGGGTAAGTGGGAGAGGATACATGGGCCTCTGGCCCGACTCTGCGCGCAGGCAGGCGCCGGATGTCCGGGCTGGGGGTCGGATGTCCGGCCGTTCATGGGAGGCCGGATGTCCGGGCACGGGCCGGATGTCCGGCCTGGCGGTGGCCATTCTTCGGGTGCTTCTGTTGCCCTTGCCGGATTTCCGGGGTGATGCCGGATGTCCGGCCTCTGCTGAAGCGCCGGATGTCCGGGCTGGTCGCCGGATGTCCGGCTGCTAATGTGCCAGCAGCTCCGTCTTCTTCCATCGTCGCTTCCAAGCTTCCCTCGCGGATGGTGTGGGTGTTCCTCGACGCTTGCACTCCTCGTCGTCGTCCGTGAAGCTCCGACAATACCTATGCATGCACACGAGTGGAGTGTCAAGTAGTATACCATCCTCGAAGGGGTCAAGTGAACACGTGTAAAGGAGATGATTCACCTTTATGTATGAGAAGTAGAGCTCGAACGTGTCACTTGCCAAACGGACTCTTGACATGGTGATGTCCTTAGGATGCTCCGCATCACTTCCTTTTGATTTTTTCTAGGGCAAAAAACACCTTATACCAGAAGATGGGCATGGGGGGGGGGCTTCCAGGTGGCCCACGAGGTAGGGGCGCGCCCTCCACCCTCGTGGACAGTGGGTGTGTCACGCCCAAGATGCGATTCTATCCCGATCACGTGATACACTCGTGATTGGGGCACAACCGCATTTCAGGCGCTTAGCAAGATGGATATCATTACATCGTACCATTACATAAATACATGGGAATACAACAATTCATACAAGTCACATGAATACAACAACATCAATACAATACATCCGACTACGGATGCAAACATGAAAAGCACAACGACATCCATCTTCTATCCCAGGCTGCCGACCAGGAACCTAACCCAAGACTGACGAAGAATAAGAAGAAAGAACTCCAACTCAAAGAACATCGCTCTCACGTAGTCATCAGAAACATGCACCTGCAACTGTTGTTGTACTAACTATGAGCCACGATGACTCAGCAATCCCATAACCATGGGTATCAAGACTAGCAAAGCTTAATGGGTAGGAAGAGGTTAAGTGGTGAGGTTGCGGCAGCGGCTAAGCAAACGTATGGTGGCTAACTTATGCGTACAAGAATAAGATGAGCATCTACGCAAACGGTCGCAAACTAGTAATGATCGCTAAAGATCCTGAACTACCTACGAGTCAAACATAACCCCCACCGTGTTTTCTTATCAAAGTGAAAAGAGACGGTCACGGTTACTCACACGGTTCGTGTATTTTATTACGGATCCTCTGTCAAGTTTTATACAACCGTACATTAACAAATTCCAATCTGCCACATTACCGTGGGCACGGCTTTTGAAAAATCATAACCCTGTAGGGGTGTCCCAACTTAGCCCATCACAAGCTCTCACGATCAGCAGAAGTAAAAGTATTACCCCTTATCTTAGGGACAATCTGATCAGACTCGGAATCCCGGTGCACAAGACATTTCGACAATGGTAAAACAAGTCCAACAAGACCTCAAGGCGTGCCGACACCCTGATAGTAGCCGCGCGTATCTCGTCTCAGGCCAGGACCGGATGGGAAAGCCTACGGGAGCCAGATACCTCGAGTTTCCCCGTGGCGGCCCCGCGGTTTGCCCGTTTGGGACCAACACTATCAGCACTGGCCCCCTGTATGTAGAAGAATCCTCGGGTAGCGCTAACTCCCTATGCAATTTAATTAATTAATTAAGTTTTTGTATGTTGCAAATAAAACCAATGTTGGGTCTTGTTGGAGGAGTTTTATTCAAAGACGAACTGACAAGGGGTCCCCATATACCCAACCACGTTAGGAATGCAAAATCAAGGAACATAACACCGGTTTATCGGCTCCTAAGGTGGCATGAGTGGAACAAAACACCGAGCAAAAGGCCAAGCCTTCCACCCATTGCCAAGTATATAGGTGTGTTAATATATATGAGATATATTGTGATATTCGAACAAGAAGTTCCAACATGGAGCAATCTTCATCTTCACCTGCAACTAACAACGCTATAAGAGGGGCTGAGCAAGCGGGTAACATAGCCAAACAACGGTTTGCTGGGAAGGTGTCAAAGGTTAGAGGTTTCATGGCAACAAGGAGAGGCTGACATCAAAGATAGGTAGCGCGACATATAACGATAGCATCGAGTCAACTAGCATGGCAATGATAGTAAAGGTATCCAAGGGGATGGTCATCTTGCGTGAGATCCCGCAAGGAAGAAGAACGAGTCCATGAAGTAGATGAAGAAGCAGCCACGAAGACGAACCAAGTGTAGTCGAACAAATCCTCACGATCGCAACAGATAATGAACTAGCGAGATGAAGCACACAACAAGGTAAACACACCACTCAAGAACATGACAAGAAGCTCAACCAAGTATGATGCAAGACAAGTCTATATGATGCAAAACATGGCAAGGGATGATGCAAACAAGAACAACACAACTTAACAAGTTCAAATGAGGCTGGAAAGAACATATAACAATTCTGGTAAGTCCTCATATGTAAATTTCGAAATTGGTCCAGATTTGAACAAACCTTAAGTTCAAGTGGTTAAACAGCAAGTTAACATGCACCAAGATGATCTACTCGAAATTCTAGTCAAGTTACATATCAAGTTTATTTAATTCGGAGCTATGGCCTAGAAGATATGAGCAAAACAAGACAAGCATGGCAATTGTGCAAGATGCATCCAAACAACAAGTAAACATACTCCAAACAGGTATATAACATGTTATTAAGCATCTACATGCAAAAACACACAAGTTTCATATAGGACATGCTCAAAACGGAGCAATGGTTCATCACATACACACGAAGCAAGATATAACAACAATCTGTCCAAAAACAGCAACATGGCACTTAATTGACATCAAAACAACATGATACAATAACACTTCATGGCAGCAAAGGGCATGGCAAGCATGTACATGTCAAGCACTACAAGCGTGATCACTGAGCTACTACCCAACACCACTAGAACATGCTCAAAACATCATGGCAAGATTGCAAAAAAATAACAGTTTCACAGACTTAGTGAAAATAAACTAGACATGGCAGCAACAACGACAAGTAGGCATGTTTGCAAGCTTGTGCAACTCATCTCACAGCATATCATGGCAAGTGAATATAACCAACAGCAAGAAGACATGTTTATGAAGCTACTCATGGCAAGAACATGGTCATAGGATGCACAGAACACTAGTTATTCACATGGCAAAACTGAACTTATTGTTAACAGGTTGACAGAAACATTTTATAGCAACTTAAGAGCATGAAAACAACAAGCTACAACAGGTCATATATGCAAACAAAGGCATGGATGGATAGAGAATAACATGGACAACAAGACATGATCATTGGACATCCCAAAACATTCATGGATTTGAGTGGGGCATCAAGAAAACATGGCATCAGGTTATAACAGTTTCAGACTTAGCAGTTTTTCAACAAGTCTAAGAAAATAACATCAGCGAGTAGGTCTCTTTACAAGCTTGTTGCAAACACCACAAGGCATATCATGAAAAGTGGATTGCACCACAGAAAAGATGGCATGATTGTGCTTCTAAAACATATTGACATGTAGCTCAAAAAAAATCACACATAAACATACAAAAAAAGACAAATCAGCATCTCATAACAAGTTTCAACACTTAACAGCCACATGCACTTTTGCAACAGAGATAAACATGGCAATATGGCACCTAACATGAATGCTACAGAAACCATCATGTAGAGCACTTCACAATGAACAATCTGACATATCATACACTCCATTTGGACCAACATGCACAAAGTTATCACCCTCCAAGGATGCTAACAAATTGTTGTCAGACAACAACCACTTGACATAAACATCACATAGCAGTTTTGCAACGAAGATTAAGACATGAATATGAACAGTAACATGCATGAAAATGCAACTAACATGTAGAGCATCTCACAACGAACATCTGGACATATCATTTGCTCAATTTGGATAAATGTGCACAAAGTTATCAACAAGCAAAGTATGCAACATGATACTGAAATTCTCAAACTTAGTAAAAAAAACAACCTCGGGGTCGGGCGGACATTGTCCGGTCCGGACAGACATGTCTGTCGGTGGGCGCGCACGGGCCCACCTGGCAGTGACACATGGCGAGGGAAGACCTGGACATGTCCGTTTCGAGACGGACATGTCCGGGCGGCTTAGGACGCTGACGACCGGGCCCACCTGGTCCGTACAACGCAGGCGAGATGGGATTGGGGCTCCTCCCGATCGAACTGGTGGCCGGCGGTGGCTCGATCTCTGGTAGAGGACGACCGAGAGGGTCGGGAAGGTCGCGAGGGGAAGGGTACGGCCGGATCCCGGCGGCGGAGGCCGAATCTGACCGGCGGCAGGGTCACGGCGGCGCACCGGTGCTGGAAGGTGCGGTGGCAGAACCCGGCGGCGGGGCGCAGCGAGGGCTCTTTGATGGCAGTGGTGCAGGCCTCGATCTGGCTGGGGCCGAGGTGGCGCGGCGATGCTGGTGCAACGGGGAGCTCCGGCGAGGAGCACACTGCCGGCGGCGAGCGAGGCGGGGAGTAGGGCAGCGGCGGGGTGAGGCTGGAGACAGGGAGGTGCTGGAGGCGCTCGGGCGCAGGCGGCGGAGCGAGTCGGGCTCGGGGACGGGCCCCGATGGGCTTGGCGGGCTTGCCCCGGGGCCGGGCGGGCCGCGACGGCGGGGGAGTTGGCCAGGACGCGTGGCGCGCCTGGATTCGCGTGGGGAGACTGATGTGGCGGCGGTTGGCTGATGGCTGGCCGCCAAGTGGCGAGGTGGGAGCGGCCGGGGCGGAATCTGAGGAGGAGGGGGCTAGGAGGTAGGGGAAGAGGTGTAGGTGTCCATTTTCGGAATGGGAGGGTCTATATATAGCAAGGGTAGCTAGGGTTAGGAGTTTTTGCTCCGATTCGGACCGTACGATCTCGATCGTGCGGCTCCGAGCGGAGGGGGAAGTTAGGCAGGCCTAGTGGGCTGGTTGTGGCTGTGCAAAGAGGAGGTGGGCTGTGGGGAGAGAAGAGAGAGAGGCCCGCGGGGGTTTTCGTAGACCGAAAACGTCCGACGTTTGACCGGCGATAGTGCCGCTATAGTTTAATGGTTGGGCTATCAAACGAGCTCCGAATGCGATGAAATTTGGCAGGCGGTCTGTCTACACTATAATAAGACCACACGCCAAGTTTCAAACCATTCCGAGAACATTTTTCGGCCACTTATAAAATAAATATTCGGAGGTGCCACGGGCGCGTGCGAGTGTGTCTAGGCTCAGAACGGACAACGGAAAGGACGGGCGGACTCGGACGGATGCAAGTTTTGAAAACATGATGATGCAATGCATATGATGACAAGGCAAAGATGCAACACGCAAGCAGATGACATGGCAACGGCGACGAATAACTGGCTGTCACCTAGCTGACACCTGGCGCATCAGTCTCGGGGTGTCACAGGGTGGCGCCCCTCTGGTGCTTTCTTCGCCCAATATTTTTAATATATTCCAAAACTGATTTTTGTGGAGTTTCAGGACTTTTGGAGTTGTGTAGAATAGGTCTCTAATATTTGCTCCTTTTCCAGCCTAGAATTCTAGCTTTCGACATTCTCCATCTTCATGTAAACCTTGTAAAATAAGAGAGAAAGGCATAAGTATTGTGACATAATGTGAAGTAATAGCCCATAATGCAGTGAATATCGATATAAAAGCATGATGCAAAATGGACGTATCACCAGCCAACGCAAGCGCATCACCCTCAACGGATCTGAAGTGACCCGCACCCTAGGCGAGTATGCCCAAACGCTGGCCTGAACTTGGTATCCACATATCACTCCGATGTGCACTGTTCCGACAATGTTTGGATATCCTTTTACTACTCTCTTAGCTTACATGCATATGCAACTCTGACTTTAGTTCTTATTTCTTCTAGAGCTATCCTTTGAAACAAGCAAACCCATTTTTTAGCGAAGCATGATTGCGCTACTGGATCTGGTACACATCATGCACGCTCGTATAACCTTGTAAGTACATGTCCTTCGGTACAATAGCAATGTTGATTCTTCTCATTTGATCAACCATTTGCCACGCAAAAAATGCAGAGGGGGTGGAAGGAGCACAGGGTCTGCACATCCAAGCAAGTGGTAACATGGACTTGGATATAGGTGTCAATTAGTATGCCAATAGTTTGAAACAATAGATAAGAAACGTATTTATGCTAGGTTGTCATGATATGGGCACGTTGTGGTAGATGGCCTCGATGTTTCCTCAAGCCATGAAAATGAACTATAATTTGTTTATCATGAATTCCAACAAATATCTCTCTGTGTCAACATAGCATATCATCATTCGACGCTAAACCCTTCAATGGGAGATTCCAAAATGCTAGCATTAGATCCATCATTAGACATTGCATGTCCAGTACTATGAGCATGTAAAATGTTTGTGTTACATCCTTCATTAGCAGTCTGTTCATTGGACACTTCAGGCTCAAGAACACCATGAGCTTGTATATTTGCACCAGAAACTTGATTAGACACATGAGGTTCAGTCAATTCAGTATTGATTAGAGGACTTACAAAATAAGCAAGAATTGGTTTCATTTTCTTATAAATTCCCTACATATATACAAGCATTTTTACAACACCATCAGGTTTAACAATTGGCCAGAAATTGAACAATTGAATTAGATATAATCAGGATGTGAAGTACCTGCTCGTTACGCATGCTGCTCTTGCAAGATGTGATTGTCCATTTGCGCAAGCTCGTTTCCATGCTCGTGCTGCTGCCGTTGCCTCCCACGCCGGTTACACCCAGGGTTGGATCTTCATCATCATGTCCTTCCATTCGCTTGAAGCCCGACGACCGACATCCAATGAGGGCATGAGGAAGAGCTATGTCGGTCTGTCCAGCGGCGGCTAGGTTAGGAGCGAACCAAACTGGAGGCTGGAGCGAAAGAATTGGGGATTGTTCCTTCTCTGTCGATCAATATGGGAGGCACTCGTTTTGGCCGTGAGCCTGCTATTGGGCCTGCCTTGCACTCATGTTATTATCCTGTCCAAATTGAAACATTTTTCTTCATTTTTTACATTGCATGCTCGTGCGCTGGGATAAACGAAACTTGCCAGGCCCAACCTGGCCGACTCAAACTAGTTGCGCACATCCAGCCACCCGAGGTGGCCGCCCATACCAGCCCCTACGGTGGTTGAGATGTTTTGCTAGTTTCTATGAAGTGAGTTGGGCAATAATGAGAAGGATGCATGTCTTTTCATCCTATTGTAGATTGCTTAGATATCGATATGCCAAATATAATCGCTTGAAATATACAGTAAATCCAGTGTGATGTGTGTTTCTACAACTAGTCTGACAACCCGTCCTCATATAACATATCAAGGACACACCATCTTATCAGATTAACCATTCGACTTACCAATGCAGTGTTGGAAGAAAGGAATATTGGGACTGTGTATCCAAGCAAGTGATGCCATAGACTTCTTCATAGAACCTTGTAAGCAAAAAAGAAGTTGTAGTGTATCTGTACAAAGAGATAACGCAAGTTCAGTTACCTGCTTCTCGGAATTTTTTAGTTAGCCACTGATTATAAAATTGTTCAATTACCTTGCTTGCCTTAATTTAGTTTGCTACTTATTACATAATGACATAGACTGTTAATCCTATTATAGACTGCGCCTATCTATGTGTTTGTTACTTACTGTTTATGGAATTACCTATCTACTTGAACTTAAAAAGCTACTTAAGCACGTAGATAGCTAGTCATATCTACTTCTAGGGTGCAACAAAATTCATGTGTAATTTACCATCTGATAACCTATTTAAACGGTTTGCTATTTTTACTTGTAGCACTAGTAATGTTTGCATATTCATCGACAGACAACTTTCAGGTTAATATGATGGACAGTGTCTTTTTAACTTATATTTATGTGTCATAATCATTTTGCTACATCGACAAAATTTACAGATGTCTGTGTTGCTGGTAAACTGCACCGACTTGTTACTATAATACGTAGCCAAGAACTTGTTAGTTGTACTAGTTCATGTGTAATTAAATATGTTGCCAAAACTGATTAGTTTTACTAGTTTGATGGTAGTTTCTTAGGGCTCTTGCAACACTTTATTTATGATTGCTAACTTTCAAGTTTTCAGCATATAACTGAAACTCCGATGGCACAACAGGTATGTTTTGAAAAACTTCCTTGTTTAACTGGTTTGCTGTTGTAACTTGTTGCTCTAATCATGTTACCGACTTCAACTTTTCAGGATCCAATAGGAACTCCAATTGAGTAGCAGGTACATTTTCAAAAACTTATTTGTGTAACAGGTTTGCTGTTGTAACTTGTTTCTCTAATTAAGTTGTTGACTACTCAACTTTTCAGGATCCAAGAGAAATTCCAATGCCACATCAGGTGCCTTTTGGAAAACTTGTTTGTTTAACTGCTTTGCTGCTGCAACCAGTTGCTCGAATCAAGTTACTGACTACTCAACTATTCAGAATCCAAGAGAAACTCCAATGCCACAACAGGTGGCTTTTGCAAAACTTGTTTGTTTAACTAATTTGCTGCTACAACCGGAGTACTTTTCAGCATCCAATCGAAACTTTTTAATTCCTGGTTTGTCTAACTAGGTTGCTATCTAACTCCTAGTTGAGATGTTTTGCTAACTTCAACTTTTCTGAATGCAATCAAAACTGTAATGGCAAAACAGGTTAGCCCAAGATCAAAGACCGAGGTCCCCATGGATGTTGTATCGCCCCAGAGCAGTGGCACTAGCCCAACCGTGCATCATGAATTGCCAACTGCTAATGGTCTAGAGGCTAAACTATTAATTAGTATAAAGAGAGTCTGCTTCTGCACTGAGAGATGAAGTTGACGTGCCGAGGAAGCAAACGGCACAATCACAAGAAGTACGCACGACAACCGTTAAATATTTGGTGGATTTCAAAATGAAGCAAGCTGAGACTAACCGCATTGTTAAGGTCCTGAAGAGAAAAAAGTAAATTAAAATCCCACTTGGTAGATCATAGGTGAAATGTTTTTTCTATCGTTGAATAACCTTTGTGCTGTTTGTTCATGTGATCGATTGAACCATTTGTTTTAGAGATCATGTAATAATTGTTTTTTGTTTTTTGGTCTGTATTTTTATGACAACTAGTATGTATTAATTTATAATATTGTGATACATTTCATTTTTTGTTGAGGCAAAGTTGTTTCATTTTGTTTGCTATGGTTGATCGGGCTGAATGTGCATTCAGCAATAATAGTAGTATAGATGGTCCTTAAGTGGCACGCATCTGAAAGGGCCAAGATGTTGTACTAGCTTTGCTAAAGAAAAGATGCTCTTCTAGCAAAAGAATTACAATGGCCTGGCTTATTTATGTTAGTTTATATTACTGATCGATATACTCTATAAGTATTCATATGTCTGTTAGTTTTCTATAATATTAGTTGATTGAGTCAGTATTTTAAATGGGAGTACACTATATGTTGCGTTTGTCATACATGTTACACTTGAGTTGGAAACAAAGTGGTTTCTAGTATTCGAATTCACCTTAAAATTGATTCTACCTTCTGAATTTGACTAATGGCATTTGTAAATCATACTCATATATGAAAGTGGAATACATCTTTGTTGTGCCTTTGAAGATATATAAAAACATAGAATGATTTATACAGATTCGTATAAGAATACAAAATTTGAAAGAAGCGCCAAAACACCCACTCCCGCATCGGCTGCCGGAACCAGTGTTTGCTAGATGGAAATTACCGTCTACCTTTGACACACACAAGCTATCGTCCTGATTGCCACTGCTCTCCATAGGGGTAGGTTAGTAACTTCAATTAGATGTGACATGACCACCTCCCACCCCATTCAAATACTGTGGGCGCCAAACGTGGGTGGCAAAAATACATTTGGTTCAAGCTCGCCTGAAAGACCTCTGTCTCTCCCTTCATTTCCCCATTCATACACGGTGGGTGGCAAAATAAACTCCCCTCGCCCGAAATCGAACTAGGCAAATATTTTAAATGGGGGCAGGTTTGTAACTTCACTCATATGTGACAAAACCGCCCTACATGTCAGCCTCATTCATACACCATGGGCGCCAACCGCAGGTGCCAAAACACCCTCCGGTCACCCGAAATCGCACTTGGCAAATATTGGGGAGATGCGAGATTACTGTCTTGTCCCAAACCGACGAGGCGTTCAAAATTTTAAACGTCGTCTAAGTTCGTAACTTTCCCATATTTCAGACAAGCGCGTCCCAAAGACATGGTTCCCCGTACCTCTCCCTCTTTTTTCCCATTATACACCGTCAGCGCCAGAACACCGTCCCCATACTAGCCTCCTCCGTCCGCCACCCCATCCATCACCGCCGTACTCCACCATGTCGGAGCGTCTACCGAGACCACGTCGTCCATTGTTAGAGATCGACGTATCTCATCCATGGCACCGCACCAGGAGCCTTGCATCGCATTGATAACCCACAAGTGTAGGGGATCGCAATAGTTTTCGAGGGTAAAGTATTCAACCCAAATTTATTGATTCGGCACAAGGGGAGCCAAAGAATACTCTTAAGTATTAGCAGCTGAGTTGTCAATTCAACCACACCTGGAAACTTAGTATCTGCAGCAAGGTAATTTAGTAGCAAGGTAATATGGAAAAATAGTGGTAACAGCAATAAAAGTAACGGTAGTGTTTTTGTAGTTTTTGTAACAGTGGCAGCGGAAAAGTAAATAAGCAACAAGCAATATGTGAAAATCTCGTAGACATTGGATCGGTGATGGAGAATTATGTCGGATGCGATTCCTCATGTTAAAGTTATAACCTAGGGTGACACAGAACTAGCTCCAGTTCATCAATGTAATGTAGGCATGTATTCCGAATATAGTCATACGTGCTTATGGAAAAGAACTTACATGACATCTTTTGTCCTACCCCTCCCGTGGCAGCGGGGTCCTAGTGGAAACTAAGAGATATTAAGGCCTCCTTTTAATAGAGTACCGACCAAAGCATTAACACATAGTGAATACATGAACTCCTCAAACTACGGTCATCACCGGGAGTGGTCCCGATTATTGTCACTTCGGGGTTGCCAGATCATAACACATAGTAGCTGACTATTGACTTGCAAGATAGGATCAAGAACACACATATATTCATGAAAACATAATAGGTTCAGATCTGAAATCATGGCACTCGGGCCCTAGTGACAAGCATTAAGCATGGCAAAGTCATAGCAACATCAATCTTAGAACATAGTGGATACTAGGGATCAAACCCTAAGAAAACTAACTCGATTACATGGTAAATCTCATCCAACCCATCACCGTCCAGCAAGCCTACGATGGGATTACTCACGCACGACGGTGAGCATCATGGAATTGGTGATGGAGGAAGGCTGATGATGACGATGGCGACGATCTCCACTCTCCGGAGCCCCGAACGGACTCCAAATCAGCCCTCGCAAGAGAGATTAGGGCTTGGCGACGGCTCCGTATCGTAAAACACGATAATTCTTTCTCTCTGATTTTTTCTCCCTGAAAGTGAATATATGGAGTCTGGGGGTACGTCGGTGGAGCAACAGGGGGCCCACGAGGCAGGGGGCGCGCCCAGGGGGCGGGGGCGCGCTCCCCACCCTCGTGGACTGGGTGTGGGCCCCCTGGTCTGGATCTTTCCACAGATATTTTTTATATTTTCCAAAATAATTCTCCGTTGATTTTCAGGTCATTCCGAGAACTTTTATTTGTGCACAAAAATAACACCATGGCAATTCTGCTGAAAACAGCGTCAGTCCGGGTTAGTTCCATTCAAATCATGCAAGTTAGAGTCCAAAACAAGGGCAAAAGTGTTTGGAAAAGTAGATACGTTGGAGACGTATCACCTCCCCCAAGCTTAAACCTTTGCTTGTCCTCAAGCAATTCAGTTGATAAACTGAAAGTGATAAAGAAAAACTTTGACAAACTCTGTTTGCTCTTGTTGTTGTAAATATGTAAAGCCGGCATTCAAGTTTTCAGCAAAGATCATGAACTAACCACATTCACAATAACTTTCAGGTCTCATGTCTACTCATATCAATGGCATAATCAACTAGCGAGCAATAATAATAAACCTCGGATGACAACACTTTCTCAAAAGAATCATAATATGATATAACAAGATGGTATCTCGCTAGCCCTTTCTGAGACCGCAAAACATAAATGCAGAGCACCTTCAAAGATCAAGGGCTGACTAGACATTGTAATTCATGGTAAAAGAGATCCAGTCATAATCATACTCAATGCAAATTAATAGTAATACATGCAAATGACAGAGGTGCTCTCCAACTGGTGCTCTTTAATAAGAGGATGATGACTCAACATAAAAGTAAATAGATAGGCCCTTCGCAGAGGGAAGCAGGGATTTGTAGAGGCGCCAGAGCTCGATTTTTAAATAGAGATGAATAACATTTTGAGCGGTATACTCTCATTGTCAACATACCAACCAAGAATTTCGATATCTTCCATGCTACATACATTATAGGCGGTTCCCAAACTGAATGGTAAAGTTTATACTCCCCCAACCACCAACAAGCACACTCCCCCAACCACCAACAAGCACACTCCACAGCTAGCCCGAAACAACGGGTACCGTCCAAACCAGCAACATCCCTGGGGGGGGGGGGTTGTTTAATTATTATGATTTGAGCATGGGACTGGGCATCCCGGTTACCAGCCATTTTCTCATGAATGATGAGCGGAGTCCACTCATCGTGAGAATAACCCACCTAGCATGGAAGATATAGACATACCTAGTTGATACATGAGTTGTTCGAGCATACAAAACAGAATTTCATTTGAAGGTTTAGAGTTTGGCACATACAAATTTACTTGGAACGGCAAGTAAATACCGCATATATGAAGGTATGGTGGCTCATATGGAATAACTTTGGGGTTTATGGAAGTGGATGCACAAGCAGTATTCCCGCTTAGTACAGGTGAAGGCTAGAAAGAGACTGGGAAGCGACCAGCTAGAGAGCGACAACAGTCATGAACATGCATTAAAATTAATCAACAATGAACGCAAGCATGAGTAGGATATAAATCACCATGGACATAAATATCGTGGAGGCTATGTTGATTTTGTTTCAACTACATGCGTGAACATGTGCCAAGTCAGACCACTTGAATCGTTCAAAGGAGGATACCACCCTATCATACCGCATCACAACCATTTTAACATCATGTTGGCATGCAAGATAGACCATTATAAACTCCTAGCTAATTAAGCATGGCATAAGCAGCTATGATCTCTAATTGTCATTGGAAGCATGTTTCATTCATAATAGGCTGAATCAGGAACGATGAACTATCATATTTACAAAATCAAGAGAGGTCGAGTTCATACCAGCTTTTCTCATCTCAACTAGTTCATCATATATCATCATTATTGCCTTTCACTCGCACGATCGAACGGTGTGGATAATAATAATAGTGCGCGTGCATTGGACTAAGCTGGAATATGCAAGCATTTAATACAAGAGAGAAGACAAGATAATACGGCTCAAGGTTAAATCAACAATAAAGCATATGAGAGCCACTAAACATTTTCAACATGGTCTTCTACTCTTAACCCCCGAAGAAAAGAAAAGAAACTATATACACAGGAAAGCTCCCAACAAGTAAAAAGAAGAACGAGAAATCTTTTTGGGTTTTCCTTTAATTACTACTACTACAAGCATGGAAAGTAAACTAGCTAAAAGCTACAACTAATTTTTTTGTTTTTCTTAAGGTTTTTCTAACACACAAGAAAAAGTCTAAGAAAAGAAATGAAACTAGCATGGATAGTATAATGAAAGAGTGTGAGCACCGACGACTGGAATAAGTGTGTGAACATGAATGTAATGTCAGTGAGAAACAGGTACTCCCCCAAGCTTAGGCTTTTGGCCTAAGTTGGTCTACAGCCAATATTGGCCTGGCGGATATCCAAAGTTGTAGTTGGGGTTGTACTGAGATGCAGCAGCTACTATCTGTTGAGGTGCAGCTTGGAGACGGGCTCCTTCCATCATCTCCTGATACTCATTTGCCTCCTCCCTGGTTATAGTATATCTCCCTTTTGCCTGAAAGTCAAATAAGGTAGGAGCAGGGAGAGCAATATGGACAGCGTGACACATGTCAAAGATTAGTCGACACTGGAGGGATTGTTCATCCCTCTCTATAAACCGATGGCTGGCCATAGCATTATAATCCAAATAAGCAGGCGGTAATAATTCATCATTTTCATGTATAAGCACACCAAGACGACGGGCTATGCGAGTGGTATAAATCCCACCAAATAAATCTCCATCTAAACCATTATGATGTAGCCTACATGCAACAATGGCTCACAAGTTATATTGTCTATCACCTAATACAGCACTCTTGAGAACACTAAGATCTGGGACACACATGTGGCAAGCCTCATCTTTACCGTTTATGCATCTACCAATATAGAGAGCAAAGTAATGAATAGCAGGAAAATGAATGCTCCCTATGGTAGCTTGTGTGATCTCTCTAGATTCCCCCACAGTGATACTAGCAAGAAAGTCTTTATATTCAGATTTGCGAGGATCACCAATATTGCCCCACTGAGGGAGCTTACAAGCATCATTAAAATCCTCTAGGTCCATGGTGTAAGATTTATCATAAAGATCAAACAAGACAGTGTGAGAATTACGTGAAGATGAAAATTTGAACCTTCTCACAAAGGTGTCTGTTAAGTAACGGTGTTGAGGACACTTATCTTGCATGAAGCCCTCGAGGTCAGCATTACGCACATATGCGTCAAATTCCTCCTTAATGCCTGCCTGAACCATAAATTCTTCTGACGGCCATTCACAAGGCCGCACTTCAGCTTCCCTCGGTAGTCCATCATCCGGCTCACGCATCGCGAGCCTTGGTTCTTGCTTCCTTGAAGAACCACCTTGGAAGATTTTCCTATGCATTTTTCTGAAATTTTTAGTAACTCAAAATAAAAGTTAACCAAACTCAACAAGATTGATAGCAACAATTCCAACAAGTACCTAGAGACTATATCATGCATTAGAACTACTTGGGACCAAATAAATTTGACATGCAAGCTCAAGAACAAGGTCACCACAGCAGCAAAAATTTGCAATAAATAAAGCACTAGAACAAAAACTAATTGGACCAATGGAGGAGTCACATACCAAGGAACAATCTCCCCAAACAGTTTTGTGAATGGAGCTTTGAGCAAGGAGATCGAAAATGGTAGCAAGATGAGTTAGAACTCGTGCTTGAGCTGGATAGTGATTTTTTGGGGAGGAAGAAGAAGTGTGTGGGTGCAGTAATAAGTGGCGGGGGGCCACGTGGGGCCCACGAGGTAGGGGCATGCCCTTTGAGGGTGGGCGCGCCCTGGACCCTCGTGGCTAGGTGCTGGCTCCCCTCGCTGTGTTTTCTGTGCCATATATTCTCAAATATTCTAGAAAAAATCATATTTCATTTTTAGGGTATTTGGAGAACTTTTATTTTCGAGGTATTTTTTTATTGCACAGATAAGTCTGGAAATAGGCAAAAAAATACTATTTTTGCTTTATTTAATCTAATTAACAGAAAGTAAAAGGATGATACAGAAGGTTTTGCTATCTAGATTCACCCATCTCATGCTCGTCAAAAAGGAATCCATTAACAAGGTTGATCAAGTCTTGTTAATAAACTCTTTCTGAATAACATGAAACCGGAGAATTTTCGAATAACACTAGGTTACCTCAATGGGGATATGTATGTCCCCAACAATAAGAATATCATATATCTTCTTGACAGTAGGAAGAGGAAATTCAAAACCTCCAATAGTAATAGTTGAATTTTTTCCAATAGAATTGATATTGTGGACCTGAGGTTGTTTCCTCGGAAAATGTATCGTATGCTCATTACCCTTGACATAAAAAGTGACATTGCCTTTGTTGCAATCAATAACAGCCCCTGCAGTATTCAAAAAGGGTCTACCAAGGATAATAGACATACTATCGTCCACGGGAATATCAAGGATAACAAAGTCCGTGAGAATAGTAACATTTGCAACCACAACAGGCACATCCTCACAAATACCGACAGGTATAGCAGTTGATTTATCGGCCATTTGCAAAGATATTTCAGTAGGTGTCAACTTACTCAAGTCAAGTCTACGATATAAAGAGAGAGGCATAACACTAACACCGGCTCCAAGATCACATAAAGCAGTTTTAACATAGTTTCCTTTAATGGAGCAAGGTATAGTGGGTACTCCTGGATCTCCTAGTTTCTTAGGTATTCCACCCTTAAAAGTGTAATTGGCAAGCATGGTGGAAATTTCTACTTCATGTATCTTTCTTTTATTGGTAATAATATCTTTCATATACGTAGCATAAGGATTTGTTTTAAGCATATCAGTCAAACACATACGCAAAAAGATAGGTCTAATCATTTCAGCAAAGCGCTCAAAATCCTTGTCATCCTTTTTCTTGGATGGTTTAGGAGGAAAAGGCATGGGTTTCTGAACCCAGGGTTCTCTTTCCCTACCGTGCTTCCTAGCAACAAAGTCTCTCTTATCATAACGTTGATTCTTTGATTGTGGGTTATCAAGATCAACCGCAGGTTCAATCTCTACATCATTATCATTGCTAGGTTGAGCATCATCATTAACATTATAACTAGGTTCATGTTCATTACCAGATTGTGTCTCAGCATCAGAAACAGAGATATCATTGGGATTCTCAGGTGTGTCAGCTACAGGTTTACTAGAAGCATGCAAAGTCCTATCATTTTTCTTTTTCTTCTTCTTAGAAGAACTAGGTGCACCTAAATTAGCTCTCTGAGAATCTTGCTCAATTCTCTTAGGGTGGCCCTAAGGATACAAAGGTTCCTGAGTCACTTTACCACCTCTGGTTGCAACTCTAACAACATAATCATTATTCTTACTATTTAATTCATTGAGCAAATCATTCTGAGCCTTAAGTACTTGTTCTACTTGAGTGGTAACCATAGAATCATGTTTACTAATGATTTTCAATTTACCTTTAACTCTAGACATATAATCACTCAAGCGTTCAATCATATAAGCATTGCATTGCAATTGTCTACCAACATAAGCATTGAAGTTTTCTTGTTTCACAATAAAATTGTCAAACTCATCTAAACATTGGCTACCAGACTTATAACGAGGAATATCACCTTCATCAAATCTATAAAAATAATTTACCTTTACTACCCATTTCGGGTTATCAAGACCATGCATTTCTTCAATAGGCGGTAAATTCTTAACATCTTCAGCTTTAATACCTTTTTCTTTCATAGATTTCTTTGCCTCTTGCATATCTTCAGGACTGAGAAATAGAACTCCCCTTTTCTTTGGAGTTGGCTTACGGGCTGGTTCAGGAAGTGTCCAATTTTTTTAATTGGCCAACATATTATTCAATAGTAATCCAGCTTGATCAATTGTTCTTTCCTTGAAAACACAACCAGCACAACTATCCAGGTGGTCTCTGGAAGCATCGGTTAGTCCATTATAAAAGACATCAAGTATTTCATTCCTTTGAAGAGGATGATCAGGCAAAGCATTAAGTAACTGGAGAAGCCTCCCCCAAGCTTGTGGGAGACTCTCTTCTTCAATTTGCACAAAATTATATATTTCCCGTAAGGCAGCTTGTTTCTTATGAGCGGGAAAATATTTAGCAGAGAAGTAATACATCATATCCTCGGGACTACGCACACAACCAGGATCAAGAGAATTAAACCATGTCTTAGCATCACCCTTTAACGAGAACGGAAATAACTTAAGGATATAGTAATAACGTATCTTTTCAGCGTTGGTAAACAGGGTGGCTATATCATTCAACTTAGCAAGATGTGCCACAACAGTTTCAGATTCATAGCCATGGAAAGGATCAGATTCAACCAAAGTAATTAACTCAGGATCAAAAGAGAAATCATAATCCTTATCGGTAACAAAGATAGGTGAAGTAGCAAAAGCAAGGTCGTATTTCATTCTAGCATTCAAAGACTTTTCTTTCAGTTTAGCTAATAATTTCTTAAGATCATATCTATCGTTGCAAGCAAGAAAGTCTCTAGAAGTTTCTTCATCCATAACATAACCCTCAGGAATAACAGGTAATTCATATCTAGGGGGAGAAGCTTCATCATCACTTTCATAAATATTATCAGTTTCAATATTTGCATTATCCCTAACCTTAGCAAATTTTTCATCTAGAAATTCACCTAGTGGCACATTATTATCAAGCATGGAAGTAGTTTCCTCATACATAGCAGAAGTGGCATCATCAAGAACATGCGACATATCAAATTCAATAGCAGGAGTAGGTGTCGCAAATTTACTCATAACAGAGGGTGAATCAAGTGCAGAGCTAGATGGCAGTTCCTTACCTCCCCTCGTAGTTGAGGGAAAGATCTTGGTTTTTGAGTCCTTCAAGTTCTTCATAGTGATCAACAGATATAAATCCCAAGTGACTTAAAGAATATAGCTATGCTCCCCGGCAACGGCGCCAAAAAATAGTCTTGATAATTCACAAGTGTAGGGGATCACAACAGTTTTCGAGGATAAAGTATTCAACCCAAATTTATTGATTCGACACAAGGGGAGCCAAGGAATACTCTTAAGTATTAGCAGCTGAGTTGTCAATTCAACCACACTTGGAAACTTAGTATCTGCAGCAAGGTAATTTAGTAACAAGGTAATATGGAAATAGTGGTAACAGCAATAAAAGTAACAGTAGTGTTTTTGTAGTTTTTGTAACAGTAGCAGTGGAAAAGTAAATAAGCAACAAGCAATATGTGAAAAGCTCGTAGGCATTGGATCGGTGATGGAGAATTATGTCGGATGCGATTCCTCATGTTAAAGTTATAACCTAGGGCGACACAGAACTAGCTCCAGTTCATCAATGTAATGTAGGCATGTATTCCAAATATAGTCATACGTGCTTATGGAAAAGAACTTGCATGACATCTTTTGTCCTACCCTCCCGTGGCAGCGGGGACCTAGTGGAAACTAAGGGATATTAAGGCCTCCTTTTAATAGAGTACCGGACCAAAGCATTAACACATAGTGAATACATGAACTCCTCAAACTACAGTCATCATCGGGAGTGGTCCCGATTATTGTCACTTCGGGGTTGCCGGATAATAACACATAGTAGGTGACTATTGACTTGCAAGATAGGATCAAGAACACACATATATTCATGAAAACATAATAGATTTAGATCTGAAATCATGGCCCTCGGGCCCTAGTGACAAGCATTAAGCATGGCAAAGTCATAGCAACATCAATCTTAGAACATAGTGGATACTAGGGATCAAACCCTAACAAAACTAACTCGATTACATGGTAAATCTCATCCAACCCATCACCGTCCAGCAAGCCTACAATGGGATTACTCACGCACGGCGGTGAGCATCATGGAATTGGTGATGGAGGAAGGTTGATAATGACGATGGCGACGATCTCCACTCTCTGGAGCCCCGAACGGACTCCAGATCAGCCCTCCCGAGAGAGATTAGGGCTTGGCGGCGGCTCCGTATCATAAAACGCGATAATTCTTCATCTCCGATTATTTCTCCCCGAAAGTGAATATATGGAGTCCGGGGGTACGTCAGTGGAGCAATAGGGGGCCCACAAGGCAGGGGGCGCGCCCAGGGGGAGGGGGCGCGCCCCCCACCCTCGTGGACAGGGTGTGGGCCCCTTGGTCTGGATCTTTCGGCATATATTTTTTATATTTTCCAAAATAATTCTCTGTTGATTTTCAGGTCATTCCGAGAACTTTTATTTCTGCACAAAAATAACACCATGGCAATTCTGCTGAAAACAGCGTCAGTCCGGGTTAGTTCCATTCAAATCATGCAAGTTAGAGTCCAAAACAAGGGCAAAAGTGTTTGGAAAAGTAGATACATTGGAGACGTATCACGCATCGTCGCGCTTCATCTGTGCCGTCGTCCACCTTGTCGGGGCTGCTCCGACGACCTTCCCGTTCACCGCAATGGGACTTATCCGTCGATGCCTCCGTCTACCGCTGCAGATCTGCTTCCACGCCAATGACAGCCATTGCACCCCGAGGCCTACACGACGCTGCAAGAGAGGTGGTACTCCTTCATATCTTCTCAACTTTTTGATCTCAACCAGAAAATAGATCGTAACTTGGTTTCTGTACTTTATTTTCAACTCTTAGAATCTTAGTTGTTAGTTCAAAGCAAACATTGGTTGCTAAGTACCATTTTTGTGGTTTGCAGCTTCAAATCTGCCATGGCATAGTCTAGATAGGGTTTAATTGATCATGCTTAGGGTTCCCCTCTTTTATGATCACTCTACAATCAGCCTACGTGCTTCGGGACATAATAGCACTGCTCCACCCATCAAGCTAAACAAACTTTGTTGTTCAAATACGAGTTTAATATGATGTTGATATATTAGTAAAACATAGTCATTTAATTGGTCATCTGAATATTCCTAATTTAATTGGTCATTTAAACATTATGCCACTCATAATTCCAAAGTTTATTTGTTCAAATACGAATTTGATATGATGTTAATGTTCCTACTCCAGTTTTGAAATGTGTGCCCGCCCCTTATAGAGACATAAGAGGTTGTATTTCCGTGTGTGGCCTGGTCAGCATGGTTGGGGGATAAACTTTGTATACAGTGGGGTTTGTAGGAAGACACTATTCGAGTAGAATTCGCAATGCATTCCATAGATAATCGAACTACTTTTTATGTTTTCTTGTATACATGATTATGAGCTTGCGCGCATGAGAATAATAAAGCGGAACAATGACATGGTTGTGAAACTTGGCATTAAGGGACTAGGATCGAGTCTGGATGCAATGCAATGCACACGCTCTCCACCTACAGATTCGTGTTTGGAATATGATCCAAGCAATGATTCTGGACTAGAGGGAGACCTAAGTCAATGTAGCTCCCTAGTGGAGGAGTAAGAGACAACTGCCCTATCTTATTCACCCATTAAGGTGCTTCCTCTAACTTTGCAAGGTTATACTCGTCGCACATATCTTGCAAATGATGCTTTCCATTGCTTCTACTTTGTTACACTGCCATTTGCTTAGTTTAGTCATCATCTATGTGAATATGTCTTGCCTATCCATTTTCACTACATATTACATATGTCAACATACCATATTTCTCCATTCAAATGATGTTCTTGTGTATCAGACATTCAAAAAGAAGAGGGTGATTGCTGATTGCGAAGGAGCACAACCAAAGTATTTGGAAAAGGTAGTGGCACCTGATAAATCAAATAGCCCATTAGGTGTAGTGGCAATATCACCATGCCCACAAAACACAGCCCCAAATCTAGCAGACTCTAGCCCTACTCCACTCGTCATCTCATATGCCCCAACTCAGCAGATCCCAACTGCAGCAAACAGTATCACGATGCAAGTTGACATAGCACTAGCTCTACGACGCAAACCCCCCATTCCAGCAAAGAGTACACCAACTCTAGTTGCCAAATCCCTTCATGGAAAGACTGAGCGAACAATTAACAGGCCAGTTCTGGCGGTGGGCTGTAATTAGGCCATGTTCAAGCAGGTCGTTGGTGCGCCAGCCCACTAGTACCTCAGCAAATAATACGGTCATTTGACTGGGCCAGCCTTTTTAACCTAAATGGGCCTCTGTTGGACCATGCCATGTGTCGACGTATCATAGGCGCCTCCTGTCCATTAGACGGTTGACATTTGTCTCAACACAGAGCTGACACGTGGTTCCTTCGACCAATGAGGATTTTACACGTGGAAAATCGCCATTGGTCATGGCCGTTAACGGGTTATCGGATCCAAAACCGGACCCGGCAGCTTAACATCGACCCGTTATGGTGGATCCAAAACCTTCGGGGGGATCTTTTTTGGACCGAAAGCAAACCAGGAGACCTGGAGTTGAAGTCTGGAACGCCCCGAGGCAGCCGCGAGGCAGCCACGAGGCAGGATGGCACGCCCAGGGGGGTAGGCGCGCCCCCCACCCTCATGGGCCCCTCGTAGCTCCACCGACGTACTTCTTTCTCCTATATATACTCTTTATACCCTAGAAACATCAGGGAGAGCCACGAAACCACTTTTCCACCGCCGCAACCTTCTGTACCCGTGAGATCCCATCTTGGGGCCTTTTCGGTGCTCCGCCGGAGGGGGAATCGACCATGGAGGGCTTCTACATCAACACCATAGCCTCTCCGATGATGTGTGAGTAGTTTACCACAGACCTTTGGGTCCATAGTTATTAGCTAGATGGCCTCTTCTCTCTCTTTGATTCTCACTACAAAGTTCTCCTCGATGTTGTTGGAGATCTATTTGATGTAATATTCTTTTGCGGTGTGTTTGCTGAGATCCGATGAATTGTGGATTTATGATCAAGTTTATCTATGAATAATATTTGGTTCTTCTCTGAATTCTTATATGCATGATTTGATATCTTTGCAAGTCTCTTCGAATTATCGGTTTAGTTTGGCCTACTAGATTGATCTTTCTTGCAATGGGAGAAGTGCTTAGCTTTGGGTTCAATCTTGCGGTGTCCTTTCCCAGTGACAGCAGGGGCAGCAAGGCACGTATTGTATTGTTGCCATCGAGGATAAAAAGATGGGGTTTATATCATATTGCTTGAGTTTATACCTCTATATCATGCCATCTTGCTTAATGCGTTACTCTGTTCTTATGAACTTAATACTCTAGATGCATGCTGGATAGCGGTTGATGTGTGGACTAATAGTAGTAGATGCAGAATCATTTCGGTATACTTGACACGGACGTGATGCCTATATTCATGATCATTGCGTAGATATTCTCATAACTATGTGCTTTTCTATCAATTGCTCGGCAGTAATTTGTTCGCCCACCGTAATTTATGCTATCTTGAGAGAAGCCACTAGCGAAACCTATGGCCCCCGGGTCTCTTTTCTATCATATAAGTTTCCGATCTACAAGTCTAGTTTCTCATTTATTTTATTTTGTAATCTTTACTTTCCAATCTATATAACAAAAATACCAAAAATATTTAGCTTATTATCTTTATCAGATCTCACTTTTGCAAGTGGCCATGAAGGGATTGATAACCCCTTTATCGCGATTGGTTGCAAGGTTCTTGATTGTTTGTGCAGGTACTAGGTGACTTGCGTGTTATCTTCTACTGGATTGATACCTTAGTTCTCAAAAATTGAGGGAAATACTTACGCTACTTTGCTGCATCACCCTTCCCTCTTCAAGGGAAAACCAACGCATGCTCAAGAGGTAGCACTATGACAGACACGTATCATCACGTAAGTGTTTTTTTGTAGTGATAGTTACTAGCTATGGACCCGTAGGTCTGTGGTAAACTACTCATACATCATTGGAAGGGTGGCAAGGTTGATGTAGAAGCCCTCCGTGATTGATCCCTCCTCCGACAGAGTACCGAAAAAGGCCTCCAGATGGGATCTCCAAAGAACAGAAACTTACAGTGGCGGAAATAGTATTTTTGGTGGATCTCTATTAGTTTTACAATTTTTATAGAATTTATAGAGCCTGAATTAGGTCAAACAAAGCCATGGTGGGCCCATAAGGTACTAGGGCGCGCCTACCCCCTGGGCGCACCCTAGTGCCTTGTGGCCGCCTCATTGCACACCTTGTCTCCTCCCGAAGCTTCTAGAGTTTCTTTTGTCCAGACAAAAATCGTCAAAAAGTTTCGTGGCATTTGGACTTCGTTTGGTACACAATTTCTGGAAAACTAAAAACAGGCAAAAAAATAGCAACTGGCACTTCGCACTAGATTAATAGGTTAGTCCCCAAAAATGGTATATAATTGCATAAAAAACTTCCAACATTGACACCATAATAGCATGGAACAATAAGAAATTATAGATACGTTGGAGACGTATCAGGTGCTTCGACTCCTTACAGAGCTAGAAGGAGCCCCATCATGCTCATGTTGCCGCTGTCAAACTTCACCTGCAGGTTGATGTGGTGGTTGCCCATGAGCGTCTTGAGAACAACGCTCAGGGGTCTTGTCGTGGTGGCGTCCAGAGCCGCCAGCGTCGCAATGTTGTTCAGCGCGTCCATCTTGCGACGGTCTTGGCATGTGCACTGGTGTGGCGTTCTTGGACGTTGTTGCGACGTCTTTGGAGGCCGCTGCGCCGCCCGTAGGCTTTGCAACTTCACCCTTAGACATGACAACAGTTGGGCCCTTACTCGCCCCACTCCGAACTACACCGCTTGGTCGGCTGGGGGCGCTAGAACGTCGCGTATGTTGTTCGCCGCATCCGCCTCCTCCGTACCCATAGCCCGTGGGCGTCCGCGATGGAAGCTTGAACGTAGACGAAGCACCCGTCACCACGCCCTTCTTCTTGGGCGCCATGGATGGTGAAGATGGTGGAGAAGCTGGCGCTTAGACTGCTGGAGCAGATTCATGCAGGCGACCCCCTGCCTGGTGCACCAAAGATGTCAAGGTACGACAATCTATGGGACCGGCGTCGACCCCTTTGCGTTTTGGCTATGGAGATCAACAATGCACAAAGAGCAGATCCAACAGAGACACACAAAGCCTACCAAGGTTCGGGCCACTGAGGTGTAAAACCCTACTCCTACTTTGGTGGATTGATTTATGGAGCTCAAGTTACAAGAGAGTGCAGCTTGCGGGCAAGGTGTGCGGGAAGTCCAGCTACTACGCGCAATTGAGCAAGGTGTCGACCTTTGTAAGGGTAGCCACGGGCCTCCTTTTATAGAGTAAGGGGTCACCACAATGACAAAACAGTAATTACATGATGTGAATAGTGGCTATAGTGCTATCATACCTAACCTTGCCGGATTAGGACAAAAGCATTTATTGCGTTGTGAGGTATCGTGATGGGTTGAGCTCCTGCAAGGGAGTGCCTCTCCTTCTATGTAGTTAGCCCGGGTATCTCTTATTCCTTTGCCATGCTCCTCGGACGAGTGGCAATAAAGTTGATCTTCAAGCGACGTGCTGACACGTGCCCCGACAAGCCTCACCTGACCGCCTGCCCACGAGGCACCTATTGACAAGCGACTAGCTGGTTGCTGAGGTGGAGCGGTGGAGAGGCAAATGGAGCTTGTCGGCACGAAGCTTGTTGGGCCTTAACTTGCTGGTATGTAGCTTGCCGACAACTTGAGTCTTGATCTTTAGTACCAATTTATTACTTCTCGATCACCAGCCTCGTGGTCTTGTTCATGGTTTTAGCAACCAGGTCTTGAGTGTTGAACAGAGCCGTCCTCCGGCAAGCCCTTGCCGTTAGGAAAGCTGCTATTGTCTGTGCATAAGTCGGGGTACTAAAGCATCCATGTGTTTAGTACACTGACACATGCATAGCACGATCTTGACGTGAAAGCCATGCAAGTGAAGACTATGTTCACACATGCAGGCAACTGGGCCATGACAGAGCCAGTCGCTACCAAAACTGCCGTACAACAAAGGTCTCTATCGCATATTGTGACGGAGATTGAGAGAATAAGGTCTCCGACACCATAAAAATCCCAATTCAGGAAGTCGGTCATGTGTATGTTATCCGTTTTTTCTAGGTTCTGCTTCTTTGAGGGCTTCATCACCATTGTGTATCATTCTCCCATGTACTTGTGTTTGTTGCCTTATTTATAAATCAGGGTGCGAGCATGTTCCAAAATATATATGGATGTGCGAATGAGCGATGGAGAAGACCTACCCATTAGCTAGCATCGAGTATTTTTACAAAAAACAATCAACATATTTTGGAACCTTTTAGCCCGGTCGGGGTGGGGGGGGTCTTGTTGGTTTCTTCGGCTCTGGTTTTGGATTTTACTTTTTCTTTCTTTTCTCGGGTTTCTTTCAGTTTTCATAAATTCAAAAAGTAATATGAACTCCAAATTTTGTTCAAAATGTAAAAGAAAAATATACAAATTGTTCTACAGTAAAACATTTGTTCAAAAATTTTAAAAAAATTATGGAATTTCACTATTTTTAAAATTTTCATATACATTTCAGAATAATTAAATTTGTTCACAATTTTTAGTAAGTGCTAAAAAATTCAACAAATGAATGGAATTTACAATTTTATACCAATATTTTCAAAATTCGTTCACAAATTCAATTGTGCATATTTTAAAAAAATGGATTTTTTGAAAAATTAGAATTTGGAAAAGTATTTGATTTAAAAATAATTGTTTCAAATTTCAAAATTATATTCTCTTTCTGAAAAAATGTTAAGAATTTCGAGCAAAACACGTTTAAAAAAATATTGGCTTCATAAAAAAATGTTTGAAATTCCAATTTTTTGGCCAGATTTTTTAAATGTTTGATATTTCAAAATTTTCTCTCTTTTTCAAGAAATGTTTGAAATTCGAAAAGTTCGTATTTATAAAAATGTCCAGAATTTTCAAAATTGTTCGCTTTTTCAAAATAAAACCACAATTTTCTAGAAATGTTTGAACCTCGCAATCTGACTCTACTATTAGTTCATAAAGAATTCACACTACCTAACAATTACAAACACTCATGAGCTCCAGTATCTAGCAACAGCCAGTTTACAACGAGAGGTCGGCGAGTGTGAACCCGCAGATGCATTGCTTTCTGGCTTTTTATGCTGCACTATTCGGGCTAGAGTGCTATTCGTTTGGGTGATTGGCAGTGGGCTGTCCCAGTCGGGCTTCCTATGCGCTGCTCCGCAGTTTTGATGCAGAATGCGTCATATAGGAGGTCCAACCGTGCCGCACACGCATTGGTGCCCTCGTTCCTGCACACATCAGTTCTTAATGGGTCGATTTAGGTGCAACCAAATAGAATAGAACATTTTTTTTATAAAATATAATATATTTTGGATATTTTAATATCGACTACATACGGATTGAAATGAGTGAAAAAACACATTAAAATGAGCGTCTTATATTTGTGAACGGAGGGAGTAGTTTCTGAAAATATGTTTATTTCATTAGTTTTATATATTTTGTATTAAAAAGGTAAAGTGGAAAAGATCACATGTCGCAAAAACATGTCCTCGCATGTATAAATATGTTCATTTATTTTTTCGAAAATATTTTGTATGTGAAAATGCGTCCATGTATTGAAAAAAGCATATTCACACATATGAAATTAAATGTTCATGTGTATTAAAAAATTCTTATATATTTATAAAACTGGCATATAAAAATAAGTGGTCATATATACGGTGCCGATATAGGAGTATTAGAGGAAGTGTTCACACATTTTTGTAAAAAATAATGTGTCTCATAAAAACTACTGTTTTTGTGTAGATACCCCCGAAAACAAGGGGGGAGAAAAAGGAAGAAAAAACACATTAGTGAACCCGGCCCAGATGGCCTGCAGGCCTCCTCTACCGAACTTGTGAGCCATAAGGCCCAACTCCATCACCTTTACCTAGCACACCCAAAATAAACACGCAGCACGCACTGACGTTCGCCGACTCAATTTCTTCCTCGCCTCCCAAAACCTCGCGCTCCAGTCCCTCGAAATCCAACTAAACCCTAGCTAAGCTAGCATCTCCGGTATGGCGTCGGAGGGCGGAACCAATGCGGCGGCGGCGGCGGAGACGACGACCGAGGGGGAGGATCGGTGTCGGAGAGGCAGCAGCAACCTCTTGATGGCGGAGAAGTTCGAGCCCCCCTCGAACGAGGGCGTCCTGCTCGAACCCACCTCCTTCTCCACCACCTTCCCCAAAGACATAGGCATGCTATCGACAACTCCCGCCCCCTTCAACCCCCCC